>CM044433.1:37605593-37629090 GCA_024363595.1 Xenopus borealis
ATCTGCTGAGGGAGACAGCAAGCTTGCCTAGTAAATATTTGATTATATTTAAAATAAATTCATTCCTATTGTGTACATTCAGACTACCCTAATATGCACTGCACTGCACTTTTTTGAAAGACATCACTAAGTGCTTATTGTAAGAAATATTAAACACACATATGGAATCAGAACCTGACACTGATCCTGCACATACAGTCAATATTTTTCATTTTGCATGAAACTTCAATGCCCAGCTCTCCACTGGCCTGCCACACACACCTGTGCTGTAAGCCAGTCGGCACACAACTATTTCTATTCTTTTTTTAAAGTGGACCCGTCACCCAGACACAAAAATCTGTATAATAAAAGTCCTTTTCAAATTAAACATGAAATTCAATTTCAATTTTTTATTAAATCATTCATAGTTGTTTTAAGCTCATTTAAAAATCTCAGCTGTCAATCAAAAATTGTCTGCTCCTCCTCTATGCCTTAGGCATAGAGGCGGGGCAGATAATTACTTTCACTTTCCATTCAGCACTTCCTAGATGCCAATGCTCCCCACACATTCCCCCAGTTCTCTTAACCATTTAATTGTGTAACCAGGACATGGGGATGGACCTCGGGTCCCTCATTCTGGTGCACAAACAAGATTCTGAGATGATACAAGACTTTTGTTAATAACAGTGTCCACAAAATGGCTCCTGCCTGCTTGTTATAATTATGAATTCCCAGACTGAAGAAAACAAGATTAAAATAATTTATATAGTGTAATTAATGTTCATTTTGCTTGACTAATGTGATAAAATAGGATTTTGAATATTTGGGGTGATGGGTCCATTTTATTTTTAAGCACAGATTAAAAGATGAGCAATATAACATTAACCACTGTACCATCTATAAAAAATGTTAAATCAGTGAGATAACATTCACTGCTACATTTATATTGAACTTAGCAAACAGAACAGAAGATTGCATTTGGAACTAACAAAAACGCACATAGCTAGGTTTAAGAAAATGCATATATTTGTGTTTTATCACGCTCTTGTACATTTGTAAACAGGAAAAATGCCTGTGTGTGAAAGAGTCCTTATAAGGGCAAACCTGCTTTATATTTAAACTTAGAACATATGACATTTCAGACTCTTGGTTATTGGACATTGGTTACAGACTCAAGAGAATATTGAGACGTCTCTCATTAATACTCTGTCACTTAGCTGCTTCTTTATCCAGCAACCGGGACATTTGTGTTGCAACAGATGTTTTGTTTTTTATTCCTATGTTAGCTCTCTCCTATTAAAGTGGTGGTTCACCTTTGAGGTAACTTTTAGTATGTTATAGAATGTCCAATTCCTAGCAACTTTGCATTTGGTCTTCATTATTTATAAATTTCTAGTTTTTGAGCTATTTGCCTTGCTCTTTTGTTTCTTTCCAGCTTTCAAATAGGGGACACTGGCCCCCATATAAACAATACATTCTCTGTACGACTACAAATTTATTGTTATTGCTACTTGTTATTAAAAAAAAAATTCTATTCAGGTTTCCCCTCTTCATATTCCAGTCTCTAGCAACCAGACTGCTGAAATTGCAGGATGTTGAATAAAAATCTAAACAACACAAAAACCGCAAATTAGGGATGCACCGAATCCACTATTTTGGATTTGTCCGAACCCCCGAATCCATTACAAAAGATTCGTTTGAATACCGAATCCAAAACCTAATTTACATATGCAAATTAGTGAGGGGAAGGGTAAAAACGTGTCACGCACGAAGTGCGTGGCAAAAAAAGTTTTTACTTCCTTGTTTTGTGACGAAAAGTCACATGATTTTTTGGATTCGGTTCAGCCAGGCACAAGGATTCGGCCGAATCAGAATCCTGCTGAAAATGGCCGAATCCTGGCCGAATACCGAACCAAATCCTGGATTCGGTGCATCCCTACCGCAAATAATAAAAAATAAAAATCAATTCAAATTGTCTCAGAATTTCACTCTCTTCACTTCACTAATAATTCTGACATATATAATCTGGTATATATAATTCCTGCTGCATGGCTGCTACCATTAGGAAGTCTAATGACTAGTATGATTCCACACAGAAAGGGCATGCAGTAGATAGTGATCTCTCAGCATTAGGTAGGTTATTGAAATGCTGTTTGTGAAACCACAAACACCATAATTGTCTAAAGTAACCGCCAAAGGAAGCTCAAAGCAATACATGCTACTGTATTTTCATAGCTGACCGGCTATGACACCTGGAAGACGAACGGTTAATTTGTTCATGTTTCCACATGTTCTTCCTCCCATTCTATTTGCTCCAGCTGTTCACAGGGACCTTTGTACTTATTTTCTTGTGTGTTGCTGTGTTTTCGCCCACTGCTGATTATGTGACTGCTTCCAGATACTAAATACACAGGCTGTAAGTGACAGCACAAGTAATACACAGGCTGTAAGTGACAGCCATGAACAAAATTGTGTGCAATTTAGACTTGAAAAAGCTTTGTAAACCTATTTTTTCACAAGGAACCACCTTCAAATAAATTGTTATTTATCCAAAATTCGTTAACTCTGCTTTGGTAATCTTTGGGGTGCACAGTCAATATTTAGACATATACTTCAATTAGGAATGATTCATCCCAGGACAGCAATTTTGTGAAATCATTTATTTAAATACACATATTAGTATTCCAATGTTTCAGTCCCCTCTAACTCGGAAATCCGGACAGGCAGTTTTCACCTGGACAGCACTAAAAACCTGGCTGGCTGGGTGAAAGTGCAGCGCAACCACACAGGGGCTGGATTATTACAGAATATAAGTAGGGAAGGAGGAATAAATTGCAACACAACCACACAGGTGCTGGATTATTACAGAATATAAACAGGGGTGGAGGGAGAAAGTGCAACACAATTACACAGGGGCTGGATTATTACAGAATATAAACAGGGGAGGAGAGAGAGCATGCAGCACAACCACACAGGGGCTTGATTATTACCGAATATAAGAATGTAAGAAGGGCAGGAGGGAGAAAGTGCAGCACAACCACACAGGGGCTGGATTATTACAGAATATAAACAGGGGAGGATAGAGAAAGCTCAACACAACCACACAGGAGCTGGACTATTACAGAATATAAACAGGGGAGGAGGGAGCTGGATTATTACAAAATAGGAGCAGGAAATGAGGGAGAAAGTGCAGCACAACCACGCAGTAGCTGGATTGTTACAGACTATAAGAAGGGAAGGCAGGAGAAAGTGCAGCACAACCACACAGGGGCTGGATTATTTCAGAATATAAGAAGGGAAGGAGGGATAAATTGCAACACAGCCACACAGGTGCTGGATTATTACAGAATATACACAGGGGTGGAGGGAGAAAGTGCAACACAACTACACAGGGACTGGATTATTACCATATAGGAGCAGGGAATGAGGGCGAAAGTGCAGCACAACCACACAGCGGCCGAATTATTACAGAATATAAGAAGGAAAGGAGAGATAAATTGCAACACAACCACACAGGTGCTGAATTATTACAGAATATAAACAGGGGTGGAGGGAGAAAGTGCAACACAATTACACAGGGACTGAATTATTACCATATAGGAGCAGGGAATGAGGGCGAAAGTGCAGCACAACCACACAGGGGCTGGATTATTACAGAATATAAAAAGGGAAGGAGGGATAAATTGCAACACAACCACACAGGTGCTGGATTATTACAGAATATAAACAGGGGTGGAGGGAGAAAGTGCAACACAATTACACAGGGACTGGATTATTACCATATAGGAGCAGGGAATGAGGGCGAAAGTGCAGCACAACCACACAGGGGCTGGATTATTACAGAATATAAGAAGGGAAGGAGGGATAAATTGCAACACAACAACACAGGTGCTGGATTATTACAGAATATAAACGGGGTGGAGGGAGAAAGTGCAACACAATTACACAGGGGCTTGATTATTAACAAATAGGAGCAGGAAATGAGGGAGAAAGTGCAGCACAACCACACAGGGGCTGGATTATTATAAATTATAAATAGGGAAGGAGGGAGAAATGCAACACAACCAAACAGGTGCTGGATTATTACAGAATATAAACAGGATAGGAGGGAGAAAGTGCAACACAGCCACACAAGGGCTGGATTATTACATAATGTAAGAATGTAAGAAGGACAGGAGGGAGAAGGTGCAGCACAATCACACAGGGGCTGGATTATTACAGAATATAAACAGGGGAGGATGGAGAAAGTGCAACACAACCACACAGGGGCTGTATTATTACAGAATATAAACAGGGGAGGAGGGAGCTGGATTATTACCAAATAGGAACAGGAAATGAGGGAGAAAGTGCAGCACAACCACACAGGGGCTGGATTATTACAGAATATAAGAAGGGAAGGCGGGAGAAAGTGCAACACAACCACACAGGGGCTGGATTATTACTGAATATATGAAGGGGAGGAGGGAGAAAGTGCAGCAAAACCACACAGGTGCTGGATTTTCACAGAATATAAACAGTGGAGATGGGAGAAAGTGCAGCACAACCACACAGGGACAGGATTATTACAGAATATAAGAATATAAGAAGGGCAGGAGGGAGATAGTGATGTGCAACCACACAGGGGCTGGATTATTACAGAATATAAAAAGGGCAAGAGGGAGAAAGTACAGCGCAACTGCACAGGGGCTGGATTATTACAAAATATTAGCAGGTTAGGAGGGAGAAAGTGCAGCACAACCACACACGTTGCTGCAGAGACTTGCATTGCACAAGTGTTACAGGCTGGTTAAAGAAAATATACAAAGCAGGATATGTTTGGGAAGGATTTACTATGATTTCAGCAGAGCATTAGGAGAAGGTAAACACTACACAGGTTCCATGAAAGTGTACATGAGAGGGAGGTGGCAGTGTATGGCACGACATAGAGCTACAGTAAGGAGAGTGCAAAGTACAAACACAATCTCTGCTGCCACAACCCATCAAAACAACCAGCAATGAATCACAAATCAGCAGGGAGGATTCTGGGATTACACCTTACATTGGAGTTACATAATTTAAGAGCAGGTTTCTGAGGTACTGCCGCTGGAACAAGTACACAACCTACTGCCCTGTGCTTAGACTTCAGTTTTCATTGGTCACGTTTGGCAGATGGGTGTGACTTTAAGGACACTCAGGCTGTCAGCCAGCAGTTTGGGAGCAGTGCTTACTGGGTTGTGGTTATGCTGATTTGTGGCAGTTGATTGGAGGTTTTCTGGTTGATGGACCTCTCACCTATTGTGGGTGTGTGTCTGCACTTCTGTCACTTGGACTCCAGTGCACATTGGTATTAATCCATGCCATGGCAGGCTGCATAACTGCTCAGCTGCGGAGTTCTAATGCAGACTCTGATTCGGACTCAGACTGCGAGGGGCTAGGCCCCCGGCATCAGATTATTCACAGCGGGCACTTCATGGTATCTTCCCCACATGGTGATGACAAGCACAAGGGAAGCGAAACGCAGCGGCTGGGGAACCTGCCAGCTGGCACCATAGATCCGACTTTGACTCGGCTGTTTGAGTGCATGAGCCTGGCATACAGGTAGGAACAGGTCATGCTTTAGAGGCATAGAAACATTTCATCTGTTTGGCCCCACTGGTAGATACCAGCTGCTGGGTCTTTAATGAAGCCTTTAGGGACTAATCCTTTCCATATTTGTAGATTTACCTAAATCAGCTTATACTGAGCAATTCCCTACCTGATATTTGTACAGCAGGTATGGGATCTGTTATACAGAAAGCTCAAAACTATGGGAAGGCCGTCTCCCATAAACTTAATTTTAATCAAATAATTCATATTTTTAAAAATGATTTCCCTTTTCTCTGTAATAATAAATAGGGATGCACCGAATCCACTATTTTGGATTCGGCCGAAACCCCGAATCCTTCCCGAAAGATTTGGCCGAATACCGAACCGAATCCGAACCCTAATTTGCATATGAAAATTATGGGTGGGAAGGGGAAAACATTTTTTACTTCCTTGTTTTGTGCCAAAAAGTCACGTGATTTAGCTCCCTGGCCCTAATTTGCATATGCAAATTAGGATTCGGATTCGGTTCGGCCAGGCAGAAGGATTCGTCCGAATCCGAATCCTGCTGATAAAGGCCGAATCCTGGCCGAATCCCGAACCGAATCCTGGATTCGGTGCATCCCTAATAATAAAACAGTACCGTGCACTGATCCAAACTAAGATATAATTAATCCTTATTGCTTGTAAAACAATAATGCTGGGTTTATTTAATGTTTACATGATTTTATAGTAGACTTAAGATATGATGATCCAAATGAAAGAAAGATCCCTTATCCAGAAGATCCCAGGTCCCAAGCTTTCTGTATAACAGGTCCCATACCATATGAAGGAGGCTGCAAGTTTAAAGCAATCGTGTGCATGGGAAGGGGGGTGGGCAAGGTGTCAAAAGTGTAAAAACCATAAATATCCAGCCGCTGATGTTATACTGCACCATGCTGGCTACAGGGTTCAACCTTCATGAGCTCCAGCTGATATTCTGCTTTTCTGCCTTGCCAGGAAACCAGTGCAGGAAGCAGGAGAAGATATGTAGTTTAACTTAATCATGCACATAGAAGATATATAATATTAGAAACATACCTCCCAACATTTTGGAAGTAAAAAGAGGGACAAAAATTTATTTTGCCCACAGCACGGCAAAATGTTTGTGTCCACGCCCATTTTTGTGGCCACACCCCCTAATTATCATGTTTATTTTACTATATTTGACAGGTTATGAAAGTTTGAAAATATTTCTGCTTATCTAAACTGTTACAATTACTTATTTTCTTATCTCAAAAGTGTTAAAGAGCATCTTATTTGCACCTGTTAGCTGTGCTGGGCTCTCTGCCAAAAGCCAATTAAGTTAAAATCTTTGTTTCTTTTGCTGGTTGTTCAGTGCAGAGAAAAGAGGGACTTTCCAGTACAAATGAGGGACAGCGGGTTGAGCTCTCAAAAGAGGGACTGTCCCTCCAAAAAAGGGACAGTTGGGAGGTATGTTAGAAATACTATTTTTAAGAAATATTATAGTTATGGTTTGTTTTCATTCTCATGTTATATGGCATCTAAATGCAATATTTTAAAAAACTGTATCTATATTTATGAATCTTGGATTGACTAATACAGGGATCATGAACAAGAAGAAGCATGGAGCTGCAGACAAATAAGTCTGTTGAGGCAGAGACATAGGATGTTTGTTGGAGTTGCATGGGTTAATCTTGCTAGGGATGATAAGAGAGAAAGGGAGTTTGGGAGTGTTTATGGTTAAACTCAGTGGTGTAAATACAGAGGAAGCAGACCCTGTGGCTGCAGGGGGGTCCAGGAGATATGGGGGCCCCATGAGGCCCTTATTCATATACAATTTGAAATATTGGTAAAACAGGTCAACCTCTATAATTCACTGTGGGGCCCAGTAATATCTATTTACACCACTGGTTAAACTCTTTGCTGTACTTTTCATTCTTATATTATATGGGATCTAATGGAACAGTTGCCAGTTTGTAACTGTATTTCTAAATCTTGACTATTACAGGGCACAGCATGCAGCTGCAAAGATATAAGTCTATTGGGGCAAAAATAGTGGATCTGTTTTTGGGGCGGTAAGGGCTCATGTTGAACTGGAGGCATAATTATTGGTGGCTAATAAAAAATTGAAATTGAAGAAAAGAAAGCTGGTTTGATTAAAGAACCACAAGAAACCACACTTACAAAAAGGATCAGTGGGGGTTCCAGCTAAAAGCATCAGCAAGGAATGATTCACATAATGCTACCCCAGCTATTGTATTACTACAACTCCATTCATTCAATGAGAGCAGAAGGCTTTATATGAATAAGTACCTTCAAAATTCATATTTTTAGATTCTTATTCGTCAGTTATTTCCTGGCTCTGATCCCATGGTAAAAACAATAGGGGTCCCCAGGGCACAAGTGCTAGAGCACTAATGGGCCACTATGTGCATGTACCATATATAAAAGGGATAAACGTAACTCATTTACACAAGGAATCAGTGGGGTTCCAGCTAAACGTGCTGGTGAGGTATGGCCAGAATGCTGCCAATACAATTTTTGTTGTACTGCAACCTCCATGATCCAATGAGAGTAGGAGGTTTTACATGGGGCGCAAGTGCTAGGGAACTACAGGGCTCTAATTTACTGGGGCATATATTGGTGGGGCTATACCTAGTCATGTCAGGGTCCAACATGTCCAGAAATGCTGGAGCCAACTGTGTGTGCCATGAAGTACAGGGAGCAATGTCATTGCTCATTGGAAGGCCACCCCCCCTCCACAAGTTTTAAAAAAAATATTTTCAGGGCCCCTCATACAACTGAAAAAATATTGGTGATCAGGGCCCCCTCATAAAAGTTTTTTTGAACAAAAAAAACCATAGGTGGCAGCTCTCCCCAAGCTAAAAAAAACATTGGTGGTCAGCCCTTCAAGTTAAAAAAAAACATTGGTGGCCAGTGGAAACTTACAATTAAAATTTGGCAGGTGACAGTGCTTCTTCGATGAGGCTTCTTATTCATCTCCCATTCGGGTCCTGCACCCATTCGGTGGCTTTGAGTTTCACTTCCATTTGGAGGCTTTGGATTTGGCTCCTATTCGACTGCCTCAGGTTCAGCTCCATTCAGTGACCCCTGTTTTCATTCGGCAGCTCACAGTTTCCCAGTCCACTTTAACATAAATGGAGCTGCACACCAGGCATTTTCCAGACTTTTTTGCAGTAACAAATAAAAACAATAGCTGTATAATTCATATTAGGGCTGTGAAGCAGTTTCATAGACCTCATTTGGGTCCCTCAAGAGGATGAAACTGAAACGTGTCCTCCTACTGGAAAATAAGACATATTTGAGGTCACCTGAGAGTTTTGTGGATGTGTAATGAGGATAATAAGACTATGTATTTTACAGTTTATTCATGGCCCTTGTGATTTGCAAACTGATATTGGCCCATGAGGTTTTTGGGGATTATTGCTACATTTTACATATATGGTATAGTGACTGTAAAATTTATATTTCCTGTTAGAAATATTCCTGCTTACTTCTTATTCATTATAAATCAGTTATTTGCTGATTTATGGAATGCTATTATATTATAATATCAAGAGCCATGAATATTCTGTAAATAATATCCTTATAAACTGTGCTTAGTGATGTCATCAGTTATAATCAGCGCTACAAAATATGTTGGTGCTATAGAAATTCATGTTATTAATAATAGTAATAATAATAATAATTATCATCAATGATTAGTATTGACATTTCTGTCTATTAATAATATTTCTAAACTATTACTGTATTATATTTATTATAATAAAGTACCCCCTGTTGAAAAACATAAGGATATCAGAGTTCCATGACCTGTATAAAAGCACTTGGCAATTGGCCTCACAGTTTTTATGGTCACGAAAATGCTCTGTGACTGTTAAGGGGTTATGTATAAAAAGTTGCATTTTACCAAAAACAATTGGAGTTTTCGAGGGTATTTTTTGTAAAAAATTGATCTATTTAAAAAAATTTAAAAAAAAAACTCGAATTTCTCAGGATTTATTAACCCCAAACTTGCAAAAAGCTCAAAAAAAAAAATACACCTTCTAAAACCTGTCAAGGTCATGTAGAAGTCAATAGCGAATGTCCCTTGAACCATTTTAAGATGTTTGTAGCCTCATCATATTGATGTTTTTTTCTGTGGGTTTTGCTCGAAAACGATTTTGATTGATTGATTGATTTTCTACCAAAAACGTGATCAACTGAAGTTTTTGGACTTTCAATTAGATTTTTTGTTAAATTAGAAACCAATCAAATCTCACAAAGCTCTAAAACTCAACCTTTGATAACCCCTACCCAACTAGTTTTTTTCAGATAGATCACAAGAAATAAAGAGTTTTTCCAATTACTTTCTATTTTCTATGTGTGATCGTTTTTCTAATATTGAAGTGTAGAGTCCCTTTTCAACTTTCTAAAGCAGCTCTGGGAGAGGTGGTCGCCGACCCTGTAAACTGTTCTAAATTGATACCTTTAATTGATACATTTATCAACTTTGTCCCTGCTGAGCAGAATCCCTGGGTTTCAATACAGGCAGCTGTTATAATTAATACAATAGTTGCTAATACTCCACAGTGCTAAGAAATGTATCAGCTAAACATTGCAAATTGTAACAGTTTAGAGTTTGCACCTGAATTACTGAGCTGCCAGACTCAAACACAACAGACAGGGATATTAAACTTAAATTTTGAAAAAACTGTAAATAAATGATGGAAATTGACTGAAAAATGTCTTTATTTCAGGGGAGCGATCTGAAAACAACTGAACTGAAAAAAGTGTTTGGAGAACAACCCCTTTTATATCCTCATATTTTTCTTTATTCACTATATTCCTGTAACAACACTGCTTCATTCATTAAAGGGCACCTATGGCCCAAAAAATTTGCCCCAAACTGAAGGTGCGGGCTGATAGAGCCTGCATTCCGGTTTGGGGTTATAGTACTTTAAAAAAAAAACAAATTCCCCCTACAGGCGCTGGCTTACTCGCACCGGGAGGGAGCTCCCAGTGTGAGCCGCCATGTCTTCTGAAGCGCATGCGCAGTATGCGCATGTGACGTAATACACACACGCATACTGAAAAGCGGCCACATTTCCAGGGCAGCTTTTCATACTGCGCATACGCTTCAGAAGACATGGCGGCTCACACTGGGAGCTCCCTCCTGGTGTAAGTAAGCCAGCGCCTGCAGGGGGCTTTTTTTTTTTTTTTAAAGTACTAGAACCCCAAACCGGAATGTGGGCTGTATCGATTCCTGTATGAGCCCACAACTTTCAGTTTGGGGCAAATTTTTTGGGCCATAGGTGCCCTTTAAGGGCTCTAGAAGTTACATTGATGCCAACAATCACTTTCAGACAAGATATCTGACAAATTCCTCAGAATGTTCTGCAATAAGGGCAGAAATATAAGGCCATTAGTACACATTATTAGGCATATTTTCATTGTATTCCACTAGCCTAAGAATAATCTTACATAGGAGACAAAACACAAAAAAACTACTTTGTATTCAAAGGAATTGAGATATCCTAGCTGGTCAAATAGTGGAGACGTGAAAATGCAGGAAAAATATTTATAATACAGAGGTATTTCTGCTTGTTTTGTTACATACACCAATAATATGGGCAACATGATACTCTCTCTGCCATTACATATAAGTATGCAAGGACTTCTGCTTTTAAGAGCCACATAAGTAATGCAAACTATAGTTTCATTATTTTAAATGTGAAAACCTATTTTCTAAACCTAAATATGCCAGGGGAAAAAAAAACATTTTGATGTTTGTGTTCTATTATGTTTACTTAAGTCTGGGATTCTCTTCTGTTTGTTTGGGTCTAGAGTCTTTGCTTTTGAAGGATTACACAAAGAGAAAAAGATGATTGCAGGTTATTGCTCTATAGACATTATTTGCGAAATATCAGTGGCGTCTGTAATTCTGGCATTTTTGGCATTTTGTTTCCCATCAGCTGCTAGCTCTGTTCATCACCTTCTGCTTGGCCAAAAAACAATGTAATTCATGCTTTCCACAGAACAGGGTTAGTTACTGGGACCTATGAACTGTGTACTAACCATGTATGAATTGAGGTATAAAAGACCAAGGGGATAATGTTAGTTATAGCACCAAACCAATATTGGACCCCTTAGTAAACTTCTAATCAAAAGACCAGAGGGACGTTTCTGGCAAAGTGAAAGCTAATGGAAACAATAGCTGCTTTTATGGGACAGCTAATGGAATAGAAAATAGCTACTCTCTTTTATGTACGGACTAATGGAATAATAATCTGTGGCCCTGGATCAATTAATAGTGTATAGTAGAACAGAATAATAATAGAACAGTGAATAGTAGTCAGCACATCTGTGGCCTTAAACACTCTGCAGTTCTCTGCCTGTGAGCAGTAAAACATGGTTTCATCAACAGGTGCGAATTGCTGTTTTTCCGAATTACGGAAAGCCCATGTCCCATAGACTCCAATTCATCTAAAATATCCACATTTTTACAAATGATTTCATTTTTCTCTGTAGTAATAAAACAGTACTTTGTACTTGATCTAAACTAATATATAATTAATCATTGGAAGCACTGCAAAGCAGATTAGCTACCCACTGATCCACAATTAAACTGCTATTTAGAAAAGGGCAATTTAGATTGTAAGCTCTTTTGGGCAGGTCCCTCTTTCTTTAGTGTGTATATCTGTCACTAGTCAGTAGGTATGTAAGTCTGAATGTTCTTTGTATAAACCCATTTATTTGACAACGCTGCTAAATATGTTGACGCTCTAAAAATACATGATAATAACAATCATGGTCGGACTGGGGGGCCCAGGGCCTACCGTGTCTGTAGCCTCAGGGGCCCCCCACATCATACCCAGGTCCGCAAACTATTTCGACCCTGGTAGGGATGGCGCGAACTGTTCGCCGGCGAACTTGTTCTCGCGAACATCCGCTGTTCGCACTCGCCAAAAGTTCGCGAACGTCAAGCAACGTTCACATTTTGGGTTCGCGTCAATTTGCCGCATTTTTTTTGCCGCTTTTTTTTTTTTGCCCTCTCACCCCAGACCAGCAGATACATGGCAGCCAATCAGGAAGATCTCCCTGGACCACCCCCACACACCCCCTGGACCAAAAAAAAAAAAATGTGCATACCTCCCAACTGTCCCTTTTTTGGAGGGACAGTCCCTCTTTTGAGAGCTCAACCCGCTGTCCCTCATTTGTACTGGAAAGTCCCTCTTTTCTCTGCACTGAACATGAACTGAACGTGTTCGCGAACTTTTTTGCCGCGGTTCGCGCCATCCCTAGACCCTGGTTCTGTGCCTCAGATACCTCCTGCACAGCCCCCCGCCCTCGTGTGCCTCTCTGCAGTCAGACCAGAGTGAGTGCAGGATCGGGTCTGGGCCAGCAGAACCCAAAAGAGCTCAACAGGTTTTTTTCCTGGTGTCCAGCTGGCCTAGTCCAACCCTGATAATAATAACATGTTAATTAAATAAGATCAATAACTGGTTCTAAACAAATATGGGTGATGAAGCCAATTTAATTTGCACCCCTTGAGAAAACTGTAAAATACTTTGTAGGTGAACCTTTTCTCCATTCACTGGAAGTTAAAATGAACATATCTTGACCCTAATAAATAAAGGCTCAACCTTTAAGGTAGTAAAATGAGTAGGGTTCAGGGGTGGTTGGTTAACAATGTATATCTGAGAGTATTTACTTCCTCAACGTTGCAGCAGAGCACCCAAACTACTCCATCAGTGCAGGTAGAGCAAAATGATTAGCATTTTGTACATTGGCTACTATTGCAGTACTGAATTTCTTAGCTTTTTCCCCAGGGAACCTAAATTAGTTTTGCAGGTAACCTTATTTACAACCCAAGACCAGGTTTAGAGTACATGCCTAAAATATGTCTGTTTTGCTTTGTAATAAAATGGTAAACCCCATTTACTGTAACTGAGAGTGAACACCCTTTCAGGTTGACTGCTAGCTGCTGTGATCAGTGTGTGTGATCAGCATGGCAGATAACAGGTACACTACTGAGAATAGTTTCAGTTATTAATTGGATACCATTAGGAGCACATATTAGTAATTCACTTATGAACAATATATAATAAACAGTAACTCTGCCGCTACATAAACTTACATAAACAAACTTAGCAAATGACTATACAGTCAAACAGTTATATTTTGTAAACACAAAATGCTCAATAGTATCATTTTGATTCTAAGATATTAAAGGGGATGTAAGCATCATTAGATATAACTTTTCAAAGTAGCCACTTCATACTTAAAGTGGTTTTTCACCTTTACGTTAACTTTTAGTATGCAGAGAGTGATATTATGAGACTAATTGGAATTGATGGAAATACATACCATGGTTTTGGATAGTGCCTCCATATATGTTGCATTTTTCCTGTTTCACTACTTCATCTCCAGTATTTTTATTATATTCCTGGCTAACAGCTTGTATACTAACAGGTTTTAAATACCAGTGCAACAGTAGTTTCCTATTGGTTTTTTGTTCTTTGTGCATTTTGTAGCTTCCCTTAATGCTGCTAGTGCTTTTGGTCTCATTTATGTTGTGTAACGTGAATACTTAAATGACAGGGAAAGTCATAAGGGCTCATTTACAACTGCGAATGCAATGAGTAAAGTGCAATTTCAAGGGCAATCAACATTTCAACCCTTTCACCAGAATGCCAGTCATAATGATCACAAAGGAACAATGACATTGACACTATTGTTCTGGTGCAACTGGGTCAATTTTGACAATTTTGTGCATGTATTTGCCACAAATCAAATGCCATTATGCATTAGTCCATCTGCTGTTATATCCACTTGAAGTTTGAAGTGAGAGTGATGTTTGCACCCAAAAATCAGCAATTTAGAGGAGAGCATCCGCAACTGAGATCAGCAGCAGAGAGTAAGGAAGGCTCTGTCTGGGTTAAGTGTACTTTTGCTCTCTGCCAGCCAACTGGATTGATCTCCAGATGAAATAAGAACAATTGTGCATGTGCAGTAGCATTTACCTTCCCTTTGTGAAACTTTTGCATTCTCCCTGCTGCTTATCTCTGCATCTTTACTGATCCTAAACTGGATAACTGGATAAATGATTTATTTTAATTAATAAAGGAAGCCTTTTTATTGATTGTAATGCGTGAAGTACCTCTTTTGCAAAGCCCTACCACTCTGGTCAGTAAACATCCCCTTTAAGTGACCCCTCTGGTGTTTTACATGGTGGTTGTCTGTTAAAAGAACACCATTCACTGTTTTATATATATATACATATATATATATATATATATATATATATATATAATAGTATAAAAAAGTACCTACATTCTCCATTGTCAGTTAGCGAGTGCGTGGTCAATTAATTGTGTATATTGCTTTGAGATAGAAGCATACCAAAATGTTGTATCAGGATATTTTATTAAGCCGTCACATACATTACATTGCTTACAATACCTTTTCCTAAGTCATTAGTAATCAAGTTAAATAAAAGTGGACCCAATGTTTCCAATACAGAACCCAGATGGACCCCACTAAGAACTTTACTTCAAGTAGAGAATGTACTATTAACAACCACCCTCTGTACCAGATCCTGTAGCAGTTTTCTATCCATATACAAACATTAGTCCAGACAGACTTTAGTTTAGAAAGTATTTATGTGGCACTGTATCAAACACTTTGACAGATATGTCTGACATGACCTATGACATGATTGCTGCTCATAATGCCATTCTCCAGAATCACATCGGGAATGTGATCCCTTAGCAAACTTTTAAAGGAACAGTTCAGTGTAAAAAATTAAAACTGGTCAAATAGATAGGCTGTGCAAAATAAAAAATGTTTCTAATATAGTTATTTAGCCAAAAATGTAATGTATAAAGGCTGGAGTGACTGGATGTGTAACATAATAGCCGGAACACTACATCCTGCTTTGCAGCTCTCTTGGGTTCCACTCTCGCCAGAGTTTCCTTCACCACCTCAGACCAGGGGAACTGCTGAAACGAAGCTACATCTTCCTCAGTGACATCATTTCCTGTAACCTGGAAAGTCATAAAAAGTGTAAAAAAAAAAGTTGGTGTATTTTTGTAAGCAAGATTGTCTGCAAAAGACCTGTCAAACTTTTTTTGGGTTAACATTTTTCAACACACATTTAAGGGCCATAGAACATTCAGTTTACAATGGGCTTGTGTATAAGGCATTAGAGGATCACTTTTGCCTTTATTAAGGTTTGTTGGGCATGTGTAATAAAAAGTGGTCAATTCAAGCATTTGCATCAACATTTCTAATAAAGAAATTCATACAACTTTAATGTACCCGCCCTATTCAAATTGACCTAAGCGTAAGATCACTAGCAACTTTTCACCAGGGCTGGATTTACATACCGGGTGCCCCTTGGCCCGCTGTCATTTGTCGCCCCTGTCCCCTCCCTTTTATTTGCTCCAATTTTCATCATCAGGATGGAGCAATGGGAATTGGCACACAGAAAATTTAAATTTCTGAACCAGTGTGGGTGTGGTTGGGCAGCATGCTGCCCCCTAAAATCCTGCTGCCCTAGGCATTGGCCTAGGTGGCCAATCCACAAATCCAGGCCTGCTTTTCACTAGGCATAAACAACATTAGTGCATTTTCTCTATGAAATGCTCACACTGAAGAAGTATCTCTAACGAAAAGTCTGCAGCGTTTGGCGCCAAGGACTTTGCATTTTAAGTGATAACAAAATTGTGCCTGGCAAGTGTGCAAAGCCCCAATGTCTCATCTAGTTTTTTGCTTTGTACTCTTCTTTAGGTCCACTGCTGTTGCCACATCTGAAGGACTCCCAGTTTTGGTCAAAAAACATTTCAGAAAAGTATCTGAAATCTGCTTGGGCAAAATACATTTTCCTGTAGTCTATGTAAACCTGCTGCAACAGTGCCATCTATACCAGTGGCGTAACTACCGGGGGAGGGCCTGCACCCCCTCAGGTCCCCCAGACATCTTACGCACTGCTGATTCCGGCTGGATTATTGCAGGTCCTGTCTGGAAAACCAAGTACGGGGGGGGCTGCACATCCCGCGCCAGGGCCCGCCCCCCTGTAGTTACGTTACTGATCTATACCTTATTACCCCTATTCTTTTTATATCCTCCAATACGTTCATACGCTGTTTCAACACCCAAAGTGTTAATTCACTGTACCTTCTGCTGGAAAGTAGCACTTTTATCAGTAGATAGAGTGGGAATTCATAACTTGTTCAAACAAAGATGTTTGACTATGCACCGTTAGAAGGAAAAGGATGTCATTCCTGGTGACAAATGACCATTGCCAAATATAGCAAATGCTTAATATTGATGTTTCAGAACCCTGGCCTCTGCGTCTACTGTTTGCGTTGTGATCACCGGATCACAGGATTGGCAATTGTTAACATGATCTGTAGGAGGAAGAGTCTTACTCTGGTGTCCTTGGATCATGACTTAGCATATTGATTATGAAGGGCTCCTTCTTCTCTGCCTGTATATATATATTAATTGGTATTTTCATCTACTTTATGTAGAGGAATCAGCCACAAGTCACTGCAGAGAGGAGCCTACAGGCCTGGAATTACTTCCTGCTTCAGGCCGCCATCAACACACCAATCTCCCATAAACAAACTTTACTGACCTTAATTTGCAAATACAAATTAGGGTTCAGATTCTGATCGAAATTCGGGCAAATCTTTCACAAAGGATTTGGGGATTCCTAATGTTTACATGATTTTTTAGTAGGCTTAAGGTATGAAGATCCAAAATACAGAAATTCCTTATCTGGAAAACTCTGGATAGCTGGTCCTAAACCTGTACTAGTTTTCCTTTAAAGGGGAGCATACCTTGTCAGGGCTGCCATTAGAAATCACAAGGCCCCATAAAACAACATTTTCGGGGCCCCCTGGGCCCCGCCTAACTCAAGCCCCGCCCCAGACCCACTCAACACCACAGTTAAAACACCACACAGACATCAGCACTAAAAAAGGTAACCCCCCCCACACACAAAAGTTATAAAAAGCTATTGATGGTCAGGGCTCCCTTATAGGTTAAAAAAAAATTGGGGCCCTAAAAATATTTAAAAAAATAAATTGGTGGCAGGGGGTCTATAGAGTATTAAAATAAAACATTGGTGGCCAGGGGATTAAAAAAAAACAAACCCCACATTGGTGTCAATAGAATTGAACTTGTGGCTTCAGGACTTCAGTTATAGCTGTTTTATTTTTATTATTGTTATTTTCGACGCTTCAGGACTTCAGTGTCGGCTCCTTTCGTGACTTCGTTAATTTCCGCCGCTTCAGGACTTCGTGTCGGATCCTTCGGCGCTTCAGGACTTCAGGTCATTTCAGCACTTCCACATTCAGGAAGAAGACTTCAGCGCTGGTAAGGGGGGCCCGGCTCTTCGAAAACTGCAGCACGGCCGGGCCCCCCTTCAGCCCCGGGCCCGGGACACTTGTCCCCCCCCTGATGGCGGGCCTGTACCTTGTTATTGTAACAACAGCACTTCCTAATGTGCACTCAGGCACAGATGTTCCTTTGCTTGATGCTCTCTGTACCTGCAAAGAGTAAATATTAACACTGCTCAGATTCCACAAACAAAGAGAAATACAGGAACACCCCCTCCCTCCATAAAAAGCTTGTCTCCACTGGGTGTGGGGTGCAGTATAATTGACTTTCTATAAAATTTTCCTTAAAAAATGTAAAATATAAATATATCATCATGTTAGTATGGTATTTACAGTATAATCCACATGGATGTCTAAATTCAGGGTTAACTTTAATATCTTTGAAAATAATATCTATATATTATATATGATATTAAGAGAAATACAGCAATAATTTGCAGATGTTCTCTTTTCATGATGCAATGTCCTGTTTGCCGATGTAGATGAGTGCTATTGTTTATGCATATATATGATCTTGGGCAGTGAGATGGGTGGTTCATTTCAACTGCCCTAGTACAAATGGGCACACAGCTAGCTGGTTCACACTGAACCCTAGCACAAGCATAGTATGCAACACTGCACATTGTAAAAGTCACTACTTACAATGAAAATTTGGGCTGTGGTTGGGGCACCAAGGAGTAGCAACAGACTAGCATCGGAGCTGATATTATACATCTATTTTGCTTTGTGCTCCTCCAAAAATGATACACGTATAGGACCTGTTATCCAGAATTCTAAGGACCAGGGGTTTTCTGGATTAGGAGCCTTTCCATAATTTCAATCACCCACCATACCTTAAGTCTACTAAAAAAAACATTATTAAGTATTAATTATGAATTAAATGCACAGGGCTGGATTTACATAGCGAGCGCCCCTAGGCCCACTGCCATTCGTCGCCCTTTATTTGCAAATTTTCATCATCCGGACCGGAGCAATGGGGATTGGTACATGGGAAATTTAAAATACCATTGTATCTCCTGCATATCCCCTGTGTTTCTAAACCAATATGGGTGTGGCTGGGCAGCATGCTGCCCCCTAAATTCCTGTTCCTCAAGGCCTGGGCGTAGGTGGCCTTTCCACAAATGCGGGCCTGTAAACGCAACAGGATTGTTTTGCCTCTAGTAAGGATTAATCATGTCTTTGTTTGGATCAAGTACTGTTTTATTATTACAGGAAAAAGGGGAATAATTTTTAAACATTTGATTATAATGGAGTCTATGGGCGATGGCCTTCCTGTAATTCGGAGCTTTCTGAATAACGGGTTTCCAGATAATGGATCCTATATCTGCACTTCATATTTTACTGCAACTTTAGAATAGAGTGCTTCGAGCAGCTTGCTGTTTCACTGAAAAGGAAATGAAGACTGCAAAACAAATTTGCTTGCTAGTTCCTGTCTATCTTTTTTGACTTAGCAAATAACTGTTACATATGATGTAGTATATTTGGATTGATAAACACTCGCTAAAGGTCAGGTTTTATGTACTTTCCCTTTTTTAATTAATTTACATATTGTTATATTTTTGTTGTTCCATGAACAGCCGCTCCTCTCTGAGGTCATTTCCAGCAGGCGCTCTTAGCATTACCTTGTTTAACATGAGATAAAAAATAACCAGGATAAGCAGAACAGCTCAGAACCAACATCAAGTAAAACTATATGAATATAAAGATATCTGTTTGGCAAACTCCTAATTTACTCTAATTCAAGGTAGGGTTGTACCGAACCCACTATTTTAGAATTTGTCTGAATCCAGAATCCTTTGTGAAAGATTTGGTTGAATATCGAACCGTAATTTGCATATGTAAATTAGGAGAAACGACAGAGAAGGGAACCACATGCACAGCGATGGTTAAAACATTTTTTAATCCCTTTTTACTTTGTAACAAAAAATCGTGATTTCTTTTGGATTTGGATCCGGTTCAGCCAGGCACTTGGATTTGGTCAAGTCCGAATCCTGCTGAAAAAGGCAGAATCCATTACTGAAACCTAGATTTGGTGAATCCCTAATTCAAAGGGACCAGTTTAGCTCATAAAACTGTTATTTATTAGTGTGTTCAATGGAGAAGTCAGAGTTTCAAGTTCATCACGACAGCAGCATCTATGTGACAGTTGTGCCTCCAGAAACCAGATGGCATTTTCAATTTCATTCTGAACGGGGCAGACAGAAAATCAACTTGTTAAATGAGAACTTAAGTCACAATCACTATGGGGTGCGAAATTTTAGGTACCTCCCAGAATTGTAATAGCTTGTGTAAATGCAGGGGTGTCCAACCTGCGGCCCGAGGGCCACATGCGGCCCAGTATGGATATGAATGCGGCCCACCTTGAAAGGCTTGGTTCCCAAGGAAACATCATGTTCCAAAGAATATATCAGTAGGCAGGAGGAGGAACTCTGCCCATTGCCCAGTAACGTAGCTAGCGTTGGGGGTCGTTGTGTGTTGGGTGGGGTCGGTGGGGTTGGGGGGGTCAGCGGAACCTTTGGACTTGCCTCATCAATTGTGGGCTAGGCTCAGCAGCCCTGTTCAGGAATGTCTTCGGCCCCGTTCTGGGCTACGGCCCAACGGTTCGGGGCCCCTGCTCTAACTTGTACATCATTGTGTGCAGCCCACATTTGGGCCTGTCCTTTAATCTATACTGAAACCCCTGATGCTGCTTTTTGCATCAAGGGACAGTTTTTTGATCCATCATTCAGTGCAGAGAGCAGCAATCCCCAAGACGCAAGTGTGTGATAAGTGAGCACTAAATTCCCACATACACGGGCCAATAAAAGCTGCCTACAGATAGAGTCAGCAGCTTATTGGCCCTTGTATGAGGCCATCTGATGGGCTTCCCAGATCGATATCTGGCCGAAAATTGGCAGGTTAAAAAAATCCCGTCGGATTGTGACCACATCGATTCGTACATGTGGTCCCGCGATATGATCACCTGTTTCGGATGCATTATGATCCAGTCATTGGGCCCATGATTGGATCAGCCCAATATCGTACACTCAATGTGGGTATATCGGGGAGAGATCTGCTCGTTTGGCAACATCGTCAAAGGAGCGGCTCTCTGCGTCTATGACCACCTTATGGGTTGCTCTCTTGCCCCTCTTAGCGCTCATGCACTTGCACCCTGAGGATTGACCCCTACAGTATTGCTCCCTGGAATACAGTGGAATAACTAGGTTGCTAAGGCATGAGCATGCCCCTGGTCCTGCCTCAGCTCAAATTGTAATTCCACTTAACAATGCCTACCACTATCTCTAAACATAAAATCAGTCAATAATGTGTTTGCCTAACTTTTTGAATGCACTGTTGCCTGTCATTAAACATATGACTGCATCTGTGCTGTAATGAATAATGCATGATATTTATACTTAATCATTTTTCTAAATTATCATTTTTTATTTTCATGTTTTTCAATTAAAGTGGAAATCTGGTCTCACCAAAATGGAAGAATTTTAAAGGGTTACGACTATTATGGAGAGACAAGATCCGACTAAATAATGCCATCTGGAGGGCTTGGTATCTTCAGTGTAAGTATTACGCTCTGGAGCAACTTTCATGTGCTTTATACATACTGAATGTAAACTGAGTTCAAGGAAATCAGATTTATTGAAAATGCTAAGATGGCAGATAATTACAAATCGATCCAAAATGCCTCCCAACTAGGTATGCACCGAATCCAGAATTCCGTATGGTATTTTTAAGCAGGATCGGGATTTGGGCAAATCCACTTGTTTGGTCAAAGTGAATCCGAATCGCATGATTTTTTGTCACAAAAACAAGGAAGTGAAAAATGTTTTAACTGTGACATGTGCATGGAGTTCTCATTAACCCTTCCTGGTGCTATTTAGCATATGTAATTGCTTATTCAGCCAAATCTTTCACAAAGGATTCAGCCAAATTTCAAAATAGTGGATTCTGTGCAACCTTGCTCCCAACAGTCTGAAAAATGATAGAGGAGTAGAAAAATGACAATAGAATGATGCAAGAAAGAATTCAGAATTTACATTGTTTTGCATGTCAAATATACTCCCATGGGCATTCACCAAATGCTGCATTATGGTCCAGAATCAGCAAATTTCCAGCACTTTTACTGTACCAATTCAGCTAAAAAAATCCAAACTCAAATTTATAAAATATGTTTTACTGCCACCGTTTGCTATTTGCAGAGCAGCATATAACCTCTGTAATGAGTATTATTCCTCAGTTGCAAATCATTTTTTGGAACTCAAAACTGATTCCTTTTGCAGATATAGAAAAAAGGAAGACGCCAGTGTGTGGGTTTGTGACTCCACTGACTGGTTCAGAGGGAGATGATCACCGGAAACCAGAGGTAATTCACAAGAAGGGTGAGTCAAACAGGGAGGCTGGATAGTTTTGGGAAGGAGCAAAAAAAGGGCAGTGACACAGCATATTTAGCCCATGTAAGCTTATGAAATAAGAAAGTGCAACATCATTGACTAGTTAGAGAATAAATATATTGACTAGCCAATGCTGTGCCTGCCCGGTTTTCCTAATCTGGAAAATCTTCTAAATTAATGCCCGCCCCATCACCCAGTCTGCCCTGCAATGTCAAAGGTCGCCCCCCTGCTCAAACTGTGCAGCCTCAAAAGATGGAAGCCCTAATTGCACTGGAAGTTGAGAAGCCAAAGTGAATCCAATCATGTGTAGATATATAATCAGATTAGTATGAAATCCATAAAAAATTTAAGTATGTAGCCAGATAACTACATGGGCATTCAGTGAGAAAATCTGTACAAATATAAAATAACAATTTGAAAAAAATGTTAACTTAGCATGTTTCTTTATTTACCAAAAAATAAAACAATGAATTTATATTGACATGCCTGTCTAATATTGAAAATGAATTTCCTGATTTTTAGAGCTGTGTGTTTGCATATAATATAGTACCAAATATATGTAGACACCTGCCTGCCAAACAGTTCTAAAATCAAGGTTATTAAAATAAAGTTGACCCTTCCCTTTAGGAAGGAAGGCTTTCCATTAGATGTTGGAACATTGTTGGTGGGATTTGCTTCGGTTTAGCCACAATAATATTGTAAGCTCTTTTAGGCAGGACTCACTAAAGATGTAATTCTATATTTTCTTTGTATAAAACCATTTATTGTATATCCTTGCGGAATATGTTGGTGCTCTAAAAATACATTTTAATAATAATAATAATAGCAATAGAGGCCATGTATTTTGGGGATCAGGACTGACCCATAGTCACAGTTTCAATCCATCCCCCAGTTGTTCCATTGAATTGAGGTCAGGGCTTTGTCAAGTTCTTCCACTCTCTCTGCAGATCAATTCTATATGGAGCTCACTTTCCACAGGAGCATTATCATGATTGTTGCAAAGTAGAAACCACAGAATTGTAAGCAATGTCACATTACACATTTCACTGAAGCATGGGCCTTAGCAGAGGCCGTGAACTACTACCTAGGCTATCATTCAGATTCAACATACTTTACAGTTGGCATTGCACATTCACAGGTAGCATTCTCCTGGCTTCT
>CM044433.1:37643248-37654775 GCA_024363595.1 Xenopus borealis
CCAATAAAAAGCATTTGGAAGAGCTTGCGTACTCACCTCTTGTCAGATAATAAAATGAAACGTGTTGTGTTGCAAAGCCTTGATGCCTACATGGACATTGTGATGTCATAATGTGATGTCACATGATGCATGTAAACAACAACTGTTGCATGCTCACGGTCACTGAAATGTCTTGAGTTTATGTCACAAACATAACCTGATCTTGTGCAGTTGGCTATAGAAAAAGCAGGCAAAAAAATAATAATGCAATTCAATTGTATATGTAAATACTAATGTTATCAAGAATGCAACTATAGTCATGCTGTAATATCAAAAGGCTATACAGATAATATTTCTTTATTTTATACCATATGAGAGACAGTTTTAGAATCTGCCACATATACCTCTCTAAAATGATGGTGCCACATGATGTAGAGGAGGTCTGCTTCCTTGGGTATAAGAAGGGCAGTCAGAGTTAACCCCAGACAAGAGCAAAACTGAACCCCCCCCCCCTGCACAACCCTCCCAAGAAAGTTATGCCACTGCTCCTAAATATTGACACAGGGGTCTTCTGGATGGTTTCATTGCACATGCATAGGATAATTATGCTGATAACTATGTAGATTTTGGGACCCCCAAAATCCAAATATCACATTTGAATTACCTTGGCTTGCAATTCAGCTCCTTGAACATTCAGCCTGTCTGTCATAAGACCCCCTAACAGTGTGAAGACCCCAGAAACTGTATAGTTTTGGGAAGTACACATTCTGACATCTAAAATGGGTGTTTTGTACTTTAATTTGCAAACCTTTTCTAAGCTTGTAGCAGGAGGGACAGGAGAAGGACAGATGTAAATGGCATATAAACTAGCTTTTACGATGACCTATTTACTTTTATTTACTTTTTTTGATCGAAAATGGATTGTCTAACACAATGAGAGCATTCTTAGTGGTTTCATAAGATTTGGACATTGAAGGTGAACAACCCCTTTAACAAATAGTTTTGGTACAGACAGCTTTATTATATCTAAAATTAAAGGTGTAATGTGGAAAATATTGACTTTACTACTGGAAAGGTTATTGGCCCTTTTTATGCTTGCATGGAGAAATCCATTTCCTGTTACTTATGTGACAATTTCCTTTCTGGCAAATAAAAAATGCTCTATCTTTCATTATTACAGGGATTCTAGATATACTCTCAGTATCAGAGCCGCAGGCCCCAAAGCAATGGCTGTGTATCTGAATGGCTCATTAACATTTCCTGCACTGCTGCTTGGAGGGACTATGGCTGATTTAACAATAATCCTGAAATAGATTAGGAGGCTTTGCCAAGACAAAGTAAACAGATGTATACACTTATACAACGTTGGGCAACTTTGGGAAGTGGAGGCGACGTATGTTTTTCCACCAGTGATTTACATTACTGCCAATGGCTAGGAAACTAGCAACGTTTTGCTGCCTGTAGTAGCCTTAATATGTGTAAATATGTGACACCTGAATCTATAATGCAACAGAAAATATTATTACAGGTGTAGGACCTGTTATCCAGAATGCTTGGGGCCTGGGGCTTTGCGTAATTTGGATCACCTGAAGTCTACTAAAAAATAATTTAAATACCAATTAAAAAGGATCACTTACATCTTAGTTAGATCAGGTACAAGCAACTGTTTTATTATTACAGAGAAAAAACACCTAAATTATAGTGTGATCATGAAATGCATTATGGGATATGTCCATGCATCCATAATGTCTGGGGTCCTATCACTGGCAGTAACATCGAATTGCTATACAGAGGCACCCGATAGACCTTTGAAGAGGATGATATTGTTGTGCCAGCTTCACAACCTTTCTCTTAATTATACTGAAGAGACTGATAAGTGTGGATTCATACTTCTCCCTCTTTTATAGGCTGTGGTATTGGAAGGCAACTACTGGAAGCGCTGCATAGAAGCAGTGATGAAAGAATACAACAAATGGAGAATATATTACAAGAAGCGAGTAAGGAATTTTGCCCGTTGCTCAGATCTTTTACTTGCCATGACTTTATTATTGTTATTGCTTTCTCACAGTAGACTTTCCAATGTGGATAAGAAATATATATTTTTTTCTAATCAAGTGAGATGTTATTGGCTTATTTATGAAATGGGCACAATGACTGTCCTATAAGCACATATGTATAATGTATATATTGGGGGAATAATGGCTACTGCTCTCCTAGTTTCTAGATATTTGTTTATTGTTATGGTCTTATTACAGATATTATTGACCATTTTATTGTATATGATGTGCTTACTGGTTCCAATTAAAGTAGTGCCACTGTGATTGTTATACCTCAGTTGCAGCCACTAGATGGTGCATCGGGTTTTCACATTATATCTCCAAGCCAAGTATTTTAACTCCAAAAACTAATAACACTATTTCAATACTAGATCACTCAAGTGGAATCCAGTGCTTAGCGATTTCTTGTGCCATCGTATGGTTTTAGGATCTGACTGGCTTTCTAAAGCAGTACAGAATCTAACAGTGGGAGCTCCATCATAAGACTAACGCTATCATCCCTTGATAATTTCTTCCCATATAACAGAAACGGTCTATAGAGCAAGTCATAGAGTAGCTTCGGTAACCCAGATGTTACTAGAATCTTTTGTATTTAATAATCAACAGTTCAATAATGGTGGGCGGCAAGGTTAAAACAATGGGTTAAAGGAACACATTTCTGATAATATTTCAAGAGAGATTATCATCCCTTATGTCACAATTTCAAATAGTCCTGCAGAGTCTCTGTTACTTTACCCAGTTTTGATTTAATGGGATTTCTTGAAGGAAAACTATACCCCCAAAATAAATACTTGAGCAACAGATAGTTTAGATCAAATTAAGTGACATATTAAAGAATCTTACCAAACTGGAATATATATTTAAGTAAATATTGCCCTATTACATCTCTTGCCTTGAACCACCATTTCGTGATGGTCTGTGTGCTGCCTCAGAGATCACCTGACCAGAAATATTTCAACTCTAACTGTAACAGCAAGAAATGTTGAAGCAAAAGACAGAAACCTGTCTGTTAATTGGCTGGTGTGACCTAACTTTATAGTTTGTTTGGTAAGTTTGTGTGCACCATTGGATCCTAGGATCCCAGGAGGCTGTCCTTATTTTTTAAAATGGCTATTTTCTATTTATGATTACCCAATGGCACATACTACTAAAAAAGTATATTATTATAAAAATGGTTTATTTACATGAAGCAAGGTTTTACATATAAGTTGTTTTAGGCAATATCTTTCTATAGAGACCTACATTGTTTGGGGGGTATAGTTTTCCTTTAAGACTTCAGTGTAGAGACCTGCATGTGTTTCATGGGGCAGACCTGACTTGGACCCCCTAACAGAAATCTGGCCTCCTTTAGATCTGCTACTCACATAAGGTGGAAGTGCTTTCACTGTAAACCAGAAGTGGTCACTCCGGTAGAAATTATTTTACAATCTATAGTGATCCACACCTTAAGCTGGTCAAACATGGTCGCCAAATGAGTGGACAATTTGTTACCCGACCAAGTGCAGCATACTGGTTACTGTCTTTTTTAGCCTCCAGAGAGTAAATTAATCCTATAAAGGTCTCTCTAGTATTCAGTGTTTCAAACAGAACCTTTCAGTTAGTATAACTGCTTCGAATAACTTAATGCTAGGCAATCTGTAGTATAGTAAATGTTTCAGAAACAACAAAATTCTGAGATTTGTAAGTAGAATTGCAGTAGTTATGAAGCTGAAAATTGTGAAGTATAGGGAAGGAGCACCTAGAAATTCAGTCCCCCTGCATAATACAAAACTTATCAACAGAAAATGTAGTAGTTTCACTTTCTTCATAAAATGAATTGATTTTATTAAACATTTTATATTGCTCTTCACTACAAAGTTTGTATTGTGAAGTCCTCAATCGATATTAAGGGGCAGATTCACTAAGATCCGAAAATTCGCCAGCGTGGGCTTCGCTAGCGTTCGCCGCACTGCGCCAGGCTAATTTTGCGCTAATGTTACTTCGCTAGGCTGTTACGCTAGCGAAGCCTAATTTGCATATGGCGGGAACTTTAACTTATAATAGAAGTATATGTTACAGCCACTACATTCCACTACACAAGCCCAGGAAACCTTTAATAAATAAAATAAAGTTGTCCTATTGCCCTACATGTGCCCCCTGTATAGTTGAGTTGCCATATGTTAAGAATGTAGGGGCTAAGAAGGGTAACCCCCCCAAAAAAATTATCGATCTTTTTCAGACCCATGCTAAAATACGCCAGCGTTTTTTTGGCACTTAGAAAAAAAAATAAAAAAAATTTTTTTCAACCTCCTATCTATTGTATTGAACTACGTAAGTGCTAACGTTGAGGAAAATGTTCATCTTAGTGAATTTGCGAAGTTACGATCCTTTGTCAGTGCACAACTTCGCCTGGCGTAAGGGTGCGAAGTTGCGCAAGTCTATCTACTTCGCTAGCGAAAATTCTCCAGAGTCCGTGTTAGTGAATTTGCGAAGTTGCGAAATGACGTCACACTGGCGAATTAGTGCTAGCGTTAGACGCTTCACGCTTTAGTGAATCTGCCCCTAAGTGTTCTTGATTGCAACTGCTGCCCTTAACTGGTTCACTCTGCTGGACTCTCCGATACAAAACAAATCTCTTGTAAAACTTGTTTAGAAAAGTGCCATGTGCTGTGGACCAGCTGTTCAGGTAGGTTGGACTTTGAACCACATGTCACTTTTCTAAACAAGTTTCACAAAATTAAAATGGCACAGTGTGTTGCACTAAGGGCACCGCAGAGACTTATTTCACATTGTTGTCAGGCCAAGTTACACAAGTGGGAAACAACATTTGTCTGGTATTGGCAGCACCATAGTGCATTAAAAATACGAGTACAAAGTAGTGGAAACTGAGTTTGATAGAAAGTGTATTGAGTTTGATGCGAAGTGTATTTATTAGTTAATAATGTAATAATAATTGCTCTTATTTTACAATATGTTTGTCTTGCAGCTACGGAAACCTCATCAGGATGGTAACAAATCATTTAATGAGCAAAGGGTGCGTATGTAAATGCAAATTGATGATGCAATGAATAAGCCTTGTGTTGAACATAACTTTTGTCTTTACTTCTACTTAGCTCATATCTTGATTTAGTTATTACTTGCTCTAACAAGGGCAACATATGAAAATAAAACTAAAGCCATGTTCTATTCCATTTCCAAAGAGTCAAACAAATCAGCAATCCATTGAAAAACCATCCAAACAACATAAAATCCACTGAGGACATTTAGCTCTCTTGGTTTGACCAATATCAGTTTGAAACCACCCCTTTTCAAAAAGGATATTGTATTTGCCAGCACCATGTACATAATATAGATGGCTACTGGAAGAATTAACTGTGTACAGATTTAACGAAAGTAAATATTTTGCAATTACAGGCATGATATATTTGTAGGAAACATACACTGCTGCCATACAAGAGAATCTCATCTTCTGTAGGACAGAAAGTATGCAGCCTCAAGATCCAGTCTAAAGGGCATGTAAAGGCAAAAAAAGAAATCTATCTCCAAAATAGTTTAAAGGGGTTGTTCACCTTTGAGTTAACTTTTAGTATAACGTAGAGAGTGATATTCTGAGACAATTTGCAATTGGTTTTCATTTTTTATTGTTTGTAGTTTTATAGTTATTTAGCTTTTTATTCAGCAGCTCTCCAGTTTGCAGTGTCAGCAATTTGGTTTCTAGGGTACAAATTACCCTAGCAACCCTGCACTGATTTACATAAGAGACTGGAATATGAATAGGAGAGGGACTGAATAGAATGATAAGTAATAAAAAGTGGCAATAACAATACATGTGTAGCCTTACGGAGCATTTGTTTTTAGATGGTGTCAGTGACCCCCATTTGAAAGCTGCAAAGAAACAAAAGAAAAATGCAAATCATTAAAAAACTATGAAAATTAAATAATGAAGACCAATTGAAAAGTTTCTTAGAATTGGCCCTTCTACAATATACTAAAAGTTAACTTGAAGGTGAACCACCCCTTTAAGTAAAAAATGTGAACAGTTTTTATAAAAAACCTGACTGTATGCAGTGACATTCTCGCTTCATTTACTGCTGTAGATATGAATTGTCAAACGGCCGCTAACTGCTCTGCAGGCAAACAATCATACTTATGAACAGCAGGGGGAGCCCCCTCCTTACCACTCAGCCTTTCAGAACTCCAGCAGCTTTGTTTCCCTGTAGAGCAGTCGGTGTAGAGCTTTGTATTGGATTTTATTTTTTACATACTCTTTAATGTTTCCAACTCCAGCTTTAGGGACAAAGATCACAGATCCAGATTTCAACAGAAAAACTGGAATTCTATTTGTAGAGTTAGAGAAAGTTTGTATTAAACAACTATAAAATCCACATTAGATTACATGATAACATAGGACCGAGTGCAGTCTGCATATTGTGATTATTATCTTGCTGTATTGGCTTCTGGCAGATATCATTTGACTTGTGCTGTTTTGATCATTTATGATGATCCCTAAGCAGCCCAGGTCACACTGAGCATGTGCACAGTCTTGGTCTTCCAAAGATGTGTAACAAAGTTACAAGATGACAGCCCCCTGTGGCCAACTATAAAAACATAAATAATTTGTTTGATTAGACTTGTGGTGTAATAATTATACAAAAAACAGCATTTCTAGACTTATTCTATTTTAGACTTTCCTTGTCCGTTAAATATGTAACAGATGACAGTATCAGGGTATCCACTTGTGAACTAAACTTTAATAGAATGTGGCTTTTTACCCTTAAATAGGGTGAAAACTGCATATCATATATCAGAAATGCAATTTAACATTTCATTAATAATACTCATATCTCCCCTTGTCATTAATACCACAACACCTCTTCCCTTATAAAATATAAAATAATTGTACAGTATCTGCCCTCAATTGCCCTTTTAGATACAATACAAATAAGATCCTGCCTGGGAGCATCAGATCATTTTAGATCACTTCAACATTATTGGTCCTTTATGAAAAGTATGTTGATAAGTTTATCAAATTCTTATACATACTAATTGTGCAGAGGACCTGCACTTTATTAGGTTTTATGTTCCCACTATAGCAAGTTGAATTATAAGCAAATATAAATAATACTTTGACCATACTGAGAACTAGCATCTTAGGGCTTATATCAAAACTGAGTCTGTATCTGACATGGAAAGGAAAACAATATGATTAAAAAACATTTTGCTTTAATGTTACTAATAAATGTGTGAAACCAGCCTTTCAGCATCCATGATAACTGATGTCCTTTATTATAGAGGGGAATGATCATGATTATTTATTTCTCTTTGGCAGTCTGCTCCAGCGTGGAGATGCAGTCAGGTATATTATGGGTGCCCCAGACTGGAGGATATTTGTGGGACAGAAGAAGACATGCTGTACGATCTGGATTACTATTTAACAGATATTTCTGACACCCTTTTTACCATGACTCATGGCATGCAAAATACTTACCAGTCTCCAGACTATGGTAGGTACTTCTGTTCATAGACCACTCTTGCTCTTTATTCAAAACTAGGTACCTAGAAATTTTATGAACTATCTTTAAAAACACAGACTATTTTTTCCCTAATAAAGACACACTCTTTATTGTAAAACAATAACTGTACTGAGAAGTTCTCCAATGTACTATGGGATGCTGCAAATCACTGGTAAGAAAGGTATACCTATTTGCAGGTAAGGGACATAAGATACTCTAGCCCAGGGGTGTCCAACCTGTGTCCTCAGGGCCACATGCGGCCCAGGATGGATATGAATGCAGCCAGTGCCGGTCTTAAGCACATTGGACCAATTTGGCCTAATTGGGCCCCGCTCTTATGGGGGCCTGCTCCAGTGTGAGCTCTGATTCCTATTCCCTTAATCCCCCAGTAGCCCAGACTACCCCTAATCCAGATTGGCCCAGCCCCCTCAGACCTGATTGGCCCAGGCTACAGCTGAACCTGATTGGCCCAGCCCACCCCCAAACCCAATTGGCCCAAATAACAAGTGAAATGCATTAATGTTGTTTATATAATCCATGGTGCTGCACCAACACAGTTTACAGTGGCAACCATAATTTGCACTTTTTTTTAGTGTCCATAGATTTAAAAAAGTGAGGGAACATTTTCTCCCAGTTGCCCAGCATGTCCACATCCCCAACTGGCAGCCGTCACTTGGACAGAGGGGAAAGCAGGCACTATTTGCCCATCCAGCTCTGTGACCCTGCGACAGACAGCAAAGTTCCTTCTAGGGGGGCCCCGCCAAAATGGTTCCAATTGGGCCCCGCACTTGGTATGACTGGTCCTGAATGCAGCCCAGCTTGAAAGGCTTTGTTCCCAAGGAAACATCATGTTGCAAAGGATATATGAGAAGCCGGAGGGGTAACCCTGCCCATTGCCCAGTTAGTAGTAATAATAATATAATAATAATAGGTCTATTTAAGATCCAGGTGTCCCATATTACAGTGTATAGCTCCATCTGGTTATCCAGCTGGTATTGTAGTTCTTTTCTGTTCATTTTCTTTACTTTTACAAAAGTGTTTGTGTATTTCATGTGTGGCCCAGACAATTTTTCTTTTTCCAGTGTGGCCCAGGGAAGCCAAAAGGTTGGACACCCCTGCTCTAGCCATTGCATCTGGTGGTTGATGAGCTCCTCCTAGATAACTGTATGAGAGGAAGATCCCTAAGAAACTGTCTTGCATTCTGTATCTCAATATAAAAAACAAAGCCACATACCAAGGGATGCATTCTTAGAGGTCTATTTATAAAAATTCTAATTTGTGTAGTTATAGAGGTATTTTCAACTACCTCACATTTTAAAAATGCACAAATGTCCGATTATTTATTCAAAGATCTGAACATGAAAACACGGAACAAATCTGAATAAGAGTACAAAAACCTTGAATCTTGTGCATTTTTTTTTATTCTTTCACATTTTGCTAACGATAGCTCTAATTTTTAGAGCTCAAAAGTTTGAATCATGTAAAAAATCAACCCCTTATAGTAGAGGGGCATCTCTTTGAGATCTTGGTGGCTTTTGCCTTTCCATGGGCTTATATCTCCTATTGATTGGAGTACTGATGTACTCTTCTCTCTGAGGTATGAATCTTCTGTGCTTGTCCTCTCTTTGGGGACTTAGACATGATAATTATTGTATTCTTCTTATTTTTATGATCCTTAAAAAGGAATTGCCATTATTTTACAGATTATGCTGGAAATTCAGATATGATCCAGCCGGGTCTGTCTACGCTTCAGCCCACTCCAGACGACTTTGCAGATATAACAGGTACAGCTTAGTCTCCATTTATATTGATCTACTCTTTAAATTCAAGTTTTTCTTCTCACCCACATTATTCTGTTGAATCCTCTCCAAGCTACAGTTACCTAAATGTGAAGAAAATTTGAGTTATAAAAAAAATACAGTCATTTTGGTAATTTCTATATTTATTTAAATAAATTATAAAAATGTTACAATAGCTAAACAATTTAAATTGTTTTTTTCCTCAACATAATGTATACAGCATAAAAATTGTAAACAAAATGGATGATTTTATTTTTTGTATTATTATTACTAGTCTTGTAAGAGAAGGCTCTTACTTGCATTTAGTTTTGCACCCATTGTTGTGCAGAATAAATATACCAACTCCAGTTCACATGCAACTTTTTAGTATTATGTACAATACTAACCAATATCAAGAATACCATAACAATGTAAAGTGTCCGTCCAGACAGGTGTCCTAACTTCGTTTTCAGTTGATCTAAGTGACTTAGCACTATGGCACACGCAGTGGTTATAGGTGTCTTTTTGCCCGAGCGTTTAGTAACACCATTGGCGGGTGACAAACAATCAGTTGATGAACAAACAAATAAAAGAGCTCCTGCAGGTGGGTGATTATTTATACCAGAGGTTGAATGGCGGATACAAGTAAACATATTTCAGAGATGCTCCCACAATACAGTTAGACTATTTGCAGTGGCATTACATTGAAGACCCTGTATTCTAAGGGATAGAAGCAGAGGGGAGTGATTATATCTGGATTGGACTAGTATACACTACTGTAGTGCTGGACTTAAATCTATGTTGGTTTTGGAGCCATCTTTCACTTTGTAAGAAGCTGCATTATCCTTTACTAGTACCATTACTCAAACCATAGACATCAGTACAATTATGCTGCATTTCTGACAACATCGATTTATACATACTGTATATATATATATATATATTTACAGTCTGAGTTTTCAATTCACTTTGGACATACCACAGAAGTCACAGAAAAGGAAAGGAGGAAGCATAAGAGCTTATTACTAGGAAAGAGAGGAAGCAATGACTGATTTTTTCTCTAAGCCAGACTAAGCAAGGTCTCATTCACATTCACAAATCAGCCTGATGCAATCTGGCCCAACCTTGCATTGTCTCCTTGTTCAGATTGTCATTTCCTATCACAAGATTTATTGCTGTTTTTCCAGTGTACAGATATTGTAATACAAATCAGAACCATGTCACCAAAAATATAGATTACCAAGTGCTGTTAAAGAATTATTACCCGCATCCACAGCTCTTTATTACCGAGGGAGCTGGAAATGTACCTTGTAGTTTTACTATTTGTAGATGTGATAATGAACACAAAGCTCTGTTATTTTGGTACCCATCACACTCTCGCCATAATTGTCTCAAAATACATACTGGTCAGGCTTCCCATGGCATTGACAAGGAAGAGCATAGTCTCTTAAGTTGGCCATACACATGCATTGTAGCACATTTTTGTAGCAGCTCCCCATTAGTACATACAGATGCAGCCACTGGGATTTGTGAGTTAAATGCGTCATGACTCAGGGTTAATTGAAGACACTGTGTTATCTAAAGTCTTCTTAACTCATTTAATGCATTTAACCTTTTCATTAGCATACCAAAGCACCATTGTTTTCAATGGTGAACTCTTTAACTGGGCGGGATGCTGTGACACAATATTCTGTGCTAAGTGGGATAAATGGGATGGATGAGTTAAGTGTTTCTGTGTCAAAAGCACAATCCAAAGTGGCTTCATCTGTAGGTATCAGTCGATTTGGGGATTGGACATGCTGGAAAATTTAATTTGCCAAGACCCCTTATCTATCAGGGTATGGTACAACTGCAGATTAGTAAGTAATGAGTTGCTGAGGCATCTCTTCTGATTGTTCACGGCTGTCTGAATGAACGATCTGAGCCATGTATGAATATCTGCACAATATTCACCAGTTTGGCCCCCCAGGCATTCAGTAGGATAGGGTACAGGACCAGCGTATGGCTGCCCTTAAAACTAAGGTTTTGCACTATGGTATATACATTGACCAAGTGGTGAGCACTGCAGTGGTTAACATCAGTCCACGGGAATTCAGCACACCATATAGAAAATATTGACCCAGGTGCTACTCTCCATAGCTGAAGTACAAAAAACAAAAAGATTGAGGTGCACACTGGGAGCCTTTTTGCATCATTAAAAAAATTGATTTCTTTATTTAAT
>CM044433.1:37656367-37722312 GCA_024363595.1 Xenopus borealis
AAAAAGTGATTCTTTTATTGCAAATACATCTTATTGGAATAAGATGTATTTGCAATAAAATAATCACTTTTTTGAGCGATTTTGATGGTATGTGAACTGTAGGGGGTCCAGTGCTGGTGGCAGAAGGGTTTTGATGTGTTCCTTGATAAGCCTCTGAAAACACTTTATGATGATGGGGGTGAGTGCAACAGGACGGTAGTCATTGAGGAAGGCCACTGATGGCTTCTTCGGCACGGGGACAATGGTACTGAAGCACTTCAGGACAGTGGAGGTGATCGGGACAATGTTAAAGATGTCAGAGAAAACATCTGCCAGCTGATCTGCACATTCTCTTAGTACTCTGCCAGGTATATTGTCTGGTCCTGCAGCCTTCCGTGGGTTTACTGTTTCCAGAGTCACCTCAGCCACAGGCCCTGACTGGCCATTTGTGGGTTAGGGCAAATGCCAGATGGGCTGCTATAAGGTCCTATAGAAAGTCAGTATTTAGTGGGCTGGTGGGGACTGTTTGGGCCTCTATGTGGGCTGATTGGGCCTCTGTGTACCTGAAATGCCAGGGCCTATTTTGATTCTCAGTCCAGTCCTGCTCAGCCACATTGCCTGGTCACTACGCAGAGTGATGGTCTTCCTCTTTCCTGTGTTCTGTTGTTCAGAGCATCTGCAATGGAGGCAGATGGCATTGACTTGTAGTTTGTGATAGCCTGGATGCCCTGCCACATGCATCCAGGCTATCACATGCGGCGTGTATCTCCATGCAGAGTGTATGAATGCTTAGCTACTGGAAAGTTTGGCTCTCGCTGTTCTCAGGGCGACTTTGTCACCTTCCTTGAAAGCAGAGTCTCGGGCCCTTTGTAACACACGTACCTCTTCAGTGAACTACAGCTAGTGATGCACTTGGAGACAGTGACATCATCAATGCACTTTGTGATGTAGCTGATTACAGATGACGTATACTCATCCAAGTTGATGTAGTTGCTGTAGGTTGCAGCCTTCCTAAACATGTTCCAGTCAGTGCACTCAAAACAGTCCTGAAGAGCAGTCATGGCTCCTGCTGGCCATGTTTTCACCTGCTTCAGAACCGTTTAGAGTTTAGAGTGCCTGTATGCTGGAATTAGCATAACAGAGATGTGGTCTCAGTATCCAAAGTGTAAAGTGTAAACCTGATCCAGCATGTTTGGTCCTCTCGTAGCAAATTCCACATGCTGATGGTATTTAGGCAGCACTGTCCTGAGATTTGCATGGTTAAAATCTCCAGCTATGATATTCAGTCTTTTTGGGTGAGTGTTTTTTATGTCCGTGATAGCACTGTACAGCTACCAGAGCGCATCTTTGTTGTTCGCGATGGGAGGAATGTAAACTCCCATAATATGAATGGAGGCAATCCCATGGAGTAAATAAAAGGGTCTGCACTTCACAACAACAAACTGCACCAGCAGTGAGCAGTGGCTGTACACAAGCACAGAGTTCCTGCACCATGTTGATGTAAATACACAGACCACCACTGTGATTCTTCCTACTCTGTCAGCTCGAACTAGCCCATCCAGCTGAATGGCGGCATCCGGGACTCTTTTGCTGAACCACATCTCTGTGAATACGAACATGTAGCAGTCTCTGAATTCATTCTGGGTAGTTCGCTGGAGTTGAATGTAGTCCTGGACCTCAGTTGTTCCAACAATTCACAAAAAAAGTAAAAAAGCACAAAATCTGGAGAGGCCGCTGCTATTTACCGCTGCACCGCCACTAGGCCCACAGTCTCCCCCAAGGGGAGTCCCCGGCTTCTGTCGAGGAAGTAGGCCACGTTTTGTTCTCCATCTATATGTGTGCTAGAGAGACAGTTTTTCCTCCTTTAGGCAACGGATGTCCCTTTTAGGCTGCTGGTGTTGGAGATAGGGACTTATAAAGCATGGATGGGTGCAGATTTTAACAATGCCCTGGGAGCCCTTACAGACATGTCTTCCCTGGGGGAGAGTGTGGCGATCTTGGCAGGAAATGACCTAATCAAGAAAAGTTTTTCCCATCCACTTCTCCCATTGTATTTCCTGTTCTGACATGAAGGATGGCTCAGCAACAATACATTCAGGCACCACTCTAGAGCAAGAATATCTCTGGAGAAATAAATATCTCAGTGGGCAGAACAGAATTAGCAACATCAGAGAGCAATGCCTCTCCAAGGGAAGGTTAACACAGTATGTTGACAAACTATTGACCTAGTCTAGTACAGTGATCCCCCAACCAGTAGCTCGTGAGCAACATGTTGCTCTCCCACCCCTTGTATGTTGCTCCCAGTGGCCTCAAAGCAGGTGCTTATTTTTGAATTCCAGGCTAGAAAGCAAGTTTTGGTTGCATAAAAACCAGGTGCACTTCCAAACAGAGCCTCAATGTAGGTTTACAATCCACATAGGGGCTACCAAATGGCCAATCAGAGCACTTATTTGGCACCCCAAGAAAATTATTCATGCTTGCGTTGCTCCCCAACTACTTTTTGAATGTTTTAACTTTTGAATGTTGCTCAAGGGTTCAAAAGATTGGGGGTCTCTGGTCTAGTAGTTCATCCTATAATAGATCTAATGGTGACTACAAGCAACACCTAGCTTTCAAAAGTTTTGTTCCAGATTCCTGAACAAGAATCCATTCAAACAATTTTAAGCATTCGATCAAATTTTTTGATTCGATCAAAAAAACTTGGAAGAATCCTATGGGAGCTTCCCATAGGGATATATAGCAATTTGGTAGGTTTAATCTGATGAATTGTTATATCAAATTTTTTTTAAAGGGCCAGTACTTCGACAATCGAATTTGACGAATTCGAATCTAATTTCGGGCTATTCGATAGTCGAATAAGCCCAAAATAAATTTGAATTTCGAATTTTAAAATTTGATTTGAATTTTCACTTTGCATCAATTCGACCCTTAGTAAATGTGCCCCTGTGTGTTTAAATCAAACCATAAGTAAAATGCCAAGAAAATATTCAGAATCACAGTTGGACCTTAAATTAGCCCCTAAGTTGTATCAGTCTTCTTCTACATTCACCATTTCAGTTCTAATGTGGAAGAACCTGAACGCTGGTTTTAGTCCACAGCCATGACAGGACCCATGCTGGTGTTGTATTGTAATTGTGGATCATACACTGAGCATTGGGAGGTGAACTGAGTGCATATCTGCTGCCTACATGTGAGATCTGAGCACAGGGCACGAGAGTAGGGAGAAATGAGGAACAACCTGCAGTAACAGGGACTGATTATAAAGGGGAGAGCAGGCGGCACAAAGTGAGAAAGTCAAAAGAAGGAGGAGGACTGAAGGAGAAACCCAGTCTGAAAGCAAGAGCATAAAGAGGAAAAGACTGTCAAGACAAGGAGATGGCAGAGACTCAGGACTGGCCCCAGCATGCTACTGTTAGGGCCACAGGTACATTTTCGGTATTGCCTTAATGCTTAGGAGTTTATTTTTTTAATAACGAGAAATGCCATAATTTTTGGCATTTGCTAAAAAAATATGATAATGGGGATCCACCCCTAAAATTTAATTGATGTTGACTTCTCAGAGCAAAGTTTATGTTTTGAAGTAAACTGAATTTATTTTTTGGGTTTAGATTTTTGTCTGTAAGATATAATGCTGGGCTAGCTTGTGCAGAGATAGATGGATTTTAGGGAAACTATTTTCAGATTCATTAAGCCTTAAATCAGTTTTCAAGCATAAATGGAAATCAAATATGGCCACATATGGGTCATTTGTCAGGTAGGGGCAAATGTAGGATTTCTGAAGGGGGATATCATTGAAAGTATCAGTATCAAATATATCTAGAATATCTGTTGATTTACACAAGACTGTGTGCTTCCAGGGTAGCTGTTCCTATTGCACGCTCTGCAGTATTACTTGGAAATCATGCTCTACCTGCCAAAAATTCGAGCTCTCATGTCAAATCCTGTTAATGAAGGCAATTTAGGGTGGATTGGTGTTGTGATGTGGCATAGCCTGGGTGGATTAGGAGTATGGCAGATATAAAGAAACTTGGTTGGTGTAAATTAGCATGGTGCCATATAATTCTGAAACATCCACCACAGCCAGTAAGTCAGGCCCCCCAGTCATGGAGGCCTTCTCTATTATTATTATCCTTTATTGGATTACATGAAAACTATACAATACATCCAACCAACGTATACCGTATCTTTTTTATTGCATTTAACACAAAACAATAACAAAATATAAAATATACATACAAAGAGAAAAATAGGCGGGTAATTAAAAATGTGCCTTTTATTTCCTTTAACACATGCAGTCCATAGAGTTACTGTTGAAATAAAACAGTTGGGAGAGTACACAATGGTAAAATGATAATCTTACGGAGAAATGTCCCTAAAGTCTAAAGAATCCGACCTATATTGCCAAACTTGTTCTAATTTTATGGTGTAATTCATTCATTTAGTAATCCTTTTGCCAAAATAGAGCTAATAAGGGTCCATTTATAAATGAAAGGGCAAAATTGTACGCAGAATGGTATCCATTGGAATTCTGTCACTTGCATTTATACTTGGTCCAAAACACTGGCTGCTTCCCCGTCTCAGTGTAAGTTGCAAGGCCCAAAGGATGTGAGTGGAAGGGGCTCCTGAAATTGCCCCCTACCTTGAGTAGGCAGTATTTCCAGGGCACCCTATAAGCTTTGTTGATCACAGAAAGTACATATTTCTCACACTTAACTAATGCATTACTAAATTAAATGCAAATTGTAGTGAGCTCTTGTGAGTGCATATAATTCAATTGGCATGAACTCCCTGTTGATTTCAGCAGGTTGCCAGAAGGTTGGTAAACAGGCTCCATTTAAAAAAATGCTGCCATTAATTAAATAACATAAAGTGGGTATTTACCATAGAAACATAGGCACAGAAATGGTAAAAGCTGACACTGTTTCATTCCAAAGAGCAGCAGTTATACCGAAGCACTGGCTTTATAAAAATACAGTTCTAATATCGTAATATCTAGTTACGCCGCTGCACAGTCCCCCCTTCCCCATCATTATACAGATATAGGATCTATTAACCAGAACACTTGGTACGTGGAGTTTTCTGAAAAGGGAACCTTTCTGTAATTTAAAATTCCATACCTCAAGTCTTCTGAAAAAACACTTAATCATGAAATAAACCCAATAGGATTGTTTTGCCTCCAATAAGGATTAGTTATATCTTAGCTGGGATCAAGTACAAGGTACTGATTTATTATTACTTTTTATTACAGGGAAAAGGGAATCATTTCTAAAAATTTTAATTATTCGCTTATAATGCAGTTAATGGGAGATGGTCTTCCTTGAACTCTGAGCTTTCTGGATAACAGCTTTCCAGATAACAGATCCCATACCTGTAAAGGCAAATGCATTTACATTATGCAGTGACTGTGTGAGTTTGATATCAGTAGATACAAAAAGAGTCTAGCCTATTGTTCAGTATATCTGGAAGTACATCATATCACTGTAGGAAATGCTTTTATCTTTGCAGGTTAGCTCACTTATCAGTCACGTGTCCCATATTTGCTTGATTTGGCCACCTGCTCATTTCACTCTTGAAATGTTTTTTATTTTTCTTTGCATGAAATAACAAGCAATTATTAAAATCAAGTGTAATTTATGGGTCTTATCAGCCCTATTTCCTGGTGACTAACAGTTTATGTCTTAGAGATTTATCAGCACAGCCACATATTGAATTTCTCTGTGGAGCAATACTTGCTTGCAGTATTTTTATGCGCAATAACTACATACCCTCCCCTGTGACACCGTAGCAACAGTAACAAAACAGCTCTATAACAATGACAGTCCTATAGGCATGCTAGGTAAGGCTTAATATTCTGCTGTTGTGCAGTACACAAAACAAGTACCAGAAATGGATAACTTGTTAGCAAACTTGTGATGTGAGCAATATGCATAATGCTAAACCATACTCAGCATCCACTTGAGTAATGTCTTGGTCTGGAGCCTGGAGGGGCCCAGTTTGCAGCTCTAATAAGACCTTGTGTGGCCAGCTTGGCAGCATCACTGGAAAAGCATGAATCAGAAGCAAAATAATCTACTTGGAATCTGCACTGAATTTATTGCTGGATTATTTACCATAGTAAAGCAGAAAGAGAAGATACTGAAAGTGTTGGGTAGCACTTTCACGATGCAGAGAAGGGCTAACTGCTGATGAAAGATCAGGAAGTGGTTACCCAGGTCACCCCATATAATCAGGGAGGGCTAGGGTTAGCCACAGGGCAGGGAGGAGCCACTTCCGAAATGGGAAAACAATAAAAAAAAGCCCATGCTGTCAGCCTATGCTATGCCCAGTTCTAAAGGTCACTGGCAGAGGTGGGGTTCCTATGTGGCAATGTACCCAAAACAGAATTTCATGTCCTCTCCAATAATATTGTTTTAAATGTCAAAGCTAGAATCCAAAATTGCACCATAGCAACCAATCAGCACTTAATTTTGATCAGGACTCCCAGTTAGAACAGCAACTGCTCAGGTGCAATGTAGCAACCATGCTTTGTAAATCAGTCACAGTATCTTATGCTGGGAACTTCTGGGATGTTTAGTATTTTTATAAACTGACTGTAATTGCTCTGACCCCACTGTTTGTGCATCCAATACACATTGGTGTTGTGTCCACTGCTGCCATATGGCAAAGGCAGACCAAAAAGTCCCATATGCCATAGCCCTGAATACATCATTTTAGAAGCTTGAAACTCCGAGATAGCTGCTGCTACTTCTTCACCAATACTATGCACCTCATTTACAGGCAACTGTAGCAACAAATCAATGGCAAATTGCTCTTAGAGCACCAAGCACTAAAGAGTTGTGTTTCGATTAAAATATCCAACACAGGTAGGTGCAAAGTTGCCACGTGGTTAATGCCTGTTTTCCACAGGAAGTAGGTACAGGGCTCCATAGTTGTCCTCCTTATCAATGAACAACACTGCATACACAGAGAAGTGTAAATCACTGTGATTTCTTTTAGGAGTACAGTACAGGCAGGACTGGACTGGGATTCAAAATAGGCCCTGACATTCCTACTACAAAGAGGCTCAAACAGCTCCCACCAGCCCACTTAATAGTCACTTTCTATGGCAACTTACAGCAGCCCCTCTGGCATTTGCCAGAACCCACAGGTATGGGACCTGTTATCCAGAATTTTTGGGAGCTGGGGTTTTCCAGATAACGTATATTTCCGTAATTTGGCTCCTCATACCCAGGGCCGCTCATGCCATGAGGCAAGTTGCGGCACGGAGCGGCCAGTTACAAGGGGCGGCAATTAACCTATAAATTCTTAACCTATAAATTCGGCTCTGCTAGTGCAGAGAGCGTAATTCCGCTCAATGCGCTAGCGATATCGCCCCCCTTTGACCCACTCCAACACTTTTAAGCGCGGAGCTCAGGCGGCGGCAGCCCCAGAAACGTCACTGTTCATACCTTGAGTCTACAAGAAAATCATGTAAATCTTGTAAATAACCCAAATAGGTTGGTGTTGCTTCCATTAAGGGCTTAATTATGTCTCAGTTTTTATCAAGTACAAAGTACTATTGTTTTAATACAGAGAAAAAGGAAATCATTTAAAAAAAATCGGATTGTCTGGATAAAATGTAGTCTATCCGGCCTTTCCATGATCCAGAGTTTTTTTTTTAGAGAACGGGTTTCCAGATAACGGATCATATACTTGTACAATGCACATTTTCTTTTTTAGAGAGTTTGGTTGCAATTGCATCCTTGGCCACTGCTTACCTTTTAGCTCCGGAAAAACGTGCCATCCTTACCAGTGCCCCTCTGCTAAACCTTATTTTGGGCCTACTAATCTTTTGTTCTGTTCTAAAGGCAGCCTCATGGTCATGATATCAGGTCTACTTGGCCTACATAGATTTAAAAATGTCTATCCCTGTTATCATCTGTGCCAGCTTTCCCTTGATATGACTCATTCAACCCATGTCATAACAGTTTGTAAATTAAAAAGAGTTCCCTGGCCCATAAGCTTTACTCTGTAAAGTAGGCCATCCCGACCTGTAACGATGAAAAGATTAATGAAGATGTTTCTTGAAATATGTTCTAGTAAAGCTGTTCTGTATACTGTATTTATATTAAAGTGGGGGCTGTCAAATTTAATTTTGTTTATCATAAAATCTAGGCATGTATAAGGGTAAAAGACTGTTGCGAAGTTGTGTATTTTTCCCTTTAAGAGGATCTGCAAAATATAATTGACATGATCATTTATATACTAAAATTTAACATCAAAAAATCCATTTAGATCCAGTATTTTGCCTTGAGCCACTGCTTTGTGTCTGTTCACTCACAGATGTAAATGTCTCTATTTTTGCTGATACTAAATTGTGCAAAACTATAAGTTCCATGCAGGATTCTGCCACCGAGCCAAGTGGGTTGACTAAATTGAAAAAATGGGCATCAAACTGGCAAATGAGGCTTATAGGCTCATTTGTCAAGGGTCGAATTTCGAATTCATGTGAGTTTTTTAAAATGCCCATAAACTCCCATGAACTCCAAATTAGAACAATCTAAATTTATTAAAAAAAAAAATCAAATTCTTTAAATTCAAGTGAATAGGATCGAACCAAAAACTCGAATCGAATTCAAATTTTAAAAACTCGATTCAAGTTTTTTTTCTCCAAAAAAAAAAAAATCAAATGTCAGAAAGGCTGCAAACAACTCCAAATTGATCACTGGACGTCTTCCGTTGACTTATACAGCAATTCTGCAAGTTTTAGGTGGTGAATAGTCAAATTTGAGTTCATAAAGGGCCACAGTATGATAAATCATGAAAATCGAATTAAAATCTTTTGAAAAACTTGAATCGAATTTAGATAATATCGAATTTAAATAACTCCCTAGTCGAAATTGACAGTTTTGACCACAAAAAAAACTTGATCAATTGATAAATCTGCCCCTTAATGTTTTTAAATGCAAGGTTATGCACTTTGGTAGAAATATAAGAAAAGTGAGTTATATACTAAATGGTAGTGTCCTTAAAGAAACAGTAATACCAAAAAATAAAAGTGTTTTGAAGTAATGAGAATATAATGTACTATTGCGCTGCACTGTACAACATGTGTATTTGTTTCAGATACTCTACAATAGTTTATACAAACAAGCTGCTGTGCAAGCATGGAGGCAGCCATTCAAAATTGAAAAAGGAGAAAAGGAACAGGTTACACAGCACACATAACAAATAAGCTCTTTTGTATATAATGGGAATCTTTAGAATAAATCTAATGTGTATCCTGTGCTTGAATGACTGCCCCCATGTCTACACAGCAGCTTGTTTATATTAATTATGGTAGTCTTAAGGCCCCCATACACAGGCCGATAAAAGCTTCCGACAGATCGAGTGTGTGTGGGGCCATCCGATGGGCTTCCCCGATCGATATCTGGCCGAAAGTTGGCCAGATCTCAATAGGGCAGGTTAAAAAATCCTATCTGTTCACAGCCGCATCTGTGCGTGTATGTGGTTATGCGATCCGACCGCCCATTTCGGATGCATTAGGGCCCACAATTGGATCAGCCTGATATCGCACACTTCGGGGAGAGATCCGCTGATTTGGCGACATCGCCAAATGAGCAGATCTCTGCATCTATGAACACCATTACTAAAGCAAACACACCCGGTTTACCAGGGCAACAGTACATTATATTGTCATTCCATTAAAAGTCATTTGCTTTTTGGTGTTACTGTTTCTTTAAATGAGAAGTATCTGGAGATTATTCTGGATAACAAGCTGTGTAACTGTAGACAGTGTCATTCAGTAGCTACTAAAGCAAATAAAGTACTGTCTTGCATATAAAAGGGCATTACCCCAAGGGATGAAAACATAATTTTGTCTCTTTATAGATTGCTGGTAAGGCTTCACCTTGAGTATGCAGTGCAGTCTATAAGAAGGATATTAGTAAGCTTGAAATAGTGCAGAAATATGCATGTAGACTGGTAAAAAGGTATGGAAAACTTCAACTGTATGGAAAGAGTGTCATGGTTGGGGTTTATATTTTCTGGAAAAAAGGAACCTGCGAAGGGATATGATTACTCTTTAGAAGTACATTAGAGGGATTTATAGGCAGATCGTGGGGGTATGCAAAAGTCCCCCAATTTAGACTTCAGGAACTAAACTTTCATTTAAAGGACAAGCAAAGACTTTTAATATATGTTCCATTACTAATAGAGAGCCCCAGCCTGTACCTGATCGCAAAAATAGTTTTTCCAAAAGCCGCTTCTGTTTCCTGCTGTGCCTTCTGGAGTGTATTGGTATTTCTCTATTCTCTGCATCAACATTTTCTTCTCTTCTGATCACATAAGATAGAGCAGACTTTTAAAAAAAGGATGATCCCACCTGAGGTATGTCTATTAATAAGATATATTCATTAATGCACTTTCCTTGTCCTTTAAAGTAGCAAACTTGATGGACTTTTGTCTCTTTTGATCCAAAATGAACTATGCAACTATGAACTGAGGTATACTAAAGTAATTATCATGGCAACTTCATTGTCAGATAAATCAGTGGCACATACTATCAGAACAATATATTTCCACAAGAAGGCTTTATTATATACAAAAGTGTTTTAAATATGGACTGTTTTTAGGAAGGCTTTTGTTCAAGGTTATGGTTACCCTTTAAGTCTGAATGGACTTTTCCACTAGACTTACCCTTCCTTGATATTTATTTTGGTACCAGCAATGTGACCATGTTCTGCATACTCTTCCTTCTTTCTGTCTTCTTCACATCCCCCACAGTCAGACCGTAAACACAAGCACGCTGAGCAGGAAGTCTCATATTTCACAATACAACTATAATTGTTACATCAGAAACTATTTACCAACAATCCAAAAAAAGCATCTGTTCCTTGGAAATAAAAGTTTATTGTTTTTTTTTTTAAATGACACCTTTATTTTCATTTGTGTACTAAGAGAGCCCTACAGCAGCATTAGAACAGTCATAAAATGGCAATAAATGAAATAAATGCTGTAGATGGGTCACAATATGGACGGAGATGGGGGAAGGATTCCATTGTTCCTGGGACTGTGACTGATTTCAAGCAAAATAATAAAAGGTTGAGTTTATGGAATTATATCACAGTGTATTAATAATTAATGAGCTGTGCAGTGGTTTGATTATTGATGAACTGAATCTAGATATAAGAACCAGGCCAAGCCGCGTCTTAGTTACCCCTGCCTTAAATCAGGTCAGAAATCATCAGACAGTCTTTGTTCGTGAGATCCAATATATGGTCAGGCCCCCATCAGCTAACAACAAGGTTACATATATAGGAAAATTATGTATAACCTTCACATAGATGCCAACCTAGCTATGACTATGATTACGCATAAACCCCCAAATTGAACTGTAAGGGCATACAGTATTTAGAAGGGTTGCCACCTACAGTATCTGTTCTTGACCCAGACAGACAAATTTTCAAAGGGGCTGCCTGGGTCAAAGCTGTCTGCCTGAAGGAAAATGAGGCAGGACTCTCTGAGATTGATGTTGGTGATCAACCCTAGGGCCCACAATGGATCAGCCCGATATCGCCCACTTCAAGCGATCTCGCCGTGTATGGCCACCTCTAGAGGGAAGATTGCCAGGTGGCAAAAGCAACCCTTTCCATGATGTAGACATGTAAGATGACATCACTGTTGCGTCTTTTTTGCCACAACATGTATGTATAGACAAGTTTATGTACTGATGATTGCAGGGAGAGGGACTCGGCTTATTAGAATTACCTTGTGTGTAAGGACAACATCAGGTTTAACTTTCCTCAAATACATATATAATATTTCTTCCAAACAGGCCTGGACTGCCAATCTGTGGATTTTTTTTAAATGCCAGAGGGTCTCATGTAAATGCCACGCACAGATATTGTTACAAAGTTATGTGTGATAAATATGACAGAGAAACGATCGGGTAACTAGCTCAGCAATGGATTGAGTTTGTACTTGCATTTATGCCTGTACTATTTGGTTTTCTTTTTGTCACTTAAGATGTATTGAGATACATTTTTTCTTATTTTACAGTGTCTTACCTGAGTGACATGAAATGACATTGCTATTGTGCCTTTTTTGCCACCACATGTGTATATATAGACAAGTTTATGTTTTTCTCTTCACTTTGAGAAAGCTATGGTTCTAGCCAAAACATCATTCTCCAAAAATAACTCTTCTTACCTATTTCACCTGTGCTGTGAGTGTAGTTTCCTATACCCTCTCCATTACGGCCCCAGGCACAAGTAATTGCATTTATTAAGAGTGCCGGTACCTCTCCTAATATATATATATATATCCAAAACAGAAGTGGCATGCCGTGTGCCGCTTCTGCTTTTGTATATATATATAGTAGGAGAGGTAGTGGCACTCTCAATAAATACAATTACTTGTGCTTGGGTACAGTCCTCAATGTAAATAGAAAGAAGTCATCGAAAGAAGCAAGTGCAAATTTTGGGTGCTAGAGACATAGTTAAACTACAGTAGAACCCCAATTTTACATTTTTCAGGGGACCAGAAAAAAATGGTGTAAAATGAGGGGAAACTTAAAATCAGGGAAATGTATTATACATAATATATAGGTGGGACCACAAAACAACAATGTAAAATGAGGGAAAACTTAAAATCAGGGGATGTAAAATGGGGGTTCTACTGTATATACCATTTCAACTTTTTTGACATACCAGTATTAGGGAGATATGGTGCCTATAGTAGCAGTGGGGATAACAGTCCCTGGGAAGGGAGTGTGAATGTGGGATAGCAGGTATAGTAGGGAGAGATGTTGCCTATAGTAGCAGTGGGGATAACAGTCTCTGGGAAGGGAGTGTGAATGTGGGATAGCAGGTATAATAGGGAGAGATGTTGCCTATAGTAGCAGTGGTATAATAGTCTCTGGGAAGGGAGTGTGACTGTGGGATAGCAGGTATAGTAGGGAGGGATGGTGCCTATAGTAGCAGTTGGTATATTAGTCTCTGGGAAGGGACCAATTTTCCCACTAGTTCCTTCTCGGCTATGTGTACAAAAATATTATTTTGTGAGCACATTTTAAACTTGTCTGCAGTTTTTAAAAATGCTAAATGTTGTGTTTTCAGACAATATTCTTTGTCTGTGCCACAATTTATGTGCTCTGTGTGCACACACGAAAGCACACCTTAGAGGGAACGTTGGCTGTATGGTTTGCCAATTGCAGTGCAAGCTCATTTTTGATTGGTTCTGCAGATTTTTTTAGTGGTCCCCGAACTCAACAACTTCCCATGTATCTCCAAGAGCAGAACTGTTTCTCCAGTTACAATGAAGGAATCACCAACCAACATCACCCTGTAGCAGCCTGTCAGAGGATCCCTCAGGTATGGACAAACTAATCTCATATTTTCCTCCTTGAGTTTCAGTGTTTCATTTATGCCATTGTTATGGCCACTCTTAGCTCACGTTTCTTCCTTGGCATTCATTTAATTACTGCTTTACTGTCTATATTGGTTCAGTTCTTAGGAAGATTTCAGCCATTTTGCTTGCTATACTTTTTTTTTTTAAAGGTTATGTGTACCTTTAAACATGTCACTGGTATTTACTGAATTCCTTTCAAATGTTTCCACTTATTTGGAGTACGGATTGGTCTTGGAGGTCATTTCAGGTACAGAAAAAAGAAAAGGAGTAGTTTATTGGGTTATTGGGTTGCATAGTTATCACCTAGTTGTGTGCCAGGGCCCATGCCCCACCAAGGACTCCATACCTTCTCAATTTTTTTTGATGTGCCTCTTGCTTCATGTGTGGCTTGCTATAGTTTTTGTAGATGAAACAGGTCCCAGACCCTCTTGCTGTTTTTGAAATACCACTAATAGAGGATTCTGGGAGTTGTAGTTCATAACTAGAAGCTGCACAATGCATATCCCCATCCCCTGTTTTATATGCCTGTGTGAGTGGCACAGTGTTGTTTCTTTTCTGTATTCTCTTTTATAATTTTCACTTTCTGTGCCATGTTCCTTTCCTGTAAGCTACTTCTCCTTCTCTATCTGTAGATACCCACATATTATTATCTGTGTCTCCCATTTCCTCTCTCTTTCTCTGGTACATTTATTGGTTGTACCTGTTAATTATCACTGCAATCACTCTATAATGTCCATCTGACCGTAATACTGGTTATTTTCCAGCCTTACAGCTCCTTTGGATCTAGGTCAGAATCCTGCTTTGCCAGTGCAGTTTTTTCCCCGAACTATGCCAGTACCACAATGCCTTGTGTCTCTCCCAGAGCTGAGCCAAAGCACCTGCCCCATTACCCCTTACCTCGTGATGATTTCAGTACAGACACTGGCACCTTCCCACCAGAACAGTCGTTAACAATGCCATGTATTTCCCAAAACCTTCCGGTGCAAAATTCTGACATTTTATTCCCACAAGTATCCTGCCCAAAAAATAATTATTCTGGCTCAGTCACAGAAAACAGCATCCTTGGACACACTGCACCCTCCCATGTAGATAACTACCCCTTGTATTCAGAAAACTCTTCCTTGGAAGCCCCTCACATATTCTCCATTCCAAAACAACGTGGGAGCTTGGCAAACAACAACACCAGGACACCTGCAGTGGACACTACTGAAAGACCTTCTTCAGTCAGCCCTTCACACATTTCTTTGAAAGGTGAGCAAAATGCAGCCTGTTGTGTAATATAATGTTGTCATAAAAAAGTACACTATATGGCCAAAAGTATGTGGTCATCCCTTGGGAATGTCTGTTTTACTTGCTACACAAGTACAGCTACTTCATACAGGAACGTTCTTGACAATTCTGTGCCTCTGAGGCAGCAGTTAGGAGAAAGTTCTGTCCTGTTTTAGCACGATAATGACCCGTACAGAAAACAAGATCCCATGGTGAGATGAAAGTGAAAGAACTTGACTGGTTGCACAAAGCCTTGGCCTCAACCCAGTAGTACACCTATGAGATGAGTTGGAACACAAATGTGAGCCAGTTGATGTCAGCTCCCGAACGTTTATATGAATGGAAGCTAAGCCCACCAAAAAGGTTAAAACATACAATTGAAACCCTTCCTGATGTTACAGCAACAAAGAGACTTCATATTAATAACCTTCCTTTTGGAATAATATTCTGTTCAGGAAGGTGTCAACATATTTCATGGCCATATAGTGTACTGGTATATATAAATTGTGCTTTATGCATATCTAGAAGGTACTGTAAATATTCAGCTTGCCTCACCCAGGACGTTAATTCTACTCATATGATTTGCTTTGTCATCACGTTCCCTTCCTGTCCTAACCATTGCAGATGCAGATCATGCTCATTTTTAGAGATTGAAGTAAAAGTCACACTTTAGACATATACTATAATTATGCTGAAAGATAATACAGAGACTGTCAATTTATATAAAATATAACCATTGAAGAATTCCTCTTTGGAGATATAGGGGCAAATTCACTAAGCGGCGAAAATTCGCTAGCGTCGGCTTCGCTTACGTTCGCCGCACTTCGCCAGGCGAATTTTCGCCAGCACTAAGCAAATTCACTAAGATGCGAATTTGCGCTCAGGGCGGCGAACGTTAGCGAAGTATTGCTACCGTTAGTTTGCCAGGCAAAGCGCATTTACTCTAGCTATGCCTAATTTGCATACAGCACGAACTTAAGCGTATAATAGAAGTATATGTTACAGCCACAACATTACACTACACAAGCCCAGGAAAACTTTAATAAATAAAATAAAGTTGTCCTATTGCCCTAGACATGTGCCCCCTGTATAGTTCATTTGCCATATGTTAGGAAATGTAGGGGGGATGGAGGTAACCCCAAAAAAAAATGTCGCTCTTTTTAAGACTATCACCCTACGAAAGGGAAAAGACTCCAGTGTTTTTTGGGACTTAGAAAAAAAATTCAAGTTTATCTATTGTATTGAACTTCGCCAGGTCTAACCTGGCGAAGTAAAGTCTAGCGCAAGAGGTAACGTTCACAAACATTTTTACCTTAGTTAATTAGCGTAGTTACATCCCTTCGTCAATGTGCAACTTCGCCTGGTGTAAGGGTGCGAAGTTGCGCAAGTTTATCTACTTTGCTGTGTTAGTGAATTTGCGAAGTTGCGAACTGACGTCACGCTGGCGAATTATTGCTAGCGTTAGACGCTTCGCGCTTTAGTGAATTTGCCCCATAGAGATCTCAAGAATTTGTATATGACATGTGACAGATCTGCTTCTAGAACTTTGCCAGAGCTCTATCTGTATACATATGCATGTATAGTATATCTTTACATAGTTCTACTGTATATGCAACAGTAATAAAGATTAGTGGCACATATCTGTGTGAGTGGGTAAATAGTACAAATAGGAGGGTTATTTGTTGCAACAATGGCTGGGAGACTGACCCATAGGAGACAAAATGGCAGCAGCTACCATGCTAGAGCTCCTACAGATAGGATCAGAATTTAGTTTTGCAAAAAGGTAAAGTAGAGTTCCTTAGGGGGCAATTTAGGGAGACATTTCCAGAAAGTGGCTCAGAGAGGAATGGAGGATGCAACAGGGAATATGGAGACAAAGGTACAGGGATATAGTAAGGCAAAGGGATATGAAGTGTAGCAGGAGGATTTTGCAAGTTATCCTTTGCTTGGCAAGAGCCATGACAAATATATAAACAGGGACGGAACAGGGTCCATTCTTGGTTGAGGGCAATAGAATGATAGGAGACTGTTTAGTAGAAAGAAAAGAAATATAAGACTAATAAAAACTGAAGCATTGCAGTCAGTCTGGTTTTTGTTGTTTGCCAGGGTCAGTGACCCAAACATCAAGAACTGGAACAGTAAAAAATCAAAAACAATACCAAATAAATAATGAAGACTATCTGAAAATCTGTCTATAGCATGGTCATCTGTATAACATACAAAAATATAATGTAAGGGTTATCCTCCTCTTTAAAGGAAAAGTAAATGTTTTTCTTTTTCTTTCTGTAAATTTGCTCTAAACAGCCCCCCAGATTAATGTACCTTAGTCCCTGCTGCAAGTCTGCTCTGGTTTCTGTGTTATCAGCAGCTTGTTTCACCTTCTTCCTGGTGCAGAGTGAAGCCCAGCCCCTTAGTTTACTGAGCTGTCCATTTGCTGCTGTTCCACAATAGAGAGGAAGAGGGAGCCAGTGTTTCATTAGTAAGCTAGTTTCCCCAAGCAAAAGCTGCTACACACACTGCTCTCTGCTATGTCATAGTATGCAAATGATATCCTGGACTAGTCCAAAAGATAAGGTCAGCTCAGTAAGCTAAGGGCTGGGCTTCACTCTGCACCAGGAAGTAGGTGAAACAAGCTGCTGATAACACAGAAACTAGAGCAGACTTGCAGCAGGGACTAAGGTACATTAATTTGAGGGGCTGTTTAGAGCAAATTTACAGATAGAAAAAAAAAACGTTTACTTGTTCTTTAATAACATGTAAGTAAGCATAAGCACTTAAAGCAATGTATCTCTAGCTGCATCACAGAACTTTGCAAAACAATTGAATCCAATTAATCCTTGAAAGGACATCTGGAGAATGTTATTTTGTTAGCTTGAGCTGCTGCAGACTGGCATTGCCTAGCGCACTAATAAGAAAAATGGAATAATAATGCACAGTCATTTATTATACAGCACTGTATCTACACATACAAATTTTGCTCTAGTTCTGCCAACCCGTCACAACCAATTGGTCCTACTTCTTGCTAAATATAGATTCAAGCATTTTAAACATTAGCAGTATAAACTTGTGTGAAGCTACAGCGAGCACAACATATTTAAGGGCTGACATGGCCTGGACTCTAGCTGGGGGAACAATACTATTACAGAAAGCAGCATGCCCACGCAACTACAGTGAGAAAATCAGATGATAGGAGCCCTTTAAATTTCCCATGTTTTAACGCCCTCCTTTAAAATGTAACACCAAATATTTATTAGAATTTCTCTGACTATTGTCTTTTATTTAACAGCTAAGCCCGATTCCTCCACGAATGTGCCATCTTGTGGGCTAACTGGACAAAACAGCACGGTAATGACTAGAAAATAATACCGACCAGTCTTATTCAGTTACTTACAGAAACACTGTTGATTGCTAAATTACATTCATTAAAGATTTAGTTATCACAGGCAATAGTGGTCCATCCGATGAAGGGTTCTCTTGTTTCCTTTGCTATTGTAGGATTATTCAAAAGTAATATGTTATCTAAGGGGCCTATTTACTAACAATCACATTTTTTTTTTACAAATTTAAAAAAGCTCTAAAAATGCAAGATTTATGAAGGCTGAAAACCTCTAATACAAAACTTTGCCAGGTAAAAGTTGTTGAGGTCTTATAGAAGTCAAATGGGAGATGCCCTAATCCTACTGGACCACACCAAATCAATTTGGGAGAGATTATCGTTTTTTATTTTTAGCTAGAAATTGTCCAGAAAACTCAAATTTTTTTTTTAACAGTTTTCCATAATTTTTTTAAATCAGATTTTTTATTGGTCATGGCTTTATTTAGGAAGCCCTGTACTTGTATATTCAGGGCTGTGTTTATTTTTGAAGAGGTTAAGGAGATTTTACTATGGATTCAGGGGTGGAATTCCTCAGATAAGGAGAAGTAACAGAGAAAGATTTAAGAGAAGAGACAGCAGAGGATATGGGTGGTAGAGGCAGAGGAACAGAGGTGAAGGATAGAAATACATAGAAACAAATGTCAAGATTTAAGGAGGTGCTGATGAGTAATGAGCTTTGAAAGTTATGATTTTGTAAATTAACTTGAAGGAACAGTAACACCAAAAAATGAAAGTGTTTTAAAGTAATGAAAATATCATGTAGTGTTGCCCTGCACTGGTAAAACTGATCTGTTTGCTTCAGAAACACTACTATAGTTCATATAAGCAAGCTTCTAAGTAGCAATGGCGGAAATTGAAAAATGGCTATATGGCACAGGATAAGTAATGGATAACAGATAACATTATGTTCTACAGAGCTTATCTGCTGTGTAACCTGAGCCTTTTCTCATTTGAATGATTGCCCCCATGGCTACACAGCAGATATTTATATAAACAATAATAGTGTTTCTGAAGCAAACACAGCAGTTTTACCAGTGCAGGGCAATACTACATTATATATTTACTACTTTAAACCAATTTCATTTTTTGATGTTACTGGTCCTTTAAAGGAGATTCAACCCTACATTTAAAAAAAACCCTACCCCATCCCCACCAATACCCCCTCCCCCCAGCCTAAGTGATAACCTGGGGAAATTCCCCTAAATCCATACTTACCCCTCTGTGCAGATTCAGGCTTCGGACTACATGGGCACCATCTTCGGCTGCTTCGGTGATCTCCGGAATGAAACTGGCATTTTGGCACACGCGCAGTTGGGGCAATCTTCCGCTTCAACAACTGTGCATGCGCCGGAACTCATGAAAATTGCAGAAGCGCCGGTCTCATTTTGAAGATTACTGAAGTGGCTGAAGATGGTTCCCATGAAGTCCAATGCCTGAATCTGCACAGAGGGGTATGTATGGACTTAGGGGCATTTGCCCAGGGTATCACTTAGGTTGGGGGGAGGGGGGTCTTGGTGGGGATGGGGGTAGGGCCGGGCCATGGTAGTTTGGCACCCTAGGCAAGGGTGCAGTCTAGCAATAGAATTTAAGAAGAGTACAGGGAAAAGACAGGTGGGAGGCTTACATCTTTAGTAAAAACACACAAAGGTCCATCAGATTCTTGACCTTTGTGCACTTTATAAAACAAATGAACAAAAACACAGTAGTTCCTGTAAGAGACAATAATTGCAGGAGATGTATGTTGGCATCTAGATTGAATGGTAAATGTGGCCTGTGTTTCTCTTCAGACAGGTGCAAGATCAGATCATCACTGTTTTCCAGCCATTGCTGCTCCAGCTGTACAGCCCCTTGCACCTCCCACAATTCAGTGCAACTTCTCACCGTCTCCCCCTCCCCCAATATTTGTGAGCCCTGTGTTTAGTCCTCAGAACAGCTCCATTTCTGGTTCTACAGCCCTGCCGTGCTCATCTCTGCAAACTAAAACAGAGAGACTTTCTCCAACATCAATCTGTGGTAAGCAAGTACCATGTCTGATCTAAAGCTACCTTTACATTTTGCTCCTTTTACTCTTGACTACTACTCAGGGGTGTTCAACCTGTGGCCTGAGGGCAGCATGCGGCCCAGGATGGATATGAAGGCGGCCCAGCTGGAAACTCTTGGTTCCCGAGGAAACGCCATGTCACAAAGGATATAGGAGGAGGGGAGGGGGGACTCTGCCCATTGCCAAATTAGTAATAATAATATAATAATAAGTTATTTAATATCCAGGTGTCCCATATTCCAGTGTATAGCTCCATCTGGTTATCCAACTGGTATTGTAGTTCTTTTCTGTGTATTTTCTTTACTTGTACCAATCAAAAGTGTTTGTGTATTTCATGTGTGGCACCAGACAATTTTTCATTGTCCAATGTGGCCCAGGGAAGCCAAAAGGTTGGAAACCCCTGTACTAAAGAGTAATGCAAATCCTGATTTTTTTTTTTTTTAGTGATAAGGAAAAGAGCTTCTGGGAAGCTTCTAACATGTAGCAGCCCCGTGCCTGTTACAGCCCAACATTCAAGCCTAAATTAATTCTCAGGTTCCTCAGGAGTCTAGCACTTTTCCTTAAAGGAGACATTTGGGGTGTCAAACATTAGGCACTCCCAAGTGATTGTAGCGAGTTACAAAAAACCCAGGAGAAATCTGCACCGGCCCTGGGTTTTTGGTAAGTCGCTCACGTTTGGCACCCCCAAGTGTCTCCAGCCTTTCCTTCTCCTTTAAAGAGAAAGAAAACCTTTAAACTTTTATGTACCCCCCTATTCAAATTGACCTAAGTGTAAGAGGACTAATGAACAGGGCTGGGCCAAGCTGCCAAGTCGCCTGGTCATTTACCCACTACCCCCCCTTGTAAGCGCGCGCACGTGCTCATATCAGCGCACAGGTGTGAGTGCGCATCGCCCATAGAGATTAAGGGAAGTGGAAGGGCAGGGTCACGATGAAGGGAGGGAAGCCAAAAGAGGAGGGGAGGGAGTAGAGGAGCCAGGGCCAGATTTACATAGCAGGAGCCCCTAGGCCGCCTCTGTTCCCTCCCTTTTATTTGCTTAAATTTTCATCATGGGACAGAGCAATGGGAATAGGCACAGGAAATTTAAATTTCTGACCCAATGTGGGTGTGGTTGGGCAGCATGCCGCCCCCTAAAATCCTGCTGCCCTAGGCTCTGGCCTAGGTGGCCTCTCGACAAATCCAGGCCTGAGAGGAGCATGGGAGCGAATGACCCAGACTAGGGGTACGCTGAAAAACATTTAAAAAGGAAACTGCCCAGCACCCCCACAGCTTTGTGCCCTAGGCAGGTGCCTCTTCTGCCTACCCCTAGTTCCGACTCTGCTAATGGAGTTTCGCTAGGCAGAAATTAACTCTGCATTTTCATGAATTAGCATAGTGGTAGCGAATTTGCTCCTAGCAAAGTGGCACAAAATTGATGAAAATTTGCCCTTTAGTAAATTGACCCCAAAGTATCTGCATGGGGAGACAGAAAATGGGAAGGCGAAGGTCTGCAGTGTGTAGGGTTGCCACCTGGCCGGTATTTTACCGGCCTGGCCGGTATTTTTGATGGCTGATCCCAATGTTATTAATAGGAAAATAAGATAAATATATAGGAAGGCCGGTATTTTTTTCAAGAAAAGGTGACAACCCTAGCAGTGTGTATCCTGCAATTATGGACTGCATTACTGTTTTTGGTGGTTAAACATAGAATGAGAGGAATAGCCTGTGTTATATTCATGACCAATTTTCCATTAGTGAATACTGCTTATAGCACACAGCGTAGTTTATAAAGCCCCAGCCCAAATTAAGAAAGGAGGCAGATGCAATGTTGGGTAAATGTTCTATCGGCTTTTTATTCAGCAGGTGGTGAGAGCAAAGATTCACTCAGTGTGCTCTGCCTTCAGTCCTCAACCTCCTGGGGCAGAACTGGGTGTAAAAAGGTGAGTGGAGTAGTCCAGAAATATTGTAAAGCTGCTTTACTGCTAACCATTACCTAATATTTCAGCATCCCAATGTGAGCAGCCAAATGCATTTCCAACTTTGAGCCCTCCAGCTGTTGCTCATCTCAAACCCTACCATTCCTAAGCAAGCCAGATGATACAATGGCTGGACTGGACCATAGGCTAGACATCCACAGGATTGATTAATGCCATTTATGGCATCCATGTGTGTGTCGATTATTTTAACACTATTTTTGTAATATCATTTCACCATAATGAACATAGAATAAAAAGTATTTTAACAAGTTCACTATAATATAAACATATAGTTGCTCTACCCTCAGAGAGCCCTTGTGATTGGGTGCATGCATACTCATTTCTCTGCAGAAAATCTCTTGGGTGGGTAGTCAGCCGTGGTTGCAGTGTCCACTGTACACTGTGGGAAAGATACAGTATAATGGATCATGCATGCCTTCTTTCATAATAAACACTGAAAGCCAGTCTCCTGGCACGGCCCTTAAAGGAGAAAGAAAGCTACAGAGGTAGTTTGTTGCCAATAAATTAGCCACAAAAATGCAAGCTAAACAGCTCTAGAAGCTCTCTCTGTTTGTTAAGGATATCAGCTGCCATATAAGCTTGGTGTGGCATCAATTCCTGCCTGAGTCTCTCCCGCCTCACTTATAGCTCTGAGCTCAGATTACTGCCAGGAGGGGAGGAGGGAGGGGAGGAGCTAACTGAGCATGCTCAAGCCCTAGCCCTGGAGGTTTAAGCTGAAAGAAGGAAGTGTGATAGTACACAATAGAAGGAAAGAATTGTGGTATTTCTTTTGACAGAGGACTCTCTTTGAGGGTTTACTGGTGTATTTATATAGACCTTTCTGATAAAGCTTACTTAATTTTAACCTTTCCTTCTCCTTTAAGTACAACGTAACATTCTCAGCTGCACTCTTCATTTTTCCATGTGTTACTGCAATTTATGTCATCTGGGAATCTAGAGGGCCCCCCTATAAGCTGTACTCATAATCATGTGTAAATAGCTATGGTAACAATAAACTTAAATAAACAGTCTATATTTAGACAAAAACATTTTATCTCTTCTTTCTAATGCATCTAATACATTGTCTCTCCAGGTGGAGAGCCGGCGCATTACGCACATCTCAGCAGAGCAGAAGCGGCGTTGTAACATCAAGATCGGGTTTGACACTCTGCATAATCTGGTGACAACTCTGCGTGGGCAACACAGTAACAAGGTATACACCCTAACATAAACTATAGCATTTACATATGCCTAACCAAGTCAAGCCTATCCAATTGCTATGTCAGCAGGGATCGGCCTGGTACCTTTTGGGCTGGATTAAAAATGTCCTTTTAATTATGAGCCCATGGGACACTGACATAGTCCTTTCCTAAATTTGGGGGTTCAAAAGAAACCGCTCAGACTCACCGCACATGAGGAGTTAAAGTTCTGCAGCCTCAGGCATCTGGCCGGGTGCAGGGATGTTTCAGCGTCCCACTCTTTGTGAAGTATGAATGAAAGAGTAGCAAGGTTCCGCACACCAGACACCGGTTGTAGTTATTAGGAATCTTTATTCCATCTATATAAAAAAAACTGCTGCTGGCTTGACACTTTTCAGGCCCTTAATCATAAGCATTTAAAGGAACAGTAACACCAAAGAATGAAACTGTTTTTAAAATTTCTTTGAAAATATCATGTAATGTTGCTCTGCACTGGTAAAACTGATCTGTTTGCTTCAGAAGAACTACTATAAACAAGCTGCTGTGTAGCAATGGTGGAAATTGAAAAAAAGGCTATATGGCACAGGATAAATAATGGATGACAGATAAGATTATGTTCTACAAGAGTTTATCTGCTATCTGCTGTGTAACTTGAGCTTCTTCTCCTTTGAATGGCTGCCCCCATTGCTACACTGCAGCTTATTTATATAAACAAAAGTAGAGTTTCTGAAACAAACACACCAGTTTTACTAATGCAGGGCAACACTGCATTATATTTTTATTACTTTAAAACAATAAAATTTTTTGATGTTACTGGTCCTTTAAATTGAGCAGGGAATTCACAATTATGGAGTTAGCCCCATAATGATGTTTAAAGTGGATCAAAACATTTATCGCCAAAATCACCATTGTGCTAATGTCAGTTTCAGATTATTTTTAGAGGCACATTTATCAAGGGTTGAATTTGAATTCGTTAGTTTTTTTTTTAACCCATAAATTCGACCAATCGAAATTTATTAATAAAATCGAATTTTCTCAGCTCTGACTAATTGAATCAACCCTAAAACTTGAATTAGAAAAATTCAATTCAAATTTAAAAAACTGAAAAAAAAACCCATCACCAAATCTATCTATCTACCTGTTAAGGCCCAAACATGTCTTAGCACTGAATTAAAATGGGTAAACAGGGAATGAAGAGAAGTATAAAAAACAGTCCAAAGATGTTTCAAATAGTTTTATGAAAACTGGATCAATACACTAACACAGTGGGAGTCATTTATCAACACTGGGCAACCAATCAGATTGCTGCATTTATTGTTCTACTTGCAGCTGGCTTTAAAAAGCTAATCACTGATTGGTTGCTATAGGTAACTGCCCATGAGCAAATTTGCCCAGTGTTGATAAATGAGCCCCAGTATAGCTTCACCTTACTAATGACACATGAAATGTTAGATCAGAATAATAACTGGTACTTACTGTATATGATAATAGTAACATAGTATAGCATATACAGGTAATATTTAGTGATTTAGATAAGGCTTACTAATGATGACCAGTTTATTTTATACAGACAACTTGAAGCTAGAAGAAAGTACAGGTATGGGACATGTTATTCAGAATGCTTGGGACCTGGGGTTTTCTGGATAATGGATATTTCTGTAAATTGGATCTTCATGCCTTACTCAGATTTGGGGAGATGTAGTCGCCCGGCTTCTAATGTCCCTGAACTGCCTTCCGCCAGCTAGAATATAAATCACCGGCGGGATGGCCCTCAGAGCACTTCATTTAACGAAGTCGCCCGAAGTTTCCTCTTCAGCAAACTTCACGTGTGTTTGGAATCATTTTTAAAAATTGTTTTTTTTTTAAAAATATAATGGAGTCTATGGGACACGCCCTTTCGTAATTCGGGGCTTTCTGGATAACGGATCCCATACCTGTAGTAGGAAGCAGAATAAAATAATGTTTTATATATTGTTAAACATTTAGATTTTTTTACAGAATTATATAGTTGTCTACATATTATTGTTTTCATTTGTTAATACCTAGAAACTAGGTTTCCAATGTAAAACAGACTGGTCACAAGGTAGTGGGGTAATGCAATGGAAATATGACTCTATATGAACAATTGGGGATACACTTCCTAGGATGACTGGTTAGACTATACTAAAGCACAACATGAAGCAGCTACTACCAGCCCTAACAGTTAGAGTCTATGGTGTGGTAGAGCCATGAGAAATGCATTGCAGTGCAAAGATTTGGCTAGTTGGCCACTTGTTACTTTCAAATTCAGGGTTACCGAGGTTGGAAAAGTCAATAAATGATTACTACTCAATATTACTTATTGCAGTATGCTCCCACTCTCCTTCTGTGCTGCTTGCAAGTCTAACATAAGAAGTAAAGTTGAGCTTATGAACACTAGGTAGGAAAAAGTTAAACTGGTGGAATGTTGTTAGATCTCGCACCTTTATGAAGAGTAAAAATAAACACTGGAATGGCAATTTTCTAAGTGGTTGTGTTGTTGTCTCCCTAGCTCAGCAAGGCAACCACCCTGCAGAAGACAGCTGAGTATGTCTATAAACTGCAGCAGGAGAGGGCCCAACTACAAGAAGAGGCACAGCACTTGCGCTGCCAGATCCAGGAGCTCAATGACAGCATTAGGTATATAAACCGCACAACAATTCTTCAGGCAAATTCTATCCTGCTTCTGTATCTATATCACTATTCTACTCTACTTCATCAGTACGATTGTTTACTATGTTACATATGCCTCATTCTCTCCCTGTTTTTACACTCTGTATACTCCAGTGCCATTATTTCCTGTACTTTTCTCCCTATTGCCATTCACACTTCAATATGCAATTCTTTCCTTCCTCCCTTTTCTTGCACAGCATTCTCTCCTCATCTCCCTCTTTCCACAAGTACCATTCTCTCCAACACAAGTAGCACTTATGGGCTTAAGACTGTCTTGTGGCACCAGCCACCTGTGAATATAGATATCCAAGCCACAGAGATACAGAGATGACAGCCTGGCCATTGAGTATGCAGGGATGGGACAAACTTTATTATTGCTTTTATTGCTCCATGAGTAAAACAAACTCTACATTAGGAAATGGGAAGCATGGATAAGCTTGAGGTTGCATCCCTAAACATTTTTTATTGACCTAATGCTATAACAACAGGGTGCATGTGCTATGCTCATTTATGGGTAGGGATGCACCGAATCCCTGGCTGCACCGAATCCAAAAAATCATGTGTGCACTTTGTGGGCGGCACGCTTTTACCCTCACGGGTTCGGATTCGGTTCGGTATCCGTCAAATCTTTCACAAATCTTTCACAGTGGATTCGGTGCATCCCTATTTATGGGTGGCAAAGCTGCCAGTCACTTGCCCAAACCCCTGGTACAGTCCAGGTAGGCGTAGCATCCTTATACAGCTGCTCCTTTAATAGGCAGGTGTTTTCTGGCACAAATTAGCCCTGTGACAGGCAAGTATTAAGTAAAGAGTTCCTGCTGCAGTTTCTAGACAAAATCACACCATCTAATGACTAACAGTGTGCTAGTGAGGGCCATACATGAGGTCCCTATGGATCACCATATGTTGCCCGTTACATTCTAGTTGTATTTGGTTGCACACTTTATGAAACCCAGCACAATTTTTTGTACCCCCTGAGTCAGATGCAATGATTTTTGCTGTATAGGAGCAGGTGGATACTTAGGAAAATAATGCATTACAGGCAATACAAGCATTTTGCACCAGTTAGTAAATCAACCCTAAAGCCCATTGTTGATTTATCCATCTTTTATATAGCCTTTGCCAACAGCAGCTCCCAGCCTCTGGCGTTCCTATGACACAACAGCGATTCCAGCACATGCGTCAACTGTTTCAGAACTATGTACAGTCACGGACCCTGCAAAACTGGAAGTTCTGGCTTGTATCCTTCATGTGAGGACAACTGCTTAGCAAATGCCTCATGCTTGCTCTGAGCAGCACAACTATTGGGATATATCATTGAGGGCACAAGGTAGAGACCCTGATGAGTAGCAGAGTAGCATCCGGAACCCCATAGCTCATTTTACATATAGATCATTCCTCTATATATTCTGCAGGCCATTGTGCTCAGCAGAATGGTGCAAGACAGGTAAATACATGATATATTTTTTAGTCTTAGGCCCATATTTGATACATTTTACACATAATTTCTGCAATTATTTGCCCATCATTTTAATATGGTAGGCACAATGCTTCCATTCTTTTCAGGTTGGCATATACCAATGTTAATGTAGAATTGGGAAGGTGGGCCACTTAATAGGGCAAAGTCTGGTGTATGGAAAAAGTATAAACAAAAAAAAGCTGCATTTTAAAAACAATTGACTTGCAAAATTAAACATTGTTAGTGACCACTGTTGTGTTAAAGGGATACTGTCATGGGAAAACATATTTCTTTTTCAAAAAGCATCAGTTAATAGTGTAGAATTCTCCCCTGAAATTAATTTTTTAAAAGAGCAAATAGATTTTTTTATATTCAGTTTTGAAATCTGACATGGGGCTAGACATTTTGACAATTTCCCGGCCCCTGGTCATGTCACTTGTGCCAGCACAATGTTTTTTTACTGGTGTAAATGCTTGAAGGGGTCATGTTTTAGTACAAATTTCCAAGGGAGCTTAATAATGAAATAAAAGCTCCTCTAATGCCCTAGACATGAGCCCACCCTAAACTATATGAGGCATGCCCTGCAATGTGTAAAAAAAAATTTAATAGTTAGGACTTTTGAAGGCAATCCCGTTTTAAAAAAAGAAAAAGTCGCCAGTTTTTTTTTACAACTTTTTGCACTTCCGATGTACAGGATATGATGTCACTGATGTAAGATTGAGGAAGATGTAGCTTAGTTTTATCAGTTCCCCTGGTCTAAGGTGGCGAAGGAAACTCTGTAAAAGAGGTAATGCTCAATAAAATCCACACTTGAATTTGCGGAGCCATTCTCCTGGCGATAGAGTGCAAACGAACGGTAGCGACGGTCTCTTTTGCTAGCGAATTGTTGTCTGCGTCTGTTAGTGAATTGGAGATGTGCCTGCAGACTGGATTTATTTCGAATTTTCGCTAGCGACAGCCACTTCACCCTTTAGTGAATCTGCCCCCAGGTGTGAGTTATAGGAGACTACCATATGGGAAACAGGGATCAACCATATAGTAAATAACCTGTCTAGGCACTGGTTTATTGCTAGCTGTGTGTCCTGGTGCTGTTCTTCGCACTAAGCGTTAGATAAAAAATCTGCCACTGAGTGATGAGCAGTGTTGGACTGGGACATCAGGGGCCCACCCAAAAACCTCACACTAGGGACCCACCAAAAAATTCTCCTAGTGTATTTTCTTTACATATTATAATCTATTATTACATCTATTTAGCCTCTAGAAATAGGAAATGGCCATGAACTTGACCCAATTAGCAGAATGAGGGCCCACTGACACCTGGGCCCACCGGGACTTTTCCTGGTACCCAGTGGGCCAGTCCAACACTGGATGAGCATAGAGTGTAGCACAAAGGGGGGGCACAAGTGTATTCTTGAAAGGACACAATATAATTTTTTATTATCCCTGTTCTTTTTCTTGACTGCCCCCAGTTCAGCCTCATCATCACGCCTCTCTTTGAGTCATTTAACAGGATGGTTTCCACTGCAAGTCTGGCAGATCTCAGGCAAACGTCTCTTGAATGGTTGGACCAGTACTGTTCCCTCCCTACCTTGCGGCCCTGTATGTATGCCAATCCCTATGGGTGATGTTATTTTATTTTATTTTTTTAAATGGGAAAACTTCTTGCACTCTATTTAATTTCTGAGAAATAAATGCACTTATTAATTGAGCTAACTGATGATGGGAGAATAAGTAGGCTTTATATATGTTTCAACAGGCACAATTAAAGATTAGGATTGCATTCATTCACCATAATGGCACAGTTAAATAAAACCTTCCCATGATACAGAAATTTCCATTATGGCCATACATGGTAGGATCCAGCAGCCCAGAGGGTATTATATGGCCTAAATGTGGGGGTGACCAGCAGAACTAGGTTTTAAAACAAAGTCTACATAGTAAGAAAACAGTTTGTTTTCTGTTCAAAAGGAGAAGGAAAGTCTTCATGCTAAGTATTAGGCACCCCCCAGTGATTGTATTGACTAACCCAAAGCCCCGGGCCAGTGCTCCTATCACCAGAAAACTGCACCGGCCCGGGCTTATACCAGTGAGCACCAAGGGGCTATCCTCTTCCGGTTTCTTCTTTCTTCAAATTTCCCATGGCCTCCCAAGTGCACAAAGTCTTTCCTTCTCCTTTAAGCTTAGTCCAGAAGGGGAGATTCGGGGGCGACTTCTCGCTGCGACGGATCGCCCCCGAATCTCCCCGTATAGCTAGGCAGCGGCATAGCTTGAAAACGCCTGCGCTTATTCACACGGAGCGGCGTGATTTTTAAAATCGCTCCAAATTGCCTCGCCAGGCAATTTGGAGCGATTTTAAAAATTGCGCCGCTCCGTGTGAACACGCGCCGGCGTTTTCAAGTTATGCCGGTGCCTAGCTATTTGGGGAGATTCGGGGGCGATCCGTCGCGGCGAGAAGTCGCCAGGCGACGGATCGCCCCCGAATCTCCCCGTCTGGACTAAGCCTCAGTAAGGGAGTTTGTAGCCAGCCAACATGAAGGACAATGGGAAAATAAATATGTGTTCAGCTATTGATAGTTCCACTGGACAAACCAAAAGACTAAATAAAAAATGCAGGTATAGCAGTCTTTTAATATTTATTCTTTCTCTTTCTTTCCAGCTGTGTTAAGTTCACTGTGCCAGCTCAGCACCTCCACATCCATTCTCAGTGATCCAACGCTCTTGCCAGAGCAAGCATTACAGGCTGTCACCCGGCAGGACAATGAGGATATCTTTCTTTAACTGGGCCAGTGAGTCTGACATTCCCTTTTGCCGGACAGCTGAATATCAATGGACCTCTTATCGTGATAGTCCATTAAAACTATGGGCTGGTATGCTTGGCTCCTTACCAGAAGAATGATTGTGTGCCTTATGTTGTGAGCTTGTTTAGGGAAATACTCCATGTGCTTTGTCTCTTGACACAGGGACAAATACCTATAAAAGTGTAGAACTGCGGAGTTCTTTGGTGCATTGTGAAAAACTGTCCTTAAAGGAGAAACAAACCCTACCCCCCAACCCTACATAGACCCCCCCCCCCTCGCTCCCCCCCGGGTAAATGACCCTCACTCTTTACTTACCCCACGGTGCAGATCCTGTCCAGCGGAGTTCATGTCAGCCATCTTCTTCTCTTTGGTAATCTTCGGAATAAGACCGGCGTTTCGGCGCATGTGCAGTTGGAGCAAGTTTCTGTTTCATGACAACTGCGCATGCGGCGAAACTCACGTTAATTGCCTAATTGCCGGTCTCATTCAGAAGATTACCGAAGCGGCTGAAGATGGCACCGTGAACTCTGCTGGACAGAATCTGCATTGAGGCGGAAAGTAAAGTGTTAGGGGCATTTGCCCAGGGGGCAGCTAGGCTGGGGAGGCGGTAGAGGGGTCTATGTAGGGTAGGGGGGTAGGGTTTTTTTATTACGGGTTTGTTTCTCCTTTATTTATGCACAACGCTATCACTTTGTCACTGCTGAGCCTTATCCATATAATGTTATTTAAAGAGTGTATGATTTGGGGGGAAATCAGTATTTTGAATCAATGACTTTTTGATAACAACACAAAGTGCCTTTAGTTTGTTCTATTAAATTTTAGTTGCTGTCCAGGGTGTATTATTTCTTTGTATACCACCCAAAACATGCTGAAAGTTTCAGTTGCACACTTAAGGACAGGGGTCCCAAAACCATTTTTTACTCGTGAGCCACATTTGAATGTAAGAAGAATTGGGGTGCCAAATAAGTGCTTGTGATTGGCTATTTGGTGGCCACTGTATGGACGGGGAGCCTACAGGAGACTCTATGTGGCAGTACATCTTTTATAGAACCTAAAATTGCCTCCAAGTCTGGAATTCAAATATAAGCTCCTGCTTTGAGACCACTGGGAGCAACATCCAAGTGGTTAGTGAGCAACATGTTAAGGTGGCCATACACGGGCAGATAAAAGCTGCCGACAGACTGTGTCGGCAGCTTATCTGCCCGTGTGGGGGGCCCTCCGACGGGCTTTCCCGATCGATATCTGGCCGAAAGTCGGCCAGATGTCGATCGGGCAGGATTAAAAATCCAGTCGGATCGCGGCCACATCTGTTCGTTGATGCGGTCCCGCGATCCGACAGCCCATACTGATCCGAACGTTGGGCCCTAGGGCCCACGATCGGATCAGCCCGATATCGCCCACCTCAAGGTGGGCATATCGGGGAGAGATCCGCTCGTTTGCAACATCGTGAAACGAGCGGATCTCTTCGTGTATGGCCACCCTTAGTCATAAGCAACTGGCTTGGGATCACTGCTTTAGGGTAAAAGACTACATCCCTATTCTAAAGAAACAAAAAGCAGATTTCCGCCATTTATATTTGAAAGTTTTCCGGTTAAGAGGCCTTTAAGAAATTTGGAACTTTATACCTTAAAGGAATTGTTCAGTATAAAAGTAAAAACTGGGTAAATAGATAGGCTGTGCAAAATAAAAAATGTTTTCAATATAGTTAGGCAAAAATGTAATGTATAAAGGCTGGAGTGGAACAGAACTCTACTTCCTGCTTTTCAGCTCTCTTTTGTTTACACTGACTGGTTTACCAGGCAGTAACCAATCAGTGAATTGAGAAAGTGCCACATTGGTCATAACTGTTGCTTTTGAATCTGAACTGAATGCTGAGGATCAACTGCAAACTCACTGAACAGTTATGTCCCATGTGGCCCCCCTTCAAGTCGCTGACTTACTCAGATTTAGAGAGCTGAAAAGCAGGAAGTTGTGTTGTATTCTCTTATGTTAGACATCCAGTCACTCCAGCCTTTATACATTACATTTTTGGCTAACTAACTATAGTAGAAACATTTTTTATTTTGCACAGCCTATCTATTTACCCAGTTTTTATTTTTACCCTGAACTGTTCCTTTAAGTCTGCTAAAAACTATTTAAAAATTAAATAAACCCAATCGGATTGTTTTGCCACCAATAAGTATTAATTATATCTTAATTGGAATCACGCACAAGGTATTTTTTTGTTCTCACAGGAAAAAAAGGAAATATGTTTTGTAATGTTGAATTATTTGATTAAAATGGAGTCCTTGTTATTTGGAGCTTTCTGGATAATGGCTTTCCAGATAACAGATCCCATACCCATATCAGTTTCACAGGGAGCTCCGTTAGAGTAAAGCAATGTGAACATACACAATGGTGGCTAAATGACCATCATCGGAACATATCCTGGTTTCAACTCACTAATTGAAGCACACGGGCATTGAGGAGCATAGAAACACACTATGGCATCAGAATACATACATCAGTATATTCTGCTCAGCCAAAACATGCTCGCTGTACCTCACAGACCTCAGTGAGTTGCACTATGAAAAACCCTTCATGGCTCCCTTATCTGAATCAATAGTTGTCATTTATATCTCCCTATATCACGGTTCAGTATTGTGCTGTTTCTTCTTGAAGGCCATTCCATATAAACTAATATCATGCTTAATGAGAACGATAAAAGTGTTGCATCTAGAACCTTAGCACCCATTTGGCCAAACATTCTTCATACTGCTTTAGTGGTGTCCTTCAGGTTATTCATTTTGCAAACACTTACATCACTGCTAGACACTGAGCTGAGCAACTGTACGGCGCAGGGTGTAGAGCAACTGCACATGAATGTAACCTACACCAGCCAATCACCAATCAGTTTTTATTTGTCTCCTGCAGTAAGAATAGGTTGCTATTTTGCGCCTGTTTTTGAAACCTGTAGTCTTATTTTAGGATTCCCATGTTGTCTAGTATTGATCTTTTTGTCCACTGGAGTCATTTATTTAGCTATTTATAACCCCTAAATGTGAGAGTTTATGTTAAAAATCTAATAAAAGTTTTAATAATTGTAATGCTTGTCAAGTTATACTGAGTGGTTGAGTGAGATGGGAGATGTTAGCCTATGTATTGTGGCACAGGTACAGGCAAATACAGTATGTCACCACAGGGAGGCCATCAGCAATCACGGGGCAACAACATTTTCTGGGCCCCGCCCAACACCATCGGCCCTGTCCCAGACTCCACACGCCCCCAAACCACAGTAAAACACTAAAGTAAAACCAAACTAATCAAACATGAAAACAAAAACCCAATGGTGGCCAAGGTTTCCCCTACAAGTTAAAAAAAAACATGCACTGGTGGTCACGGGCCCCATAGAAAATAAAAAAAGTTGGTGGGCAGAGCCCCCTTACAAGTAAAGAAAAAAACATTGGTGGTCAGTGGCCCCATATAAAATTAAAAAAAAACATTGATGTCCAGGGGTTTAATTAAAAAAATAAACAAAAATGCCATTCAGGTTCTCCTTCCTTCCTCTGTGATGGCACATTCTTTAGCTTTACAGCATTCGGCTCCTTTTGGGCTTCAGGTCTTTCTGCGACCGCTTCAGTTCTTTCCACCACAGCTTCCTTTTCAGGTGGAGTGTTCATTGTATGTGAAACACTTTGTAGATTTCAGCATTAAATTTAGGAAGTGTGTATGGGTAGTATGCTTTTAGTGCTTGCGCAGTTGAAGGAGATTTCCAGACATGAACCATGTGCAGTTGAAGGAGATTTCCAGACACGAACCACTGCGCATGCGCTGAAAGTCATGAAAATTTCTAAAAATTTTCTGAAACTTTCATGACTTTCGGCGTATGCTTAGTGGTTTGTATCCGGAAATCCACTTCAACTGCGCATGTGCCCAAAACGTCGGCAAAGTTACGAAGACGACTGAAGAAAGAAGATGGTGCCTGTGAACTCCAGTGGCAAGAATCTACAGCAGGGGTGAGTAAAAAATTAGGCGCATTTGCCCGGGGGGGAAAGTGGGTCTATGCAGGGGAGGGTTTTTTTCAGAACAGGTTTATTTCTCCTTTAATATCCAGCACTGGCCATAGGCTAACATTGGAAATCAGAGCTTAACCTTTCCCGAGCAACTAGTGAATGTCACACATCTTCTCTGTGCCCTATTTTATTTTTTGGCAAAATATATATATTTAAATTGTAGAAAATCCCTACACCTCAAACCTCTTTTCTTGCACTTTTCCCTGCAGTCTAAGCTGCAGTGTAGGATCTGGGAGTCTCCCCTCTGTGTGCAACTATAATAAAACTTTTGTGTTTCCCTGTTATTGGAAGCTGCACTAAAATATAAAATATCATTTCTGATCAACCCAAGCTAAGGTTAGGTTTGGGACTTCATCCAAGGAAACAACACGCTGCAAAGTGGTGAATGTCGTCAAAAACACAACCTAATTCTGTTGGGTGTGGTGAAAAACATTACTAACCACCCCTAGTGTGCCATCACAAATGGATGAATTAAGTAAGATTTGTGCACTATATGAATCCATTTTTCTTTCTTGCTGTCTACTCCTGAGCTCCTTAGAGTGCTGGTCCATTCTATTTGAGATTTTCTGATAAGGTACACCTGGAGGAGAACTGGCCAAAGGAGAGGACTACAGGGATACTGAGAACTTTTTAAAGTCATTGGGGGTCATTTATAAACTTTGCGCAGAGAAGATTGATTCGCAGAGTGAATAAATTTGCCCTGCGCCTGATTATATTTATAAAGCTGAATAAGAGTGTGCAAACAGATTTGCGAATTTGTTTTTCACATTGCGAATGTCTATAGGAGCTTTTTAAATATGGCAAAAATCACAAATTGCGAACACTCTGCACCACAACTTTGGTGGCGGAGAAAATATTCGCAAAACTGTTTCGCAAATTGCGAATTTAAGTTACTTTTAACGCTATTTTTGCGCAAAACAACCTCGCAAAGTGCCTGTACTCACGCAAAGACCCGTCTTGTTTGCGAGTTGTTTGCGAAAATTCATTCACAATGCGAATTCGCAAAAACCGGAAGGATGGGCACAGTAGTGCAATATTTTAGCGTTCAGGAAAAAGCATGGGCAAAACTACCATTTGCAAACAATTATGCGCTGCGCGAACTTTATAAATGACCCCCACTGTGAGCTTCCATTGGCCAATAACTGGTTCTAATGTATCCACCCAAAACCCTTAATAAATACACAGATCAAATTCTTGAGAAACAATTTTTTTTTATTTCTATTACTTATAAAGTGAACATGACAGGCAAGTTATGTATGACACATGATCCATGATATTCATCACTAAGCAAGATTTCTTGATAGTTGCCGCTCCATGTTGTATCTGAAAAAACAGAATCACAGAAGGAATTACATCTAAACTAAACTTTTGTGCTGATTATAAATGAATAAGCAGCACAAAGAGTCATTCCACTTTGTAGGTGACTTTATGATAAACTTTATATTCAATACAGCAAATTAAGCAGTTACTGACAAAGGGGTACAAATGGTGTGTAAAGATCACATCTTTTAGTAAGGATTGCTGGCCCAAGTTATACATTGAATTTACAAATGAATTAAAGTGCATAACGTATACAATGATTCCTAAGGCCCACCAGTCAGCAGCCATGCCGTATCCTAAATTCATGTAGATCTCTGGGGCCATGTAGGTTCTTGTGCCGCACATGGTGTTCGTACAGTCGCTGTAGCCAAATCCGGAAACTCAAGAAACTGTTAGAAAACTACAGATCTGGGGCCCCGAATATAATGAAAGACTTTGCTCAACTGCTGCTATCAAACTACACACCCACTCACATCTGTTTATACCAGTTTCAGGTAACATTAAATTTAAAAAACAAGCAATTATAACCCTGTATGCCCCATAATATAAACACACTGTCTTTGCTGAGGCCGAAATCAACGATTTTAAGATATCCGCCCTGGTCCAACAGCAAATTGTCAAGCTTTAGATCTCTGAATTAAAAACAAAGAAGTATATATATTACTAGTAATCCTGTCTTGAGAAAGGTCCAGACTGGACCGAAACATTGACAAAAAAACGTCACTTTTTCATCTCACTATGAAGTCCTGGAGTGCGTCATTCCTTGGAATATGAATATCACTAGTAATATATATATTAGTAGTGTTACCAGCTCCTTCTGTAACTAAAGACAATTTTAGTGATATTAATACTTACCTATGTACAATACCGATCTGGTGTAATGCCTCCAGGCCAAGCACTACAAATGAAGTGTAAAACATGAATAGAGAAAAAATAAAATCCAGTTCTTTGTAGAGTTATATTCTGCTGTGATCCTACTCTGAAAGTACACCCTTGAGACCCCCCCCCATTCCCATTCTACTTACATGACCTCAGGTTCTTGCAGTTCTACATAATTGAGGAAATCACACGTCACTTCCAGGTAGATATTCCATCCCGTAATAGAGGTGAGAATCAGTTTGGAATGTTCCGTGCATTGTTATCAGGAACAGGTGTGCGGCATGACTAATCCTCTGAAGGATCTCCTTCTCTCCGAAGACACTGTAGGGTAAATCATCACATTATCACCATGTGAGACCCATACGAGGGACCATTACACTTATCCTTATGGTCAGACACAGCGCAATAATAGAGCAGATAATAACCAAAAATCAAATCATTCAAAACAATGTGAGACAGACACAAAATATAATACCAGAAAAAAAAAAAAATATGATGTCACAGAAATGGGCAAAAAAAAAACCCTTTCACTGACCTGTCCGAGTTGCCCTTTTCCAAAATCTGTTCCTTCTTCAAGGCCTTGATGGCACATAGTTGTTTGGTGTTCTTGTGCTCGGCCAGGAACACCTGGAGGAGGAAAGCAAGTTGAATTAATGTAGATACATTTGTAGTAACTAAAACCTAATTATGGAATGTGTCACTTACCCTTCCAAATGCACCTTCTTCTTTCAAGAACAACCTCCTTTCTCAAGTGCTGTACTTCCGAAACGTCGTGTGGAGGTCTCCAACCATTGAAAGTTTTTTTGCACTATAGCTGCCGTGTGTGCCTTCTGATTTTCTATTTTTGCCTGAAATTTGAGACCCTGTGCAGCAAGGTTTCCAGATAGAGCACTACATTATAATTTACACAGTCTTTTGGACTATTGTATCTTCAAACCTTCTCCCAACACTTGTCCCAGGTTGAGATTTTCAAGTGTGGTGGGGGATCTGGGCTCAACAAGGCAGAAAAAAATAGAGAAAAAATTCAAATGCGCTTTGTTCTTGTTTACAGACAAGATTAATCTTAGGAACTAGACAACTTGGTGACTTTTCTGTAGCATACAATCACCAGAGGGTATTGGCCAGTTATTTATAATAAACTTTACATAAGATGTAAATACTAAATAATATATATATATATAAATATATATATATATATAATTCTGAGCCAAAACAAGAGAATATGTCCTAAATCAGATACCTATTAGATGGTCCTTCTATGCCCTGTACTCCATTGTATAAATCTGAGCCAAACTGAGGGATGTCAAGCTGAAAGTAAATGAGAACAGTGAGCAGTATGCAGAATGAACATTACAATTTGATATTTGCATCAATAATAAATAATACTTTGTGAATGTAAACCTTGATGCAAAGTAAGTTCTTGTCAAATTATATTCATTAGCTTTTTCGTTAAAGAAAGTAAAAATTGGATTTAATTTTTTTTGTCTTTACATTCCCTCTAAGCTCATAATTTGTCCCTAAACTGTGAAAAATATTGCCATAGTCTTCACATAAAACACTTGATTATAACCCAAAATGGGTATTATGAGTAACTGCTACCCTGGTTTAACTCTTAAACAGGGGAAACCCACACCAGCACTAGTCTTCACCGACGTTCTTTTGGGACACTGGAATTTGCAAACTCCAGGGTTAGGACCAGAGTAAAAAATAACTGATGCCTAAAAAAGGATTAATGTTGAAACATCTCACCAATTAAATTTTCCTAAATCACCCCTTTCTTATTTCTACGTTGTAAAAAAGCGGGTCTAGATAAAACAGAGATTCTCTTATGCCACAGTAAAGGCCCCCATACACGGGACAATAAAAGATGCCGACAGACCGAGTTGGAAGCTTATTGGCCTGTGTGTGGGGCCATGCGACAGGCTTCACCTATCAATGTCTGGTCAAATGTTGGCCAGATGTCGATCGGGCAGGGTAAAAAATCCTATTGGATCGCGGGCACATCTGTGCATTGATGTGGTCCCGTGATCCGACTGCCCATATTGGATGCGATTGTTGGGCCTAAGTAGGGTTTCCACCATTTCTGGAAAACAATACCGGCATTCCGATATTTTTGAGGCTTTTCCTATAAATAACATTGGCTTCAAGCTACATTTTTACCAGCCAGGTGGCAACCCTAGCCCTAGGGTGCATGACCGAATCAGCCCAATATTGCCAACTAGGGCTGCCATCAGGGGGGGACAAGTGTCCCGGGCTCAGGGCTGAAGGGGGGCCCGGCAGTGCTGTACTTTTCGAAGAGCTGGGCCCCCCTTGCGAGCGCCGAAGCTGTGCTGCCGAATGCCAATGTCCTGAATGCGGAAGTGCCGAACAGACATGGCAAAAAGACCCAAAGTCACAAAAACAGCTATAACTGAGTCCATGAGCCCAATTCTACTGACACCAATGTTGGGTTTTTTTTTTTTTTTTTAATCCCTTAGCCACCAATGCTTTATTTTAATACTCTATAGGCCCCTTCATTAAATCATTTTTGTTGCCCCAATTTCTTTTTAACTTCTAAGGGGGACCTTTGCGACAAAGTTTTTTTTTTTTTTAATTATTTTCTGCTGCCCCAATTTTTTTTAACGTGTCGCCTTGGCAACAAAGTTTTTTTAAACAATATTAATATTTAGACAATATTTTCTGCAGCCCCATTTTTTTTTAACTTGTAAGGGGGGCCTTGGCAACAAACTCTTTTTTAAAAATATTTTCTGCTGCCCCTGGTGCCATAGTTTTTAAAAAAAAAATATTCTTTGGGACCCCAAATTTCTTAACTTGTTTTTTTATTTTTAAAATTTATTTATCATTGGGCCCTGGCACCAATGTTTTAGTAAAAAAAACTTTTATAGAGGGCCCTGACCATCAATAGCTTTTTGTGTTTGTGAGGGTTACATTTTATAGCGCTGATGTGTGTGGGAGAGATCCACTCGTTTGGCGATCTCTGTCTATATGGCCACCTTTGATAAAAAAATCCTAAACACTCAAATATTTTATCTTTGGTCAATTTTGCCCACTGATTTCTACTAAATTAGCCTTTGTTCTGTCCCTAAACTGGAAAAAAAGTGCCCTGCCTGCACAAAACCACTAGGGCTGCCACCTGGCCGATAAAAATTATGGTTGGTCCCAGGGCTGGACTGGACCATTGGGGGCCCACCGGGTTCTATACCTCCGGGGCTCCCACAGTACACTTGAATTGCATGCGAGAACGCTGGTGGATGTGCAAGTGCCCAGTCTCGGACTGGCCCACCAGAATACCAGGAAAACTCCCGGTGGGCCCTCATTAAATTGTAACAACTTAATTATGATTAATATGTAAATGTCAAGTTATACTGTAAACTGAACATGTGTCTTACTGCATTATGCTGCAAAAAGAATTCCTATGTACTCCTGGTACAAATGGCAATAAATAATCTTGAATCTTGCTCCTATTTCATGTTCATTCCCTATTTCTATGAGAACAAAGAGGCTAAATAGATGGAATAATTGATTATAGTATGTAAAGAAAACAAACTAGATGATTGAGGAGATAAAGAATATTACTACTGAGAGTGGGCCCCTGGTCTAAGGTTTTATTGTGGGCCCCTGGTCTAAAGTTTTTGGGTGGGCCTCTGGTGTCCCAGTCCGACACTGCAAGTGCTGGTGCATGCGGCAGCGTGGACCACGGCGCGTATGCGCCATGCACGCTGCCACTAAATTTTTCAAGAAAAGATGGCAACCCAAACTGTGTCTGGGCCAGCGGGGGCCCAGTCCGACCCTGCGCTTCAGCAACTGGGGGCTAGAAGGGAGTTTAGGTATGGGCCTGATTTTTTCCCGGTGTCCCCTCGGCCCAGTCTAACCCTGGTTGGTCCCAACGTTATTAGTAGGGAAAAAGATAAATATATTGGAAGGCCAGAATTTTTTTCCGGAAAAGGCGGCAACACTAAAACTAGTGAGAACCTCGGACATCACCACTATGGGAAAATAGAGCCTAAAAACTAGATTACTGTTTGTATATTTTGTACATTACTCCTAAATGATCCCTTTTATTGTCCCAAAATTGTGAAAAAAATGTCCCTGGTGTGTAAATAAAAAGCACTGCACTTTTCTTTAAATAGTTGTATCAAAGGCTTCAGGGTAGGAAATTGTGTTTTTTTTTCCTTGGCACTGACAAAAGCTGAGAGAGGCAAGACGTCAACAGCAGATGTGTTATTGGAGAGTGAAAGCTGTGGCACAAATATGAGGAAGGCTGGCAACAACCACTACAAACAAGTATATTCCCCCTGGACCCTGACAAAATGATAATCCAAGGGTAGTAAAAATAGCCAATCAGCCAAAGACAAAATCACGTCCAACAACACCTCGTCAAATATAGAGGCATGCTAAAACGTCACAATCTCGCGAGATTTTATTTGCGCCGCGCGTCTAGTTTCGTTGTCAAAAATCAATAAAGGGGCGGGATTATTGGGTATTGTTTTAATGCCTGTCACAAACTTCGCAGGCCCCTTAAAACTTCATGACTTTCACACAATCGCAGGCTTTCTACAACGTCGCGCATTGTAGTTCCATTCAGGGCCGGCCAGTAACAAGGCACAAGGATTCCAGTGAATGTTACAGCGTCACTACGGAATCTCAGCTTGAACGTATGACGCCGTGGCCAATCAGAGGCCAAGATTTGGTTGCCTAGGCAATTGCGACGCGCTTCTCTGAAATATGGCGGAGGATTGGAACCAGGATGTCGGGGAAGCAGTGTACAGATCGCGGGACCCCATAAAGAATCTGAGGATCCGGTGAGTGTCGGGGTGTTTGTGGTGTTCGCATTCCCATGTAGTGCGTCAGTCACTCAGTGTCTTCTTGCTCTTCAGGGTGTCTCTGCAGCGGCTCACCCCGGCCATTGCGCTGGTTCAGCGGATGCAGGAGGAGGATGTAAACAGAGGAGGACTTGAGCTGCAGGCGCTGCATAGCAACCCAGAGGAGAACAGTGAGTGTTCCATATATATATATAAATATATATATATATATATATATATATATATATAATGTGTGTGTGTTTATTAGGTGATAGTGACTCACTACCAGTGGAATTTATTTCTATTCCTGCACCTATGGCCACATTCTGTGTTAGGGGCTGGGTGAGCCTGTGCCTGGCTGTAATATGTCTAAAGAGTGAGGGGTAGAGTTGTGTACCTGCTGCACTCTGTTTATAGGGTGCACTGTGTCTATCTGCACTTTGTCTATAGGGTGCACTGTGTCTGGCTGCACTTTGTCTATAGGGTGCACTGTGTCTGGCTGCACTTTGTCTATAGGGTGCACTGTGTCTGGCTGCACACTGTCTATAGGGTGCACTGTGTCTGGCTGCACACTGTCTATAGGCTGCACACTGTCTATAGGCTGCACACTGTCTATAGGCTGCACACTGTCTATAGGCTGCACACTGTCTATAGGCTGCACTGTGTCTGACTGCACACTGTCTATACGGTGCACTTTTTGTGCATTTTTGTTTGTAATATTTGTCTTTAATATATTATCTTTATATGTGTCTCTTTTTTTATATATATATTTTGTTTAAAGTGTCATGATCTTGCTTTCTAAGGGGGGCATCATCCTAATGAAGAGAAGGAAGAAGTGGTGATTTCCTGGCAGGAGAAACTTTTCAGCCAGGTAATTTCTTTTTGGGCCTTTAACACATAATTGGATGTGGCCCAGTACTGAATTCAGATGTTGTTTATTCTTATGCAATTTCTGCGTATGTAATGCAGCAAAATCCAGTCATCTGCTTAAATTCATGTCTCATATCTGCTCATTGGTGCTTTATAAGTATAGTTACAAGATTCAGCAGCAATAATGTGGTCTCTTATGAAAAGTGATGCTGGCACATTTAGCACTTAGAGTTTCTGAATTATTATATAGATCCAGTGGTCTTTTTAGTGGTTTGTTCTGTAAATGCAACAGTAGGAATATTAAGTTTGTACTGAAGCATTTACGGACTATTTGCCCTCGAATTCGACCCTTCGAATATAAATTAGATAAAATCGTAGAAAAATTGGGCGCTTTTAGATTTTTCGATAAAATCCTACAATGGAACAATTTTACGAAAAAATCGTAAAAAAAAGTTAATTTGTTCGAAAAAATCGTACGATTCAAACGATTGAAGTGTTCAAACGTACGATTGCTATTCGAACATAAAACTTAGAAAAGAAGCCTATGGGGGGTACCCTATAGGCTTCTATTACAATTTGGTAGGTTCAATCTGGCGAAGTAGGCAGTCGAATAAAATTTTAAAGGGGAAGTACTTTGACCATCGAAAATGCAAAATTTTATTGTATCGAATAAAAATCTATTCAATCATTCGACCATTCAATAGTCAAAGTGGGCAAATTTGCATAGTTGACCATTCGAAAATAAATCGTAGGATAGGAATTTGATAGAATTCGATCGAGTTTCGAATCCTTCACATGAATTTAGTAAATCTGCCCCTAAGTCTTTCTTTACTTTAATGATCTTTGATTGTGCCCAGCATGTTTAAGAGGTAGTTCTCAATCTATTTCTAAATAAAAACATCCACTGATAGCTGTAAAAATGGGAGTTTGTGTGTAGTAAATATAGTGTTCTACAGGTATGGGACCTATTATCCAGAATGCTCAGGACCTGGGGTTTTCTGGCTAATGGATCTTTCCATAATTGGATCTTCTTACCATAAGTCTACAAGAACATCATGTAAACATTAAATAAACCCAATAGGCTGGTTTTGCTTCCAGTAAGGATTAATTATATCTTAGTTTGGATCATAAAGAAGGTACTGTTTTATTATTACAGAGAAAATGGAAATCATTTCTAAAAAGTTGAATTATTTGGATAAAATTGAATCTATGGGAAGCAGCTTTGCCATAATTTGGATCTTTCTGAACAATGGGTTTCCAGATAACAGATCCTATGCCTGTATGCATCTCTGTGTAATAAGCAAGCCCTAAGCTTTATCTATTATTCTATGTATTGCAGTTTGAATATGAGCTTTATCAAAATGAGGCCGCCTGCAGGACACCTTTAGATCATCAGTACTACCAAGATGTAATGTCTCTTGAGAGGGGAGGGGGACGTAAAAACAGACGTATCTTCACCTACACAGACCACGATCGCTATACAAACCTAGAAGAGGTAAATTGTTAGATTATCATGTTTAGCAAATTCCAGGCACTTACTGTTAGTGTAAAACATCCTTTTATAGTTTTTATGCTTGTTTTTTTTTCTTTTTAAACTGTTTGCACTTTTATTTAAAATAAATAAATAAAAAGAATCTGCCATATGAACTCTGTGGGGCCTGTTTACTAATAAATACACATAGGGTTCTATGCTGGAGAAAGAAAGCCTCAAAACTCTACGTCTCTCAGCATTCTGCACTGGCTGGTTATGTTGGATGTTGTAGTTCTGGATTGCTAAATATTTACCATCCTTTCTCTTGTTTTTTTTTTTGGTTTTATTTCCTTGAAATGGCTTTGATTATTTGTATAAGTGTACAGTAAAAGTAAATGTGTCTTCCTCTCCACAGCACAGCCAATCAGTGACGACTTCTCAGAATGAAACACCCACTTTCTTGGCAGAAAGAATGGCAAATGTTAGGAGAAGACGGCAAGACAAAAGACAGATGTAAGTGATTGTGCTCTTGTTATTCTATATTTAGTAGTATACACTTCTTATATTCCTGATACTATATCTGTTGTTTTCTAACAGCGATGGAGTTGGGATGCGGCATCGTTTTATTACCTGGAAGCCTTCAGATGAATTCATCAGAAATAATCACATTATTAACACTCCAGTACAGACAATGTACATAATGGCAGACCTAGGACCAAGCGGAAAGTGAGTGAACCATATCATTCTCACTACAGGTATGGGATCCGTTATCCAGAAACCCATTATCCAGAAAGCTATGAATAACAGACTGTCTCCCATAAACTCGGTTTTATCTAAATAATCTTAAAGATTGTTTCCTTGTTCTCTGTAATAATAGAACAGCACCTTGTTCTTGATCCCAACTAAGATATAATTAATCCTTATTAAAGGTAAAAAAAAAAGCCCACTGGGTATATTAGGTGTTTAAATAATTTTCTAATAGACTTAAGGTAGGAAGATCTAAATTACAGAAAGATCCATTACCCTGAAAGCCCCAGGTCCCAAGCATTCTGGATAACAGGTCCCATACCTTCATATACTGCAGCGTTAAATTGTATTATAAATTATTTTCTTTACTATAGGCAAGCGCTACATTTTCTAGTACTACTGACCATGACTATTCTTCCATGAGACATGTTTGATTTGCCCATGCATAGTTTCATTACTGGAGCCAATGCACTGTTCCAGGGGCATGCGGGTATGTGAATTCAAAGCTATGAAGCAGGGCATTATGTTATTTTCAGGTGGTAATTAAATTGTAAATAGTAGAAGAATTTTCTTTTTCTACCCAGTTAATATTTCATTTGTTAATTGCAGGCAGAAATATTTAAAGGGAAACTGTAATGGGAAAACATGTTTTTTTTTAAATGCATCAGTTAATAGTGCTGCTCCAATAGACTTCTGCACTGAAATCCATTTCTCAAAAAAGCAAACAGATTTTTTTATATTCAGTTTTGAAATCTGACATGGGGGTAGCCATTTTGTCAATTTCTCAGCTGCCCCAGTCATGTGACTTGTGCCAGCACTTCAGGAGGGAACTGCTTTCTGGCAGGCTGTTGTTTTTCCTTCTCAATGTAACTGAATAGTACGCAGTGGGACATGGGTTTTACTATTGAGTGCTGTTCTTAGATCTACCAGGCAGCTGTTATCTTGTGTTAGGGAGCTGTTATCTGGTTACCTTCCCATTGTTCTTTTGTTAGGCTGCTGGGTGGGGGAAAGGGAGGGGGTGATATCACTCCAACTTGCAGTACAGCAGTAAAGAGTGATTGAAGTTTATCAGAGCACAAGTCACATGACTTGGGGCAGATGGGAAATTGACAATATGTCTAGCCCCATGTCAGATTTCAAAATGAGATACTGTATAAAAAAATCTGTTTGCTCTATTGAGAAATGGATTTCAATGCAGAATTCTTCTGGAACAGCACTATTAACTGATACATTTTGGAAAAAAAATTTTTCCCATGACAGGATCCCTTTAAGTGGCTACAAAAATGTGCCTTATAAATAGTAGGTAAATGAATTCAGGTAAAGGCCCAGCTGTTTCCTAGCTGCTTGCATATGCACTCGCCATTTAGCTGGCATTCTGGGATTGCAGCCAAATGATTATATCTTTTATTTAAAAAAAGTTCTCTTTATATGGGAGTGCTAGCTGGTATGGAAAGATGCAACTGATTATTTACAAGATTTTTCCCATCATGCACATATTTTCAGGGAATGTCACCACTGTTCTCTTATTGCTATGCCTATGTCTGTATGTATTCCAGCCTTGGCTTGAGGGAACATGAACATGTCCTTGGTACTGTTCGTGTGGATGCGAATGGCGTTATCACACTGAAACCCGATGTCACTGGCACAAAGGGGCCTTACAGGTAAATCCATCTGTGGGAGATTGTGCTAAAGTTGGCTTCTCATTTTACTGAAACGTTTTTCCCTTCTCCTGAAATAGACTGGAAGTGGAAGGAGAAAAGCGGCAGCTATGGAGATATACTTTACAGCACGTGTCTGAGTCTGTTCAGAAAGAAGAGCAGGAAAGGGAACAGCACATCTACAAGGATGTAAGACTGAAAATACACAATAGTGCTAGGGGCAATTCTGATATCAGAATTACTCAAACTGTGTTGCCTGTCTGCAAGATTTAAGTTGATAACAAGGGTTTCAGTGTGGGAAATGGTTCTTTTAAAATCATCTTCATAATGGGAAATTTCATCTTAGGGGCTGATTTACTAAGGGTTAAAGGTTTTATAACCAAATTCGACCATTGACTTTTTACCTAATTTTAACCCTTCGAATTCAATATTCAAATTCGAAGGGTTTTAACGCAATTCGAAAAATCGAAAGATCGAATTAAAAAATTTTGATCGATAAAATCGTTCGATCAAATGTTTTTTATTCAATCTAAAAAAGCTGAAAAAAACCTTATGGGAGCTTCCCACAGGGTTATACAGCAATTCGGTAGGTTTAATCTGGAGAACTAGGCAATCGAATTAAAATTTAAAGGGCAAGTAATTCGAACATCGAATGGTCGAATGATCAAATATATTTTTATTTGATTTATTCGAATCATTCGATTCAATCAAATTTTTAAAATTCGATGGTCGAAGTGGCCACAAAACCTATTCAAATTCAAAATTTTTAAAAAATTAGATCGAATTTCGAACCATTCACACAAATTTTGTAAATCTGCCCCTAAGTGTAACATTGTGTGATGTAGACATCCGTTTTCCAATTCTATTATCTAAGATAATTAGTCTTAATATAAAAAAATAGTATTTATGTACACTATATATATTTTTACATATTTACACTTTCATTTGTTCCAAAACTCTTGAACTTGGAAATTGTAATGCTATATCGGGGCTATGCTTCATTAGCCTAGACACAATGAAATAATCATCAGTGTCGGTCTGATTTTGATAGACAACCAAGCAGAACTTTAATTTGCTAGCTGAAAATACATAGAACAAAATAAGAGCATAATGCAATTTAATAATAGAGACCAAAGGTTGCTTTGAATAAATCATCATAGTCAACATCGAAAGTTAGGTTGAAAAAAGACACGTCCATCAAGTTCAACCTTTTACTACTCTTAGTGGACAAACCAAGTGTGACTTAAGTCCTGGAATATCTAAGCTCTGGTGAATCTCCTTGAATTGTATCATTTTATCCCTGGTGGGATAATTGAATACTGAATGCATGCCTTAGTTTTTAGTACCTATACAATTGAACTGAGGGAATATGTAGTGTAGTTCTCAAATGCTTTAGTAATGGGAAGTCACCATCCTTAATTAGATCAACCCAATAACACTTTAAACTGTCATATAAATAAATGAAGTTTCCTTTTCAGAAATATGCTAATTAATTATTTTGTATGGCAATTTTTTTCAGTTATACAGCCGACATAAAGAATATTTGAACAGTTTGGTGGGCTCAGATTTTGAGATGGTGAGTTTTTATTATATTTTTCATTTAAAAAACACTTGGGTTTCATGTATCTGAATGAATTTCCTGCATGGCCCTTCTAGGCCTGAATGTTATATGTCTGCTGTGGGCAAGTTGTATCAAAGTTTAAGGGATCACATGCAATAATTCTGGAGATTGGCATTATGAGCAGTAATCGGCATGGTTTTATGTAGAAGAGCAACAGAAGAATTTCCAATGGCACACAGGTCTGAATGAATACTTCAAAGATTTATTGTGCGGAGTGCAGATGCAACATTTCGAAGAACAAACTCCTTTGTCAAGCAATACGTTGCATCTGCACTCCGCACAATAAATCTTTGAAGTATTCATTCAGACCTGTGTGCCATTGGAAATTCTTCTGTTTCTGGTTTCTGTGTGTGCACCAGGCGTCTCTACCATTAATTAGGGTGTGCGAGATCCTACACCTAATTTATGCAGAAGAGATCATGTCAAACAGTTATAACTGCTTTTTATGATAAAACTAGTAGGAAGTTGAAAACTGGGATTGCAGTAGACATGATCTACTTAGATTTTTCCTAAGCATTTGTGCTGTATCCGCTTTCTATACTTAAGTCGGTTGGTCTTAGGGTCCATTTTTTGGAATCCGTACCAGACCCGTTTACCACAACCGCAATGTTATTGCTACCCGCACCCGACCCACGTACTTGCTTCCTGGACTTGGACCCGCAATTTATGCTGCTTTGTGCAGGTCTGTGTCGAGAGTCTTAAGACTCCATCCGTGGTGCATGCCGCGTAGTGTGCAACATGGACCATCAATGTCGAACACAGTCCAGGGCGCCAAGAAATTCAGCACCAATTAGCAGTTAGTAGCATGCGTCATGATGGCATAACACACTCTCTTGCGAGACTCACCAGAAGTAACGTTGGCTGGCACGTCTACCCTGCCTGCACTCCTGCAGCATAACCAAAAGAAGCCAGGGCAGAAATATGTAAAACCATTCACTGCTCCCACATGAACTAGACCCGATCTAGAGGACGCACGGAACGGGGGTTGTCACCCGAAAACCAACCCGCATCAACGTTAGGTAATAATTTTCCGCCCACAATCCTGCCAGATGTCCAGGGTACCCGACCCAATGCAGAACTCTTATCTGAACAAACTGACAATCTGGACACTTGTGGCAGATGAGATTCCAAGTGACTATGTGACTAATTAATTCAAATATTCTGTGGTCTGATGGCTCACTCTAATGTAAGAAATTTGGAACATTTCCTCTATCTGTATACTGTACATTTTCTATATTCTGTATGATTATTGTCACTGAAGGCTGCACTGGCGTGCAACCAGGTATTCGTTTCAGTTATGTCATCTTTCCATTTTTCTTGTTTGAGATTCCCCCCTCAGTGCATAGAGGTTTGCATTTATTTCTATTGGTGAATTAGATTACAGAGTTCAGCAGTTTACATACCCTAGCAAAATGTATGATTTCTTAACCATTTTTCAGAGAATATGAATGATAACACAAAAACATTTCTTTCACTCATGGTTAGTGGTTGGCTGAAGCCGTTTATTGTCGAACAACTGTATTTACTCTTTTTAAATCATAATCACTACACAAACTACCCAAATGACCCTGATCAAAAGTTTACATACCCGGATGATTTGGCCTGATATCATGCACACAACTTGACACAAAGGGGTTAGAATGGCTATTAAAGGTAACCACCTTCACCTGTGATCTGTTTGCTTGTAATTAGTGGGTGTGTATAAAAGGTCAGTGACTTTCTGGACTCCTGACAGACCCTTGCATCTTTCATCCAGTGCTGCACTCATGTTTTTTGGATTCTAAGTTATGGGGAAAGCAAAAGAATTGTCAAAGGATCTGCGGGGAAAGGTAGTTGAACTCCATAAAACAGGAAAGGGATATAAGAAAATATCAAATGAATTGATAATGCCACTTCTAATAAAGAAGTGGAAAATTATGGGTTCTGTTTAAACCAAACCAAATAAAACTACAATTTCAGCTACAACTGCCAGGAAAATTGTTCAGGATGCAAGGAAAATTTAACTTTTTGGCCACATCCATAAACGCTATATTTGGAGAAGAGTCAACAAAGACATTCCAACATGACAATGATCCAAAACACAAGGCCAAGTCAACCTGTCATTGGCTACAGCAAAATAAAGTGAAGGTTCTGGAGTGGCCATCTCAGTCTCCTGACCTGAATATCATTGAGCCACTCTGGAGAGACCTCAAACGTGCAGTTCATGCAAGACAGCCCAAGAATTTACAGGAACTGGAGGCTTTTTGCCAGGGAGAATGGGCAGCTTTACCATCTGAGAAGATAAAGAGCCTCATCCACAACTACCACAAAAGACTTCAAGCTGTCATTAATGTTAAAGGGGACCATACACTGTATTAATAACTGGGGTACGTAAACTTTTGATCAGGGTCATTTGGGTATTTTGTGTAGTGATTATGATTTAAAAAGAGTAAACACAGTTGTTTGACAATAAATGGCTTCAGCCAACCAGTAACCATGAGTGAAAGAAAAGTGTTTGAGTAATCATTCATATACGCTGAAAAATGGTTAAGAAATCATAAATTCTGCCAGGGTAGATAAACTTATGAGCACAACTGTATACAGCAATGGGCTTACTTTAATTTTTGTTTCTTTTTTCTGCTTCTTCATAGCCCCCTGCAGGTACCCTGAGAGTTTTCATTAATGGGGAAATTGGTAAGTACCTTATATAATCAATGTGAGCAATCGTATGTGCCTGAAATTCTGACACAGTTGATTCAAAAGACATAGATTTAGCAGATCACAGTAATGTTCTTATAATTCTGTAATACCTACGTATTCCACAGCCTTACATAGATCAAACATTAGAATTCACTGGGGTTAATGTGAATGATGAACCTCAATATGTAGGTGAATATTTTATATATACATGCAGAATAAAATTACACTGTGCTATACCGAATATATGGGGCTTTTGCACTAAGTGTACCAGCATTTCAGCCACAGCTTAAATCTGGCACTTAGATTAACAAAATTTGTAAAATAATTTTGAAAGGAAAAAATATAGTAAATATTCCCAGTAGGATTTTATATATTGTACATAAAAGTATGTTTATACAAATGGTTATGCCTTTTAATTTATAATAACCCATGTAGTATTTCCCAGTATCTGACCATTTCAGCAAATTAGATTCAGCTACTGAGGTGCCTTTTGATTTCTAACATAGTGTTTCCGGCTCAGCTGGACTTATTGTTTCAGACTGGTTGGCTGTAGACCTGTTTATAAACCAACTACAGCCCTCCTGTACTGTTACGGTGCTGACACCCTAGATGCTTCATTACCTGATGGGAAATCTCCTCTTCCGTGAGTGATGGTGTGGGCCTGATGAATGATACAGAATTGCTGTTTTTGACTGCCCCTATTTAGCTACTGCTTACTTTTTGTTCGGGGATTTTAAGGGTGCTGAAAAACAAGTTACTTCATCTCTTGGAAATCACCTCTCCTTCGAACTATGGAGTATCTGACAAAACCTGCACCTTCACATTCATTGGAATCACTGCATGTAAAATGCAGTACATGGGACAATCCTTGGTAATTGCTCAGAAATACATTGTTCCACATTAGCCAACAGTTGCCCAGGATTCCAAAGAATGGGAAGGGGTAATTCTTGTCAGACACTCCATCGTTTGAGGGAGAGGAGATTTCCAAGCAATGAAGTGCCTCGTTTTTGAGGGCCCTTAAAATCCCCTAACAAAAAGTCAGAAGTAGTGTGGTATAATGTAACTAAATAGGGGCAGTCAGAAACATCAATTCTGTATCCTTCATCAGGCCCAGTCTCTGGGGCAGTAGCTCTGTGGCGTTATGGTAAATGTCACACCACCATCTTGAAGGTTACAGCCATACAACTTAACACGTTCCATCATATCTTTACTTAAACCTACTATTTATTTTAAAGGGATTCTATCAGGATTTTTATGATGTAGTGTTTATTTCTAAATTACACAATGTTTACACTGCAAATAATTCCCTCTACAATATAAAATTTCATTCCTGAACCAGCAAGTGTATTTGTTTTAGTTGTATTATTGGTGTGTAGGTGCATCTCAGGTCATTTTGCCTGGTCATGTGCTTTCAGAAAAAGCCAGCACTTTAGGATGGAATTGCTTTCTGGCAGGCTGTTGTTTCTCCTACTCAATGTAACTGAATGTGTCTCAGTGGGACCTGGATTTTACTATTGAGTGTTGTTCTTAGATCTACCAGGCAGCTGTTATCTTGTGCTAGGAATTACTCTCAGGGTAACACACAGGAAGCCCAGCGTTGTTGAAAAGCCTTGATTCACCCTGGTGCTCTGTCAGGCAACCACTGGAATAAGCTCAATTAAAAAATATGGGAATCAAAGGCAATGTGCAGATTACCTGCTAATTCATTTTTATTGTACATAAACACCATTTTCAAGTGTTTCCCATCTGCTCACAGTTGTGTGATTTGTACCAGCACTTTAGGATGGAACTACTTTCTGGCAGGCTGTTATTTCTCCTACTTAATGTGGGACTTGGCTTTTACTATTGAGTGCTGTTCTTAGATCTACCAAGGAGCTGTTATCTTGTGTTAGGGAGCTGTTATCTGGTTACCTTCCAATTGTTCTGTTGTTAGGCTGCTGGAGGAGGAAAGGGAGGGGGTGATATCACTCCAATCTGCAGTAAAGAGTGACTGAAGTTTATCAGACCATGTCAATTTACGGGGGCAGCTGGGAAACTGACAATATGTCAGATATCAAAATGAAATATAAAAAATCTCTTTTGAGAAATGTATTTCAGAGCAGAAATTTGATGGTAAAAAGTTTTTCCAGTATACCTTTAAATGCATTCAAACAACCTGAATTCTCTTTCTGTATCTGATGGATCCTAATAAGCTATTTTCACTGTTCTTTTCTCTGTCGTTGCATAATTCATTTTGATGTTTTCAAAATATAACACTAGAGTTATTCATACATCATTCTGCAGAGTTTACAGTCTTGCCCCTTTTTTATTTACAGTCTCAGCACAGGAGTTTGATTATGATAATCTCTATGTTCATTTCTTCGTGGAGCTCCCTAAATGTAAGTATGTAGCAGGTATTGCAATGTGATTCAGAGTTCATCCTTATGAAATAGTCTTACAATGTTTACATTAATGTGAAATTTGAAAAATACTTAAGACCAGATCAATGTTGGGTGTTTCATACATTAAGGCTGGGGACAGACAGGGAGATTCGGGGAGATTCTGTCGCCTGGCGTTTTTTAGCAGGCGACAATCTCCCCGAATTACCTTCTCCCTGTCTGCCGCTAGTATAACTGACAAAGCGCCAGCGCCTGTGTAGACGCGGTGCGGCGATTTCCGGAATCGCCCGAAGTTTCCTCACGAAGTATCTTCGGGCGATTCCGGAAATCGCCGCGCCGCGTCTGCACAGGCGCTGGCGCTTTATCACTTATACTAGCGGCAGACAGGGAGAAGGAAATTCGGGGAGATTGTCGCCTGCTAAAAACGCCAGGCGACAGAATCTCCCCGAATCTCCCTGTCTGTCCCTACCCTTAAGGGGTAAGTTATTAATACAAGTGCAATTTTGCATTTAAGTCACCATGATTTCCCACAATGTAGTGTTTGCCCAATAATTCCAGTGTAACTATGACTAGGGGGTGATGTGCTGGACACATTTGTGGCTTGTGTTTGAAAACATGAGCAATTGCACTTGTTCTTAAACATGAGACACAATTGCTCTGAAAAGTTAGGATGGTATCACTTTTGGTGCACGGTGTCAGCATTACACCCACATCCCATTCTTTAGGTGCAAAGTATGTTGGGTCTGTTGTAACGCCAGGGTTCCTTAGTGTCCGTTGGGGCACTTACACAAAAATGCTGTAGGTGACAATCCCTAAGTAGGACTCACTAGTTTCTAACAAAAAGCAGTGAACTTGATACTTGGATGCATGGGGTATTGCTGTGATTCTTTCCATAGCATTAGGAATAATCTTATAGGATCCCCTTCCCACCCATAGTAGTGTAAAACTGGGCACACACCTCCTATAGGAGTAGCCTATATAAAGACTAATATAGATGCTGCATAATGGTTAGAGACTGCAGTGTGTTGTTCTAAATTGGTGAGGGTTTTTGACAATTAGTTAAAGATATTTTTCCCCATTGGTGTCTAGAATGTAAATGTAATCCATTTCACCCCCTCCATTGAAAACTTTTTCTTTTGTACAAAATGACATTGCAATAAACTTTTTAATTACTTAATAGTATACATAGGTTTTCTTATTCTTAGACTGGTCCAGCCCAGGATTCCAGGAGCTCTCAGGAGTCACCCAAAGCTGCCGGACAAAGACTCAAGAAAGGGTAAGTACACATATTCACAGAGTTCTTCTGCAGGCAAAATGGTTTTCAGTCAGGACTGCAAAGTGGTTGGACCTGAGGCAGTTGTTTAATATTGGTGGACTCTTTACTCCTTTACTTGCTAAAATTTTTTGTTTATCCCATAAAGGGAAAGACCCAGCACTGAATTATATTGCATTTATGTTTTCGGATTATTTCATAAACAGATATGCATATAATGAGTGTATATAGGGTTTATTATCTCCAAATATATGGATTTGCCCATGTAATGCTAGCTTAAGCTATAAATAATTTTTTGCCTTGCCTAGCATTTTTATTCTTCACTTTCTGTCTCTCTCATCCTGATCCTTCTGCATCCAGGACAGTGTTGCTTACTTCTGTTATCCCTTCAGTTTTGAGCTTTTTCTGTCAGAGGAGGCTGATTCTGAAGGTGAGTTCTGAAAAACACACCCATTGCTGTGCCAGTGACAATGCATATTTATGAGAGCTCTTGCTTATTATTTCAGAGACCCCACAGTTGCCGGTGCTTTTCTTTGAAGTCCTGTCACTAGATTTTTGGCAGAGGTATAGAGTTGAAGGATATGGGTCTGTTGTGTTACCAGGGACTCCAGGCAAGTAAGGGGGACTGTGTTCTGTACTTGCCAAATGATTCAGATCCTTGATCACACTTGAATCCTTTTTTATTTGCTTACTCTTTTTTTATTTGTTCTGGCCTATCAACTCTAACAATTCTATCCCTTACATTCTATCCACTCAATATATTGTAACATGCCAGTAGTGAATGTTTAACAATTTATTGCTTTTTTTATTCTCTTTTTTTTCAGGAATGCATGTCCTCACAGCTCAGACATGGCGACCTGTTGAATTAGGTGTGCTCACAGAGCTCAAAAGATTTTTCATTGGGGGTTCTCCAGAGCTTGAGGATCTGACTTATGTCAGAGTACCTGGAACATTTCAGGTGAGATCAATTCCAAGGTTGTGCAAGCTATATCCACTGTTGTTGAATTATGGCAAAACTGGATGCATCTGCCAACTGACATGCTAATACTGACATCTAGATTTTCTAAATGAACATTAAAGGGATACTGTCATGGGAAAACATGTTTTTTTCAAAACGCATCAGTTAATAGTGCTGCTCCAGTAGACTTCTGCACTGAAATCCATTTCTCAAAAGAGCAAACAGATTTTTTTATAGTTAATTTCGAAATCTGACCTGGGGCTCGACATTTTGACAATTTCCCAGCTGTCCCTGGTCATGTGACTTGTGCCAGCACTTTAGGATGGTACTGCTTTCTGGCAGGCTGTTGTTTTTCCTTCTCAATGTAACTGAAGGAGTCACAGTGGGACATGGGGTTTTTATATTGAGTGCTGTTCTTAGATCTACCAGGCAGCTGTTATCTTGTGTTAGGGAGCTGTTATCTGGTTACTTTCCCATTGTGCAGTACAGCAGTAAAGAGTTAGTGATGTTTATCAGAGCACAAGTCACATGACTTGGGGCAGCTGGAAATTGACAATATGTCTAGCCCCATGTCATATTTCAAAATGAAATATAAAAAAATCTGTTTTCTCTTTTGACAAATGGATTTCAGTGCCAAATTCTGCTGGAGCTCCACTATTAACTGATGCATTAAAAAAAAAAAATAATAATTCCCATGACCGTATCCCTTTAAGGAGGTTATTTACAAAAATCTGAATGTAAATAATTTTTTTTAAATTGAAAAAAAAACAACCAAAATCCCATACCTGATTTTGCCTTATTTATTAATAAAAAAAGCTTGATTTAATTGGTTTGGGTAAAAATAAAATTGAACTTAAACCCAAATCATGATTTATTTTCAGGGTTTTTTCCCCAAATCCCTCAATTTTTGTGTGCTGTTTCCCGAAAAGCCTGGATCTGATTTTTTGGTTAATTCCAGTGCAGACCACAGAATTGTCAAGAGAGGCAGGCACCTCTGCCATTTACTTATACACAACCTCAGCAGGTCTGAAATGGCAGATTTTCAGATTCAGGCTTTTTGCTAATAAAATAATCTAGTTTTGCACCAAAAATCCAGAACAGAGTTTAGCAAGTAACCCCCTAAGGGGGTTATATATTAAAAGGCTCTAAGTTTGCCTGGGGCAGTAACTCATAGCAACCAATAAAATGCTTGCTTTTAAACATGTGACCAATAAATTCTACCTGCTGATTGGTTGCTATGGATTACTCCCCTGGGCAAACATAGTGCCTTTTATTACATAACCCCCTTATAATAGCACTGTGTTTCAGTCCTTCATTCCGATACTGTGTTTGCTCAGTGCAATTCTTAATTATTCTATCTTTCTATGTAATGCTGTGGTTTTTTTGTCTTACTAAATCATTTTGTATATATGCTCTTCGGCCTCTTTCCCTTTTTTCTTTTTCTGTTACTGTCAGGGTCATATCACTAAAACCTGTGTCCTGAGATGAAATGAAACTACATCAGCTACAAGACGTCATTTACAGCTCCCAAACAAATAGTCAAGCTCATTGGGTTTTTAATTACATGAACTGGAAACAGTCCCTGGCTTGCATGGCAGCTGCTGTGGCCTTGAGCTATACTGAAGATGCATTGAGCTATACTGAGAGCCTCACCTACACCTGTGCCAGTTCTGCCTGGCATTGCTTATTTAGTAATTGTTCTCAAAGTAACATTTATTGTTGTACCCACAGGGGCAACGTCTTAGTCGTTTAGGCTTCAGAACGAAGTCATCTGGGAGCCTGACCTTGAGATTGCACTGTTTACATCATTCGCGGTAAGCACAGTCTTTCCACATATACAACCTTTTTTTGTGTTATTTCGTGTTATTTACATTTTTTTTTGGTGTGCAGTTTTTGACTCGAAGCTTTTTCATCTTAAATGATGAGTAGCATGGAAATAAAAAATACTCTATGCACATTTATACATTTCAAAATATTCCGTTTGCAAGTGAAGTGGTAAATATTTTTATTAAAATAAATTCATAGCAACATACCTAGTAATCCGTTGACATTCAGATTTTTTCTGCCTCCACAGAAAACTCTTTGTGGCACCAAAAAACATTCCTAAATGCTCCTTCCTTGAGTGTACAAGACCATTTCCAAAAATTTCAGGACAATATGGGGCAGATTGAGCAAAATGTGACAATGGAACTCGTAACAGAAAAACTCACCCATGTTCTATTCATTCCTATGGGAATTTTAGAATGGTATTTATCAGTGGAGTTCAGCATTCGATGAATGTGCTTTTAAAAATCCCATAGGAATGACTAGAAAGTTTTATCGTGGTGAGATCTAAATTCACTTTTATAAATCTGCCCTATGTAAAATTTAAATAAAAAGAGAATTTGAGTTGAAAATCATTGAATGATGTTGTGTTGTGCTGTTGTGTTTTTCCATTTTAAATTATATGTACTTATCTGACTCGTGGCTGTGATTACTATATATTTTGTATTCTAGTTCCTTCCTTGATGGCAGATCACTGAGGAATCGAATGCAAAGTGTGTTGGATCATTTGGGACATTCCAGCCAACAGAGCAGCATTCAGAATGTCCTTGGTACGTATTTTGTCTCCTTGGGAATTCTAGAGATCCCTATAGGTCACTGCAGTTTATTGAAGACAATGCACAAATTACCATATTGTGTTTATCCAGCTGCTGCCATGGCTCATTAAACACCTCTCTAACCTTTTGCCACCAGGTTTACTTCACTTACTGCATATATGATCCACACAAGTCCATTTAGAACTAATATTATTATTGTAGTCTCCTACCAGATTTGTAGATTTAAGTGAGTGGAAACCCAAGTTGGTGGAATGCTTCTAAAGCTGTACAGTGGTAACCAGGCTGAGTGACAAGGGAATCCATAACCAAAGCCCAAACCCATTCCCAAACCTCTGATGTAGTACAGGGCGAGCCTGGAATTTTCTTCTTTAACAGAAGACACGTCACATCAGTGGCATTGAGCAGAAAAAGGCAATATCTTTTAGTGTGGATTATTATATATGTACACCAGGCAGTGGCGTAACTACCAGGGGAGCAGGGGGTGCAATTGCACCAGGGCCCGCTCCCTCTCGGTGGCCCACTGGAGAGGCTAGGAGAACTCCAATGTGCAATTCATAGGGGGAGAGCCCAATAGGGGGGCCCGTGTGTCAATCCTGCACCAGGGCCCACCAGCGAGTAGTTACGCCACTGACACCAGGGGTCCCCAACCACCCTGACTTCGAATTGGGACGCTGGCAACTCATTGTGATGCCAGCGTCCCGATTTCCCCTGCCCCCCCCCCCCAGTCCTTGCAAAAAAAAATTAGCTGTTGTACCGATCCCTGGACCCCTGCTGTACACTATAGCCTTTTACCAAGAGTGCATAGACAGTCTTTTTATTTTGTATATTATAAACATGCAAGATATAATTCACATTTCAATTGAACTTTGTCAAGGAGTGTATCTACAAAGCTGTAATGAATTTTAAAAATAAATAGACCTGTGAGGTCCAAATCGAGACAAGCCATACTCAATTGGCTGTTTTAAAAGAAAAATATACCCTGAAAATGAATACTTGAGCATCAAGTGGCTCCTAGGATCCCAGGAGGCTGTCCTTATTTTTTAAAAAGGCTATTTTCTATTTATGATTACCCAATGGCACATGCTACTAAAAAAGTGTATTATTATGAAAATGGTTTATTTACATGAAGCAGGGTTTTACATATGAGTTGTTTTATGCAATATCTGTTTATAGAGACCTACATTGTTCGGGGGTATAGTTTTCCTTTAAGTGTATCTATGGAGAAATACTGCCTACATCATTTTGCTTTAGATTATTTCTGAAATGTTTTTTGAAGGGTTATCCTTCAATACAGTCGGGATGAAATGGATTATTGGTGGTTGTCCCATGCTTCCTTTGTCTATGTTGTGATAATCCATATTATTCCATTTAGAATGGTGACCCCTTGTGGGTGTTTTGTAGTTCTAAGTAAGATCTATTCTCTGGTTGCAGGGTAAGTCTCAGAATATATACTGTGTATATTACGGCATGAATGAAAGTGTAAGCAGATGATTATGTGCCATCTTGTGGCCTTGAGGTATATTACATATCTTGCAAAAACATTTTATGGAGAGTGTAAAAGACTCGCATGCCAATTTAAAGGGGAACGATCACAAAAATTAAAATGTAATATAAGCTTCAGCATACTGAAATAAGAAACTTTCTAAATACAAGCAATTAAAAATTCTGTACCGTTTTCTGAAATAATCAAGTTTATCTTCACTATTTCCTCTCTCAGCATCAGTTTCTCTTCATTCAGGAGTTTGGTTTCAGATATTCATTGACAGTTAGATCCAATATATCTTATAGGGGGGCTCCTTTTGCCTAGAAGATGTATTCAAGCTCATTAAAATCAGACATTGTGCCTCTCTACATGCAGAATTTGTGTTGTTTGTACTGGAATCAGTTATTTGAGTGAGCTCTAATTCATCTGCTAGGAAAGGAAGCCCCCTATAAGATAAATTGGATTATTCATCTGACACCCAATTGCTGGATGAAGACAGAATGAGGAGAAACAGATGCTGAGAAAGGAATAGTGAAGATAAACTTCATTATTTCAAAAACAGTACAGAATTTTTACTTGATTGTATTTAGAAAGTTTCTTCCGTATGAGAAAGCTTATATTAGATTCTTATTTTCGCGATAGTTCCCCTTTAAGATGCCCTTTAAGGAATCACTCTGGGTTCCATGACAATCTGTAGACTGTCGGTGAAACTATTCTGCTATGATAGGAGCCTTTTAATATATAATATTGAACACCATTGTATGCTAGACCTTCTCATAGAGCAGATATAACCTGTTGTACCTGGAACACGAACTACACTTCTTTGTTGTGTAATAACATTGCCTATAATATAATAATAATAATATATTATAATAATATTGCCTTGCAAAAGTATTCTGCAACATTTTTCATGTTTTGTTGCCTCACAACCTGGAATTAAAATGTATTGTTTGAGAGTTTGCACCATTTCATTTCCAGAACTTGCCTACAACCTTGAAGATTCTTTTTTTATTGTGGAGCAAACAACAAATGGTACAAAGTAACAGAAATCTTCAGTGTACATAACTGTTCACCCCAGTAAAGGCAGTACTTTCTAGAGCCATCATTGTGCAGCAATTACAGGTGCAAGTCACTTTGGTTAAGTCTCTATGAGTTTGCCACATCTTACCACTGGGATTTTTGACCATTTCTCAAGGCAAAATTGCTCCAGCTCCTTCATGGGAAATGGTTTTCACTTGTGAACAGCAATCTTCAAGTCTGACCACAGATTCTCAATTGGATTGAGGTCTGGAGTTTGGCTAGGCCATTCCAACACATTTAAATGTTTCCCCTTAAACCACTCGAGTGCTTTAGCAGTAGGCTTTGGGCCATTGTCCTGCTGGAAGATGAGACTCCATCCCAGTCTCAAATCACAGGCAGACTGACACAGGGTTTGCTCAAGAATATCCCTGTGTTTAGCACTATCCATCTTTTCCTCCACTCGGACAAGTTTCCCAGTCCCAGCTGCTGAAAAACCATCCCCACAGCGTGATGCTGTCTCCACCATGTTTCACTGTGGTGAAGGTGTTCTTGGAGTGATGGGATGTGTTGGGTTTGTGCCAGACATAGCATTTTCCTTGGTGGCCAAAAAGTTACATTTTAGTCTCATCTGACCAGAGCACCTTCCTCCATACATTTGGGGAGTCGCCCACATGCCTTTTGGCAAACTCAAAAAGGTGCCTTCTTATTTTTAACTAATGTCTTTTTTTCTGGCCACACTTCCATAAAGCCCAGCTCTGTGGAGTGTATGGCTTATTGTGGTCCTATGGACAGATACTCCATTCTCTGCAACTCCTTATGGGGTTACCTTTGGTCTCTGTGCTGCCTCTCTGATTAATGCCCTCCTTGCCAAGTCTGTGAGTTTTGTTGGGTGGCCCTCTCTTGGCAGGTTTATTGTGGTACCATGTTCTTTCCATTTGAAGATGATGGATTTGATGGTGCTCCAGGGATCCACAAAGGTTTCAATATTTTTTTATTACTCAACCCTGACTTGCACTTCTCAACAACTTTGTCCCTGACTTGTTTGGACAGATCCTTGGTCTTCATGGTGTGATGCCTCTTGCTTAGTGGTATTGCGGCCTCTGGGGCCTTTTAGAAAAGGTGTGTTTATACTGACGGATCATGTGACACTTAGATTGCACAAAGGTGGACTTCATTTCACATTATGTGACTTTTGAAGGTAATTGGTTGCACCCGGATTTTTTAGGGGCTTCATGGCAGATATTTTTCTCATTTCACTTCACCAACTTAGACTATTTTGTGCTGATCCATCACATAAATGATTAAGACAAATTTAAATTACTGGTTGGAATATAACAATATAATAAGGTTGTTATTATAATAATAACTATTTAAATACTTTTGCACAGCATTGTATGATGCCCAAACTTCATGTTAAGATGAAATCCCCCTTTAACCCTGTGTGCTGCGATACTTCTGCAGATGCCTTTCAGAGAGCACGCCAACGCATGCAGCAGGCCCGTGACAGTCTTCCGCTGGATATCCTGAATATATCTAAATCAACTCTAGAGCAATCTACCGCCTGATCCTGCTCTGGGCCCAGGGCTACTGCAGAATCCAGAAATGCTGAATGGGGCTAGACCAGTCACAATTTGACAAGCAGCCAGAAACCAACATGATCTGGATCCACTGACCTCTTCTCCAGGCCCATGAGAAGATACAGAGTTTCTCAATAACTGTCCAATTACTGCATATTTTATCATGGTGGATGCACATGAACCTTTCAATATGGGAATCTTTTGAGACTACGATCTACTAAAATAGATGGGCTCATGCGCACCAGGAAATGCTTATTACTGCAGCATAAAGATAACTTTATCCTGATTATTTCATAAAGAAACCCATGGAATCGCTTCTTTCCATTCATTTGTGTTTGCAACATTTATTCTTTATTTCCATTGCACAATATTACATTTTGTATAATGAAAATACTGAGAATAAAGAGGTGTATATTTTTGAATAGTATGCTTTTATTTGCTTCACTGCCGTGATGGTAAACTAAGGTTTAATTCAGCAATTCCAAATAATGGATCCGCACACACTTGTTTCTGCAGTGGGGGAAATCCCTTTTCTTTTTATTTAACCACCAATTTCAACGTTTCGGGGGGTACAACCTCCCTTCATCGAGGTTGTACCCCCCGAAACGTTGAAATTGGTGGTTAAATAAAAAGAAAAGGGATTTCCCCCACTGCAGAAACAAGTGTGTGCGGATCCATTATTTGGAATTGCTGTTGCTAAGGGACCTTGTCGGGTCAACGGACTACCAGCACCACTGGAGCAGTGAAAGTGAGTAAAAATCCGGGTGTGCAGTGTAAAAATACCATATTACAAACTAAGGTTTAAACCCTGGGCTGCTCACATGGGAATGTCTACTGTTCTTCTGGAATGAAGCTACTGATCCTTTTGCTTTGCATGCAACAGTATTAAACCAGGTGCTAGCAAGGGGCAATTGAATGAATTTACCCTGTGGGTCTGGTCTCTACCCATCGCACCATGCTGTGGGCAGCAATGTCTGTACCCACAGGGTATAATGATATTAGTTTACATTTGTTTGCCCTTTGGAAAGCTTGCCAAGCACACGTTTAAAACTCAGGTCCTTAGTGCTGCTAATTAGGATTATGACTTGATCATTGCAGCTTGTTGGCACTTTGTTACTTCCTTATAATATCACTGCTCACCGATAATTGACAATAAACAAAAGTTATGACAGTGCACGGTCATTACTACTCTTCTATATTATCTAAAACCTCTCGAGATCATGTAGGAGTCAATGGCAGAAGTCCCTTGACCCATTTGAAGATGTAACAGTAGGGATGCACCCAATCCAGGATTCAGTTCGGTATTCGGCCATTTTCAGCAGGATTCGGATTCGGACGGACCCTTGTGCCTGGCCGAACCAAATCCTTAAAATCATGTGACTTTTCGTCACAAAACCAGGAAGTACATTTTTTTTTTTTTACATATTTAAAGTGGAAGGGGTGATACCACTCCAACTTGAACTACAGCAGTAAGTTTATCAGAACACAAGTCACATGACTTGGGGCAGCTGGGAAATTGACAATATGTCTAGCCTCATGTCATATTTCAAAATGAAATATAAAAAAATCTGTTTGCTCTTTTGAGAAATGGATTTCAGTGCCAAATTCAGCTGGAAAAGCACTATTAACTGATGCATTTTGAAAAAAAAAATTTTTCCCTGACAGTATCCCTTATTTGGATAAAATGGAGTCTATGAGAGATGGCCTTTCCGTAATGTGCAGATTTCTGGATAATTGGTTTCCGGGTAACGTATCCCATGCCTGTATTTAGTACACAGAGGCAGTAAAAGACTCTGAGGGACATTGACATGGCACATGAGCTGACATGTTTTGACCAAAACCTGTACTAACAGCTCAGTTGTATGTAAAATGTATTTAAAGGGATTCCTACAGGCTGAACTTGAGCACTGGTAATGTTTTTCTGTGCAAACAATGTCAGTTATATTTAGATATATATATATATGTTATATCTTTTGCAGCGGCTGCTCAACTCCACAGTGTAGGTCAGTCTGAGCACCAAACAAAATAGTGCTACAGTGTGGGTTAGACTGAGGGCTCAGATTTATATTATGTTATATTAGCTTAGTCCTGTTGTATAAGAAACTACTGTCCCTTGGCCAAAGCTGTGTCTTATTCTCACCACTAGAGGGCAGCAAGATCTTTTAGCAAGTTCATCTTTGTACAAGTTCTTAGTATCAGTGGCAAGGGATCTGTGTTACTCCCAGTGTTGTTATTCTCAGTCTAAGATATATTTTTTTCCACTGAATTGTATGGTTACTTTAAATACACTTGTTTACCAACCGGATTAGTATATTGTGATATATAAAGATTTGGGCACCTCTACCTCCTTCAAATTCTTGCATTTGTCAGGTACAGCAGCTGTGAGAAACTCCAGTTTATCCTCTGAACTAGTGATCTCCAACCAGTGGCTCCTGAGCTAAATGTGGCTCACCAACCCCTTGGAAGTTGCCCCAGAGGCCTTAAAGTAGGTGCTTCTTTTTTAATTCCTGGCTTGGAGGCAAGTTTATGTTGTATAAAAACCAGGTTTATGGCCAAACCGAGCCTCCTGTAAGCTGCCAATTCACATAGCCAATCATACTCTTTGTCACCCCACAGGAACTTTTTTGTGCTTGTGTTGTTCACCAGCTCTTTTTACATTTCACTGGTAAAAAAGGGTTGGGGACTCCTGCTCTGAGCCATACCCAGGCCCGGACTGGCAATCTGTGGGTTCTGGCAAATGCCAGAGGGGCTGCTATAAGGTACCATAGAAAGTCAGTATTAAGTGGAGTGGTGGGGGCTGATTGGGCCTCTGTGTACCTGCAATGCCAGGCCCTATTTTTACTCTCAGTCCAGGCCTGGCCATACCCCAGTCACTGAGCAATGCACAAAAGATGCTTTTAATGATAATCTAGTCAGGACAAATTTACAAACCAGCTGCCCGTAGGCTGGCTCTGCTTGTCGGCCCTCCCCTTCCTAGGGTTGCCACCTGGCCCATATTTTACTGGCCTCGCCGGTATTTTTGATGGTTGAGCCCAATGTTATTAATAGGATAAAAAAGATAAAAGGAAGGCCGGTATTTTTTTAAAGAAAAGTTGGCAACCCTACCCCTTCCCCATCATTGCCCCACCTCCTTTCCCCTCTTCATCTATGTTCCTGACACGTGCATGCACATGTCTTAATAGTCTGGCGCAGCACCGGGGACTGACGCATGTCTCCACTGCTTGTAACTAACTCACACGTGGCTGGGCTGCATGCCACCCCTGAAATTCTGCCTCCCTCGGCCAGGTAGGGTTGCCACCTGGCTGGTATTTTACCGGCCTGGCCTGTAAAAATGATGGTTGATCCCAATGTTATTAATAGGAAAAAAAGCTAAATATATAGAAAGGCCGGTATTTTTTTTCCAGTAAAGGTGGCAATCCTAGGCTCAGGCCTTTGCCACAAATCCTGGTCTGATCACAGTTTATATAGATTATCATAGGGCCTTGATTCTGGACAATACAACTAAAACTGAATACTTCTTTGCATCTTCTTCTTGTGAAACCGATTGGAAGCTCTGGCACTATTCTTAGTATGACAATATGTTTGGCTGCACCAGGAGCTCCCTGTCTATGCAGGTGACCTAGTACTCGGGTGGGGGGGGGGGTCATATAAAAAAAACAAAAAAACTTTTAACTAGGGGAAACCAATTTGGAGTTACAGTTGCTCTTTAAAAAGGTACAGATCATTAGTAGGGTATGGCATCAGCTGTGCTTGGTTTCACGGGCCGTGGCACACATAGGGTTCTACTACAATTACTTCTCCCTGCAAAGTAGCAGATCTATGTCTCCATGTGGCGTAGTGCTAAGACTGTACTAGTAGGAGTAGAAATTCCAGAGCGTGCAGGAATGCCTAATATAAAAGCTCTTTGAGGCATGCCACTGTATTTCTGCTCATCCCAGAACAAGAGACAGTATTTCGTCTCCCCCTCCATAGCCCTTTGCATCCTTCTTTCCATGTGCTGTTGGCCAGACACTGACGAGGCTGAGCTTACAAGCCCAGGTTGAAACTTTAACACTCCTTTTCTATCTCTCCCCAGGCACAGATTGTCGGTGCTGCTGATTCCTGGCGCCTGTGGGAAGAGAGAGCTGTGAAATCCTAGCACCTCTGCCTCCCTCCCCTCCTTCTCGCTTCCATTCACCCCCCTCCCCAGTTTGTGTTGGCAGGTAACCCCAGGCCTGTGATTTTACTGGCTGGAGGATTGTGGCCAGTGCAATGAAAAGCTTTTCTGTCCCAGCTCTAGCAAAAAAGCCGCAGGCTGCCCTGCGAACACAGACTGCTCTTCTTATGCATCCTGAATGAAACGGTTCAGAGAGAGGGGGATTTACACCCCCTGACAATGCATTGCCTCATGGAAAAGGGCAG
>CM044433.1:37724164-37748046 GCA_024363595.1 Xenopus borealis
GAGTGGGCCCCTGGTCTAAGGTTTTATGGTGGGCCCCTGATGTCCCAGTCCGACACTGCCAGACGGTATTGGTAGCTTTGTCACTCAAAAGTTGTTCTGGGAGGCAGATTTTTCGTATAAAGTTGGCCATAAATGCTCAAATTTGGTTGGACAGACCATTTTAGCTATACAAAAAAGGGGGTGTTGTGGGTGCACACCTAAGGCCAAATTTAAAAAATATTTAACCCTATCTATATAATTCGGTGAATATGCAAGTGCATGTATTTTAACAAAAGTTTTTTTGTTGCAACGTTATGTTCATAAAATTGATAAGCCACCATACCACATCAAGATAAACCCCACATGGTGGTCCCTAACTTATTCAGTTCTAATCATAATATAAACGGTATTTTGCCTCTCTGCTTAATAGCATTGCTTTGTGTGTATATCTCCTGTGTTTGGTTTCAAACTGAGCTAAATCCTCCCCCGCCGATTGCTCATGTGTGCTCAGGGGACAGACCAATAGTCCTGCTGGTTATAGTAATAAAACCGTTCCTTGTATTTGATCCCAACTAAGATATAAAGGGGCAATTTCACTAAGGGTTAGGCCAGACGGGAAGATTCAGGGAGATTCGTCGACTGGTGACTAATCTCCCTGGACCGCTTCCCCCTACCTTCCAGCTGATTAATGAATAATCGCCTATTCACACGCAGTGCTGCATTTTCCCGAAATCGCTCAAAACTGCCTAAGAAGGCAACTTCGAGCGACTTTGGAAAATGCAGTGCCACGTGTGAATAGGCGCAGGCGATTATTCATTATTCAGCTGGAAGACAGGGGGGAAGCGGTTTGGGGAGATTAGTCGCCCCAAAGAAGAGGCGATTAGTCGCCAGGCGACGAATCTCCCCGAATTTTCTCGTGTGGCCTAACCCTAAAGAGTGCAATCTTGGTTTTGCAGCCATTGCAACACTTCGCCAGGAGAAAATTTGCTCAGACAGCGCTAATTCACTAAAGTGCGAAGTTGCGTCCAGGGCTCCGAACACAGGCAAATTTTCTCTAGTGTGACTTTGGAAGATAGAGCAAATGAAAGCGAAGCTGAACTGGTGTTCAATTCTGCCTAGCGCAACTTCGCTACAGATTTTGGTTATTGGTTGGTTAATTGTTGGTTATTGAAAGCAAAACAAGTATGGGATCCGTTATCTAGAAACCCATTATCCAAAAAGCTCAGACTTAAGAGAAGGCCATCTCCTATAGACTCCATTTTATCCAAATAATCTAATATTTTTAAAAAGGTTTTCCTTTTTTTCTCTGTAATAATAAAACAATACCTTGTACTTGAGCCAAACTAAGATATAATTAATCTGTATTGGAGTCAAAACCAGCCTATTGGGTTTATTTAATGTTTACATGATTTTCTAGTAGACTTAAGGCGTGAAGATCCACATTATCTGGAAAACCCCAGGTCCCGAGATTCTGGATAACAGGTCCCGTACGTGTACATGTAAGCACGTTATTACCTGCCTGCACAAATATACAGTATTTTCCATAATGGCACAGCTCCACACTGAATATTGAAAGTAAATATCCATTAGCAGTGAAGAGAAACTGTAATGCCTTAATTAGCTTCTCAGTGTTTTGGGTTTGTTAAACTGATTTAGTGTTTCTCTCTCTTGTTTGCTATATAACTTGTCAGTACCCCAGCAAACTAAGAGGAAGACTAAGTGGTCAGTTTTTGCTTTGTCAGATGTCGCTTCTTTTGAAAGAGCACAAATCCACCCGCTACTGCTGAAAGCACACATATGTGCATGGCACGCTAAATATTGTGTGACCAGTGCAAAAACTGTGATCTGCCGGAAAGCAGGGGATTAAGACTTTACAAAGGGAATATCCTACCCACCATCCTATTGAGATGCCGCACTAATAACAGGCAAAGGTTGTCTGTGCTAGTAATATTACAACAAATATTCAAATTCAAGTAACTTTAAATGGCAATAATGGAATATTACTGAAGTCAGTAACATACTAAAATTGGTATTTCTATTTTTCCACAAATCGTATTTTTTTTCTTTAAAAATTCTCTGTTTTTTAAATTCTCTTTAAAACTAACAATTCGAGATTAATGAACATCCCTCCCAACTCTCCCTTTTTCAGAGGGACAATCCCTCTTTTGAGAGCTCAACCTGCAGTCCCTCATTTGTACTGGAAAGTCCCTCTTTTGAGAGCTCAACCTGCAGTCCCTCATTTGTACTGGAAAGTCCCTCTTTTGAGAGCTCAACCTGCAGTCCCTCATTTGTACTGGAAAGTCCCTCTTTTGAGAGCTCAACCTACAGTCCCTCATTTGCACTGGAAAGTCCCTCTTTGCTCTGCACTGAACAGCCAGAAAAAGAAACAAACGTTTCTAACTTAATTGGCTGTTGGCAGAGAGCCCAGAACAGCAGAAAAGGTACAGATACTTTTTAACAATTTTGAGATAAGTAACAGTTTAGATAAGGAGAAATTTTTTCAGACTTTAATAACCTGCCAAATTTTGTAAAATGTACATGATAATAAGGGGGCGTGGCTACACAAATGGGTGTAGTCAAAAAATGTTGCCGCACTACATGCACCAAATTTTTTTGTCCCTCTTTTTACTTCCAAAATGTTGGGAGGTATGAATTAAATGTAAAAACTCTAAGTAAAAGTTGTTGAGGTCCCATAGAAGTCAATGGGAGCTGCGCTGGTCCTGTTGGACCATTTTTAATCAATTCGGACTTTTAGAGGTTTTCTGATTTCTGTTTTTGCCAATAATTGTCCAAAATAACTGAAATTGTTAGAGGTGTTTGTATTTTCTTAGAGCAGCATTCAGTGTTTCTTTCTGGTCGTTTTTAGCCGGATCTTTTAATAACTTTCATGGTTTCAGGGAAACAGAGTTTAATTTTGGTTTCAAAAACCACTAAAATTGAACCTTCAATGAATAGATTAAATAAACATTTAAGGGAACCATACAGTAAATGTTTAGTAGATATTACCAGAAAACACAAGGATCCAGTGGGAGCTGGCACCTTAAAAAACCTGAAACTTCATTCTAAGTTATAAAAGGTAGAACTAAGCAACACCAAGGCAAACTGCTGCATATAAGACGGCTACAGAGAGGGCAATTCATTATTTTTCAGTTTTAAAACAAGCGAATGTTTTCAGCCAGGCAGCTGAACTTCAGAATTGGCACCATATCTAGGAAAAATGAAAGGTTCTGTACAGTAGAGAATTTTATGTGAGTAAAATCAGACAGATGAATTGCAGCTCTGCGTAGAGACTGTCAGGGAGAGTCTAGAAAAATGGGCCATCGTGTGAGGCCACTTAGAGTAATTCAGTGTTTTTTGTAGCACATTTCTAGATGTTACGCCTGTAATTCTTGCTGTGTACTAGAAGGCAAGTTCAGAAAGTGGCCAAGACTTGTAATTCGATTGCGGAATGCGTTTCTACAAAACGCTGCAACCACAGATTCAGTAGGTGAATTTTAATTGACATTGGATAACCTCCTTGCAGAAAGTGATGTTGTAAGTACAGTGTCTGGCTTCTGTTACTTTCCTCCAATCTCAGGGACCTTTTGTATAAGTAAAGCAATTCAGTGCTGCCTTCTGGCTTTATTCACATCTACCTGGGAAACATCAGCGTCAACAGGCTACTGGTCACATTTTCTTCTGCTTTGCAGTTTAGAGTGAGAATTCGAAATAATTCATTTTGTTAATCAGTTTTTAAAGGAACTCCTAGAAGTTTTTGTTCTGATCTGAAACAAGGTGTATAATACTGCTTATATGTTTTCCAGTTAGTAATATCAAACATTACTCAGAAACTACTGTATATGACATACTATTACTATTCAAGGAGCTAAAACAGCCTTTGTATTAGCACAATCAAGTTATAGCAAAGAAACGGGAATGTGAAAAGTTGGGTAAAGCTCAAATAAAGTATTACTGTCTCTATAGTTGTTGACCACCAGCCACACTCCCTTCCCAGAGACTATTATCCCCACTGTTACTATAGGCACCATCTCTCCCTACTATACCTGATATCCCACAGTCACAGTCCCTTCCCAGAGACTAATATCCCCACTACTACTATAGGCACCATCTCTCCCTACTATACCTGCTATACCACAGCCACAGTCCCTTCCCAGAGACTATTATCCCCACTGTTACTATAGGCACCATCTCTCCCTACTATACCTGCTATCCCACAGCCACAGTCCCTTCCCAGAGACTATTATCGCCACTGTTACTATAGACACCATCTCTACCTACTATACCTGCTATCTCACAGCCACAGTCCGTTCCCAGAGACTATTATACCACTGTTACTATAGACACCATCTCTCCCTACTATACCTGCTATCCCACAGCCACAGTCCCTTGTCCCCACTAGTACAGGCACCTTTTCACACTAATATACTTGTTCTGCAACAACAACATAGTCACATCCCCATGACTATTATCCCCACTGCTATAGGCACATGCCAGTGGGTTTTATTTTATGAATTCCTTTAATCTGTACAAAACTGCTGTTATGACAATATAGAACATATAAAAAAAATGTATGGTGAACTGAGGTTATTTGCATGCTCCTTGAATTTCAATCCTGTAATCTGTCATGTGCACAATTTTTACAGGTTTTTTCCAGTTTTTGATATAACTCTTGTCTGAGTGTTGAGCTTTGTGGACTTTTGTTTCTTCTTCATTTGTAGAAGACAGAGACCTGCGTCTGAAATCATTGGTATTTTTCCATGAGTCCTGTGCAGGTCCATTTTTCGGAACCTGTGCCCGACCCGTATCTGCAACCTGGACCCACAATCTGCATTCTTACCTGCTTGGACCCACTACCTGACACGCAAGTACCTTATCCGCAACCCGATTCACGACCTGTTGACCATCAAGAATCAGGAAGTACTGTCATTGTAACCCAGAAGTGACATCGGAAGTAGGCGAAAGTAGACATGATCAGAAAAAAAGAGGAAGGGCTGTCATTGTAAACCGTAAGTGACATCATCAGAAGTAGACGGAAATAGGCGTGATTTTAAAAAAAAGCGTAAAACTCGCGACCCGATCAGACACCTGCAAACCTGGAGAATCGCCAACCCACGTCTATTCCCGCTCCTGAAAATTCTACCTGCAATGTGGGTACCTGACCCGCTGCAGGACTCTACCATGAATTAGTTAATTAGGTTGAAAAAAGACCAAAGTCTATCAAGTCCAACCCCTTCAAATTATCTTTAGCTACATACATACACACACTCTCACACAGACCCCTCAATACACTCACATATATAAATATATATATATATATACTAACTGTAGAGTTTAGTATCAAAATAGCCTTTGATATTATGTCTGTCCAAAAAATCATCCAAGCCCCTCTTAAAAGCATCAACAGAATGAGCCATCACAACATCACCCGGCAGTGCATTCCACAACCTCACTGTCCTCACTGTGAAGAACCACCTACGCTGCTTCAAATGAAAGTCATTTTCTTCTAGTCTGAAGGGGTGGCCTCTGGTGCGGTGATCCTCTTTATGGGTAAAAAGGTCCCCCGATATTTGTCTATAATGTCCTCTAATGTATTTGTAAAGTGTAATCATGTCCCCTCGCAAGTGCCTTTTTTCCCAGAGAAAACAACACAAAACATGACAGTCTACTCTCATAGTTTAATTTCTCCATCCCCTTAGCCAGTTTAGTTGCACGGGTCTGCACTCTCTCCAGCTTATTTATATCCCTTTTAAGAACCAGAGTCCAAAACTGCACTACATACTCCAGGTGAGGCCTTACCAGGGAACAACAAAGAGGCAAAAGGATGTCTTCATCCCTTCATTTAATGCCTTTTATTGTACAAGATAGCACTTTATTTGCTTTAGTAGCCACAGAATGACACTGCTTGGAATTAGACGACTTGTTATCCACAGAAACCCCAAGATCCTTTTGAATTAAGAAAACCCCAACACACTGTCATTTTTAGGGGGTTATTTACTAAAATCTGAATTTAAACCACAACCCAAAATCCAATGCTTTATTTGATCTTATTTATTAATAAAATAATTTTTTTCTGGTTTTTGCCCAAAAAAAACCTCAGAAAATCCCGATAACTAGGTGGCTCTCCCACTGACTTATACAGGACCTCCACAGGTCTGAGATGGCGGATTTTCGGATTTTGGCTAATAAATCTTAGGTTTTTATTTTCCATGAAAGTTTTCAGTTTTCTAGTAAAAAAAAAAACAGATGCTTTCAAGATTTTACCATTCTGACTTTAATAAACAATCCCCTTAGTGTTTGACTTGCATTTATATAATTGCACAGTGCATAACCTTGCATTTTTGCATTGAACCTCATTTTCCAATTTACTCTTGTGAAGAATGTCATATGTAATATATAAAAATATGTCACTAAGCAGTTTTTTTTTGTCCTTTTATATGACAGAGGATAAAACTTGACTTTATCTTCACTTTTCGGAAGTGTTCCATGGCACCCCAGAGCAAAGAAAAAGAGGAGGATACTATTGTTAGTATAGGCTAGTAGTAACATTCCTCAATTTCCAGAAACATTTGACAGAGGTGGATCATGTGGAAACATGAAGTAGATATGAAAGTAATTAACCACTGGATCTGTAATAAGAATCTAACTTAATATCCTGCCAGTCCTTATACATAAGATCTATGTGAAGTTTTTATGCCTCAGATGAAAATATGTTTACACCAAAAAGTCTTGTAGTGAAAAGCAATCAAGCCAAGTGCCGCTACAGAAATTAAAAACCAAATGAATTCCCTCTCTGTGCTGCAGTAATTGCTTTCTGTTGCAAAATAAAACTGAGGCTGGCCTTCTTTCTGGATCTGGTCAACGCAAGCACTGGGTAGGCACTTTAGCCATGCTTCTATGTTGTAATGCTTACTGTGATTTTAAGACAACTTTGATGTCACCATTGGAAAAGTTCAGTATTGCAGAGAAGAAACACTTTTCCATAATTTACCCTGACATAAAAATATATAATAATAATAATATATAATTTCAGCTAGAGGTTCTTTCTTCCTCTTTCTCCTTCTATCCCTTTTTTTCATATATCTTCTATCCATTATCTAGATTTCATGCATTCAGGATTAGATATCCATATCACGTACAGATATGTTCTCCTACTTATGTAAATATAAGGAATAGTTTGTGAAACATCTTTTTAGATTTTGCACCTTTTTTCTGGATCCTGAATGTAAACTTTTCTACACTCACTATGGGGGCGATTTACTAAATTCACATGTATTCATGTGTATAAAATCGAATTATCGAATTCGATGGAATATTTGATTTTAGGATGTATTCGATTGGTCGAATATGCAAATTAGGCATATTCGATCATCGAATAGTGAACGATTGAATGATCGAATATTCGATCATTCGATCAGCAGATAAAATAGAATTTTTAAAATATTCGACTGCCTACTTCGCCAGATTGGACCTACCGAATTGCAATAGAAGCCTATGGGAACACTCTCATAGGCTTCTGAGTCTAAGTCCTGATCGAATAGGATTTTGATCGTTCGAATCGTACGAATTATTTGAATGATGGAATGATTTATTCGACTGATCGAATAAATTATTCGACTGATCGAATAAATTTGTATTCGGTCGTCGAATGATCGAATATCGAATAAAAGGTAGCCTAAAACTATTCGAACAATCGAATGCTAATCGAATATCGAATTTGGTTGAGCTTATTATGGCGAATAATAGTAAATTTGACCCTATGTGTTAACAATTCTAATAAATTTGAATAAAAAAAAAATAAAACTGAGACAATAATTAGAGCACTTAAAAGGAATTTGACATATATAAACGTCTTGGTATGTTTCAGCCTTCATTTCTTGCCAGGCCAAAAAGGACATGATGTACTCTAGTATGTATGTGTGAAACTCAATATTTTAGGTGACATGAGTTATAAAGAAGTACAGAAATGAATTAGTAATACAAATACAGTTGCCGGATACTTATATTTGAGACCAGAGAAGATCTTGTTAAAAAGATCACGATTCTGACATTATATTTCATTCTCAGAATGTACTGAACCGTAAAAAATATTGTTGAGGCAGAAATTTCAGGCAGAGGAGAAAAGGGAAAACCTAAAAGTTGTTTTTCTCTTGTATAGTATGAATACAGTAGAACCCCCATTTTACGTTTTTATGGGGACCAGAAAAAAATGGTGTAAAATGAGGGAAAACTTAAAATCAGGGAAATGTATTATGCATAATATATAGGTCGGACCACAAAACAACAATGTAAAATGAGGGAAAACTTAAAATCAGGGGATGTAAAATGGGGGTTCTACTGTAGTTTGGAATACAGTTTGTTGTAAGACTTTGTAGAGATATAAATCTATCATGAGCAACAGCAACTCCAACACCTGATAATCCAGCAATAGGCTATGATCATGGCCATAGTTAGAGACAAAAGTTGTTGATATGGGAGGAAATCGCCATGGGTAAAAGTGAACTCCAGCCATCTTGTTGGTAAATGGCAAATATACTGCTGCAAAGCCTTTCCTTCTAACCATTGTCTGGGGTTGGTAAAAGATGCATTTTAAAGCAAGGAATCACCAACATTTTGAGTTAAATTGTCTCCTCTGTTCAAAGATACAGTAAATTCAAACAGCGCCCCATGGAGTTGAAATATATCCTTGATACTTCCGCAGTTGTAGGGATGGAAGTGAGATATTTTTTTTCAACAAGAAATATACAGCCAGATTTGATTCAGCGAGAAAGGGGTTTATCACATCATCATCATCAAAAGACATGGAAGAGATTCAATTTGAGATGCAGTTCAATTCACAAAAACAAATATCTCATGATTTATCACTTGAAAACTCTACTGAAGTCTATGGGGCAAATTCACTAAAGGGCGAAGTGACTAACACTGGCGCAAATTCGCCAGTGTGAAGTCATTTCGGAACTTCGCACATTTACTAATGGTAGCTGGCTTAATTTCGCTGGCGTAATTTAAACAAGGAGTGAAGGAGATAGACTATGGCGCAACTTCGCACTCTAACGCAAGGCCGGAACTAGGGGTAGGGGGAGAGTGTGCAGGAAGGGGGCTGACACGGCCGGTCAGCGTGCCTCCTCTTCCTCTTATTTGTTCATGTGCGCACGCAGATGAGGGGAGGGGGGAAGAGTACGCAGGAAGACGTTGATGTGGCCAGTATGCGTGTGCACTTCCTTCTCGCTGTGGATGGGGTGCCCTGGCCCTGCCCTGCGTTGTTCTTCCCCCTCACGCAATTGCACCGGCTGGCAAGCCCCTTCCTCCTCTCTGTCACACCTGCTAACTCTCTCCTCTCTCAGACGGACCTGCTCCCTCCTCTCTGTTCCATCCCTCCTTTCTGTCGCACCTGTCGGCTCCTTTCTGTTCCGTTCCCTTCCTCCTCTCTCAGTCGCCCTGCTGGACACGATTGGGGGGGGGGGTCGCAGGTGGCCCGGATTGCCTAGGGCGCCCGGCAGGCCTGGCCCGGCCCTGCTCTAACGCCAGATGAATTTTTGAGTTTTTTATTTTACTGACCATTACCTCTATCGCCAGACTTGCCTTTGCCACCACAGACCAGGCGAAGTGCAATAGAAGTTCCTCAAAAAAAAAAGCAAAAGGCCAAATTTTTTTGGGTATACCCCCTACTTTCCTAACATATGGCACATAAACTATACTCTGCGCACATGTAGGGCAATATACCAACTCTATTTGCATGTATTAAGGTTCCCTGGGCTTATGTGATGTAATGTTTTTTTCTGTAACATATATGTCCATTCAAACTTTGCTCCTCCCGTATGCAAATTAGCAAATTTTCACTGGCACAACTTTGCTACCATTTGTCTCCCTGAGCGCAACATCGCATTTTAGTGAATTAGTGGAGCGCTGGCGAAACTACGCCTGTCGAAGTGCGGTGAAGGCTGCACTAGCGAATTTACGGACTTTAGTGAATTTGCCCTCATGAGAGAAAAAAATGGAACTAAATTTGGAGAATTTTAATCTCATCCATGAGTTTTCATGAGCTAAACCACAAGATAATTTTACTCACTGAATTGAATCAGGCCCAAAGTATTATTTTGGGAAGACATTAGAAAATCATTAATGCAGTGCACTCCTAAGGACCATCCAGAACAGGATACATCAGATACAGGTTTCACACAACCTAACAAAGAGATACTATTTTGTATTTGTTCGTCCAGAAGAAAAACCAACAAAATTACTTTATAGTCTTACAAATCACTCAATGCCATCCACGGTATAGTCATTCATTTCACTACAACTCAACAGTTAGCATAATAAATATTTGGTTTTTAAGAAACAATATTCCTTCTTCTGAATGAAAATTATGATTTTCAGCTTGAGGGTCTTCTGAGGTTGCTTTCATTTGTGACATTAACTTGGTTTGGATTAAGAATAGTTTTTTTCTTTTTAACATTTTATCAGTTCTAAAATACTTCAACTTCAACTAAAATGTTCAGACTAGACTTGACAAAGATGTCTGGATTGCTGAAAAGCAGATTTGGTTGTCAACAGTTCACAGTCACCAACATCATTGTTCTTTTAGAAGAAGTGAGACACTATTTTCTGTGAAAGAACTGCCCCTATAGGACTTTCAGAAACTGAACCTTAGATGTCCATGGAATTTCCACACGGGGTCCAATAAAAATGGACAAAACCAACCCATCTCTTAATGTTTTTCCAAGCAAGAATAGCAGATATCGAGCCGATTTACCAAATTCACGTGAAATGATCGAAGTTCGATCGAATGCCATTGAATAACGATCGTACGAATTTTTCGGATGCTCGATTGAAATTTTACGTTTTTTTTCGTGAAATCGAACAATCGGTATCTAATCGTACAAATTCATCGAGAAATTGGATATCGAGCAAAATGATAGCCTTAAACAATTCGATGGTCGAATGCTTATCGAATTTCGAGTAGGATCGAGCCAATTTTGGGGAATAATAGTAAATTTGCCCCTAAGTGTTCATTACATTTTCATCAGTGGACATAATGAAATTTAAAAGGTTTGCCATGGAAACAAATAAAAGTCTTGAAAAATACCTCATGTAAATGCTATTTATAAGCATCCAGAAGGAGCAGTAAAGCAAGAGAAAATCAGTTATGTAGGAGGTCTACTATAAAGGAGTGCAAAAAGCATCTGACGATGTCATTCAGTAGATGTGGAAATTAGCTGGAGCATTACAGAAGCCAAATGGCTGTAACAAATTCTCCTTTTTATATCCGGACTAAACTGTATGCCTCTATTTTGAGTTTGGCATGGCTCTTAAGAAAGTTATTACAGTTATTAGTATTACAGTGCAGAATGGTTTCTAACTGTAATTTTGCTTAATTCTCTGCCGTCAGTAAAATTCTATATTTTCCCCTCCTAACAAAAAATATTCTGTCCTCAAAAAAAAAGTGGATGGAATAAACCTGTTTATTGAATTTTATTGTCATTGTCAGATTTTTTATTTTTGGCCTGATATCTGTCAGGGAAGCCATCAGCAAAGGCTCATGCATGGGCAAAGAAGCTGCCGACTCAAATCTGCACAGGTATGGGACCAGCAACCTTGTGAAACAAACTAGAAATGGCTTCTGAAGCAGAGTTTGTCTGGATTAGATGGAGAGAACAGACCACTGATCTGAGTCTGGAGATCTCACACCGCCTGTCAGCTGCTGTTTTGATCCTTGAAATAGCTGTTAAAGGAAACACATAAACAACTTGGACACAAGTGGGAAATTCACAGAAAAAAACTGTCTAAAAAGCTGTGTAAAATAAACGACGAAAGATGTGTTTTATTTTATGCCATGTGAACCAGATTTACCTTTGTAAGTAAATTTCGGTGGAAGCTGCTCAAAAGAAAAGCAAGTAAAATATTATGCCATTTATACAATTTTTTGCAATTTATTCTTCCTTTTTTAACACCACATAACACCATGACCCTCTGTCTTCTACCATAATAACACATATGATGTACTTAGGGATGCTCTGAATCCAGGATTTGGTTCGGGATTCAGCCTTTTTCAGCAGGATTCGGATTCGGTGTCAACATTCCTGGCTTTTAAACCTTGCTATGACCACAATTTTGTCTGCCTCCCTTATGATGTGACATCATAAGGGATTTCATGGGAATATAGAGGAAAATAGACTGTTTCTAACAACACTATTATTACTGTATTATCTTTTATTGCTATAGTTTCAACATTATCCAAAGCAGAGATTCACATCACATTCCAAACAAAATACAGGCCAATTAAGGTGCTTGTCTGTTTTCAGAGAGTGGTAGAAAACCAGAGGAAACCCACGCAGACACAGGGTGAACAGCAATATCCCTCTAATTTTATATGAAGTGCCTTACAAACATGACACATTGCTTACTTCAATTCTGACAAAATGGAACCAAATCCGCTGAAAGAATTCACAAGACATTCCACACAACCCAACTCACTCTTTCAAAAGCCAAAAAAAATGTTTGTAAAAGAGAGGGCACATTTTACCCCCACATTTGTACCATTAAGCTTGAAATAAAGAAATTGTTTTATTAAGCAAATAATGTTGCCGAAACAGTACTTAAAAACAAGTATTTTGCCAGCCATTTATCTTGCCACATTTATAAAGAGAGGACTAAGCTTCTCCATTTAGTCAGCTTTTTTATATGTAACAGAATGGTAACCTTTCTAATTATTTGCCTTCTGACTTTTTCCAGTTTTCACTTTAAAATGCTGACCCCCCCCCCCAATTTGCAAAAAATGTTGCTTTGTGTGGCTGCAATCTTATTGTTATTTTTATTACTAAACTCTCTAGTCAAGGTCTTTCCTTTTCATCTTTCAGTTTGTCATTCAGCCTGGTTGCCAGGGGGGCCCAGGAGCTCTAGGGGCCCATAAGGCCCTAATTCATATACAATTACAATAAATATTGGTAAAACAGGTCGACAACTGGACATTTTTGGGGGCCTGAAAAATAATTTGCTGTGGGCCACAGTAAGATCTAGTTATGCCACTGCTAGGGTAAACTAAACCTTGGCAACCAATAAGCCTTGTTTTCCATTTCAAATTGGGGGTCAATGTCTCCATCTAAAAAAAAAAACAAATGCTCTGTAAGCAGTGTCGGACTGGGCTGGCGGGAAACCGGGAAAAACCCTGGTGGGCCCCACCAGCCCACACACGGTGCTCCTGAACTACCCTCCCCCTGCGCAATCGCGTAGGGCTTTACCTCTGGCTACCAGCTGTGCTCTCCTCTCTCACTTTAAGGGATTAAACACGTGTTAGATATGTGTAGCAGGTACCCACCGACGGGGGCGCGAGAGGGACAGAGGGAACCATGTCTGGCGACTGGGGCCCTGCTACTAGGGGGGAGCGGCGGGGGGCCCTGCTGTGTCAGCTCCAGTGGGCCCTGACCCCCCCCCCCAGTCCCACCCTGTCTGTAAGCAAATGTATTGTTATTGCTACCTATCAACTGAAATTGTGAACCGGAGAGCTGCTCAATAAAAAACCCAATACTCAAAATAATAAAAAAAACTTGAAAACCAATTGCAAAAAATGAAAAGCGATTTCAGATTGTCTCAGAATATCACACTCGACATCATAGTAAAAGTTAACCCAAAGGTGAACGACCCCTTTATTTATAATTCTTGCCACAATCTTATATGAAATTGTGATATTTCAGTTACTATGCAAAGCCTTGGGATGTGAGTAGGCCCTGAGGAGTAAGTGGCTGTGCTGCTTAACACGGTGCTTATTGGGGCTCTGTATCCAAGAAACAACTATTGATTTCACAGCTTATGAATAAGTGCTTGTGTCCAGCTCCTGCCTGGAAGAGAAGGTGACTGGCTGTGGAAGGATGAGAGGCAGAGGAGAGTTTCTTTCCTCCGTCTCCCCTGCTTGTCTGTAATTAGAGCCGGCTCAGGAAATGAGTGTGGCTTTCCGTGAAGCACTGGGCACAGACGCTGAATAAATTGGTGAACAAGGAGTGATATTGTATGCCCGGCGTCTCCCCCTGGCAGGTTGTGCTTTGTTTGGCGGGGGAGGGGGTATTAAAGAATGCTGGAAGTGTGCTAAGTGCACTGGAATCCAGAGGGGTCTTAACCCTATGTTTGCTGTGCAAAGACAACAGCCAGGGGTGTTGCTAGCTTCTCCAAAGAACCAGGGCGCACGCTTCAAACATGGGTTAGGCTTTAAATAATGGGGCTGGTTTATTTTACCTCAAGTGCCCAGGGAGCCTTGCTACATTGTGCATACAGTCAGTGCAAATTCCACCGGCTTCCTTCGGAGGTTTATAGAAAATTCCATTTCAAGTGGTTAATATGAATTGAGGCACCTGGGTAGGCGTTGATGGTTTGGTAGCATAATAAAAGGGGCACATTCCCGACTGCAAACATTTGTTGCTAAGGGACCCGGCCGGGTCAACAGTGAACGAGCACCACTATTGCAGAAAAGTGGAAAGGAGGTGTGCGGTGGAGATATTACATTTGTTAATATGAACTGAGGCACCTAAGTGATGTACCTGGTGTATTTAGGCCTGGCTTAATATGAACTGAGGTGCCTGGGTAATGTATCTGGAGTATTTAGACCTGACTAAATATGAACTGAGGCACCTAAGTGATGTACCTGGAGTATTAAGGCCTGGCTTAATATGAACTGAGGTGCCTGGGCTATGTACCTGGTGTATTTAGGCCTGGCTTATTAGAAACTAAGGCACCTGGGTAATCTACCTGGAGTATTTAAGTCTGGCTTATTAGACACTGAGGCACCTAGGTAATGTGCATGGTGTTTTTAGGCCTATGTTAATAGAAACTGAGGCACCTAAGGCATATACCTGGTATGTTTAGGATTGGGTTAATGTGAATTGAGGAACCTGGGTAATGTGCCTGATGTGTTTAGGGCTGGGTTAATATGGACTAGGGTTGCCACCTTTTCTTTAAAAAAATACCGGCCTTCCTATATATTTAGCTTTTTTTCCTATTAATAATATTGGGATCAGCCATCAAAAATACTGGTCAGTCCGGTAAAAAACTGGCCAGGTGGCAACCCTAATATGGACTGAGGTAGGGTTGCCACTTGTTTTCTGTTTTGACCTGAACAGTTTGGTTTTTCTTAGGGGTGTTCATTTCACTGCCTGTTTGGGTTCATCCTTGTGAATCCTGAACAATAATCTGTCCAATAACCTCTTATGTCAAAACCAAATTCACTTGAAGCACAGACACGCCCCTAAATATCATAACCCCACCCCCATATGTTACTGCTCCGCCCCTGGTGCCATCCTTCCCCCTTGTTTGGTTTCTGCAGAAGTCAAAGGTGGCAACCATAACTGAAGCGCTTGGGTTATGTGTCTAGCACCTCCTGACAGCAGATGATAAATGTATTACAGAGTAGGAAGAGCAATGAGTGGCTGAGGCCAGACACCCAGACCAGATGTGATGATGAGTAGGGGAGCAAGGAATATTAATGACAGTAAATTATGTCAGAATGGTGTTTGCACAGGAGATCATGTCACACAGCTGTCTGCAATGACTGTGATGCCAAAGCCTTGTCTGCAGAGTACAGTGTTATTAGGAGTGTGATTCTATGGGAATGTGCTTTCATGGCCATGTCTGCAGCAGGACTGATGAATGGAGAGTGCAACACTGTGAGTAAGGGGCTGATGTCAGAATTTCCCCTCAATTAGCACTAGTGATGCTTCAGTGTGTTTAGCCATGATTAAACTGCAAATACATATGGAGCCATATCACTCACATGCCCATACTTTATATACTGCCATGTGTGTTTGTCAACAATGCTACTAATGGTGAATGAATATATACTGTATATACATATATTAGCTTTATACAAGGATACACTTATGTAAGAAAAGAAAGACAAAAAAAGAGAAGAGGGAGAGGAGGAAAATGAAAATGTAGAATATATTTTGCTAGTCACCATGCTCTGTGGGAAAAATAAATGAGTGCAGCTTGTGTAGCATTTACATCTGGTTGTTGGGTGAGTTGCATGCTGGCACAATGCAGAGATATTATAAATTCTATACAAAATGGTAGGAATGGTTTCATATCATCCTGGTTCTTCATTCCACTAGCACGGACATGGACATGTTCTGTAGCACTTTACAGAGAATGTCCATCATTCACATCTGTCCCTGCTCCAATGGAGCTTATAGTCTAAATGAAAATGCTAGGGTCCGATTCATCAGGAGCCAATTAAACCGCCAATATACCTGCAGAGTACGCAGAGGAAACCCCAGGCCTGGATTTGTGGAAAGGCCACCTAGGCCCGGGCCTAGGGTGCCAGGATTTTAGGGGGCAGCATGCCGCCCAGCCACACCCACATTGGTTCAGAAACACTGGGTATACGCAGGAGATACAATAGTTTTTTTAATTTCACATGCACCAATCCCCATTGCTCCAGTCCTGATGATGAAAATTTGCGAATAAAGGGCAGAGTATGGGGGCGACGAATGGTATTGGGCCTAGGGGCATCCGCTATGTAAATACGCCCCTGGGAAACCCCCAAGGAGAACATACAGACTCTTTGTGGACAGTAGCCAGAGTGGAAACAAACCTAGGACACTGATGCAGTGCTAACCATTGCAGAGCTCTGAAAATCTTGGCTAGCAAGAATTGCAATATAGAATGAATTTGGGAAAACAATCTGAGCTACCTCACATTCAACTGTAATGCAAGAAAATTTAAATATATCAGTGAAAACTGACAGTTGATTAAAATGGAACTGTATAAAGGCATGGAGAGTGAAATAAGCAAGAAAACTTACACTGGGGCATTGACACTTGACAGTAGATATCAGTTGGTATTGGTGGGCCACCATAATAGGGTTTGTAAGGGGACCTATCGGCTCCTAGCGGGAGTTGTCAGGTCAAAGTTCAAGTTCAAGGTACAGACAAGGTTAACGAGAGACATGGTCAAAATCCAGGCAAAAGTTCAATGGGCAGGCAGATAAGAATCAAGGTCAAGTTCAGGCAGGACCAAGTCCAGAAATCAATAGTAGAAAGAAATACCCAGGAACGTGATAAATCAGAACCTATACTTCGACAAAGCCATGGTGTCCTGGGCATCCTGGCATGGGTGGCACAACACAATTAGCAGTGCGGCCGCCATGGCGTGCTGACGTCACATGCAGCTTGCCAGCGCCATTTCCCACGTGCCGGCCATGGGCACTGCCATTTTGGGAACATCTAGACATTTTGAGAGCCTGAAAAATTATTTGCTGTGGGGCCCAATAATATCGAGTTACACCACTGAGCAGAATCCTACACCATCTCCAGTGCATGTAGCTTTACATTCATTATCCTTTCCCCTCGTGAGATGGGGTAGGTAAACCAGAAATCAAAAACTCTTTGTACCCAGAAAGGGCTATTATTTACTTGAACCCCCAATTACATTTGGAATGGATTAGAATGAATATTAGAATATCTCCTGTGTTCCCAAATAACTCCCCTACCTTCCTTAGCTTGCACTCATTAGTACACTTGATAATATGTCTAATATAGTGTCAGCACTGATCGTATCCCTTTAGCCATGTGGCAATTGGAGCAACAAGGAAACAACTGAAACCACCACCACCCTCAGCAGCAAAACAAAGCTGAACCCTAACTTTCATCCTTCAAACCTTCCCTACAACTGTCAATTGAACAGATGAAGCCACTTGGATGAAAAAAAAAACTGATTTATTAAGGGTCAAATTGAAAATTCGAAATTTCCATTTTTTTTTAATGGTCGAAACTGTCAAATTCTGGCAATTTTAATTATTTATATTTGCCACCTAAAGCCTGACGATATTCATGTATAAGTCAACGAGAGAGGTCCAGTGACCAATATGAAGATGTAAGTAGCATTTTTTCAGAGAAAGATCTCGATTTAAAATTGGTCGATTAAACTTGAGCTTTCGGGTTGGTAAAATGAGTAAGAGTTTGAGATATTCTATTTTTTTAATAAATAACCCCCCAATCAAGTTTCAAGGTTAATTGAAATATATTACAGTTTAACAAACTCACATGGATTTGAAATTTGAACAGTAATAAATGTGCCTCTCCTTGTCCAGTTGCCTTTGATTTAATTCTACTAGATACTGTTTATATCATGATCTGGATAAATGAGAATATTAATAGACAACTTTTAAAATGTTTTTCATTATTTACAGTTTTTTTAATTATTTGCCTTCTGACTCTTTGCATCTTTTCAAATGGGGGTCACTAAAAACAAATGCAAGGCTCCACATTTATTATTATTGGTACTTTTTATTACTTATTTTTCTATTCAGGCCTTCTCCTGATTATATTCCAGTCTCTTCTTTAAATCAATGCATGGCTTCTAGGGTAATGTAGACACTAGCAACCAGATGCTGAAATTGCAAACTGGAGAGCTGCTGAATAAAAAGCAAAATAACTCAAAAACCCAAAATAATAAAAAAACAAACAAACACCAATGGAAAATTGTCTCACGTTATCATCATGTCAAACTAAAAATGAACTCAAAGTGAAAAATCCCTTGAAGAGGTTACAAGTCTATACAGGAGAGAGGTAAAACACCACATTATTTCACAATTTAGTCGATAAGCAGAATCCAGTGTTAGTTTTTTTTTGTCTGGCCGGAAGATGACAGTTTTGATCCAGCTGGAGCAAGGCTAAATCACATGCTCTGTTCGTGTAAATGGAAGAAACACCAGAGCAAACTGTTTTTGTTTATGACAGAATGGACAGAACTGACCAAAAACAAAGAATGAAGAGATAAAATGCTTCCCCTGACTCTACCATTGACGCTAACTACTTAGTAGTTAGACTAAGGCCCATAAAAGCTGCCACCCGACCCTCAACAAACTCTGCAAACTATTTCTGTTGGAAAGCCATGAAACATTCTCAAGGAAACAAATAAGACTGCAAAGTTCAGCATATTCATATCCAGTATTCCATTGCCTTGGCCACAGAGCATCTGTTTCAGAGAAGAAGGTGCTGAAAAATGTACAGATGACTAAGCTCAGGTTGTGCCAGAAATTTCCCATTGGGCAAGGTCTTTGACTGCTGTGGATTTCTAGCGTTTGAATGTTCTGCTGCAAGGCCTGGCTCTTTATTCCTTTCCCAAGAGCTTTCTTACAGTGGGACATATTTCACAGAGTGCGCAGAGGTTGCCTGAATGAGATTCCACCACTCTCTATTTCTATGGAATTTTTATAGGCATATTTATCAGTGATTGAAATGGTAACATTATTTTAATCACCAAAAATAAGAGCTTGAACTGTGTCTGCAAGTGTGTGGCAGATAAATGGCAAAAGGAAGATGATGGAGTATTTTTTTTGCTTCCAGTGGAGAAAACACCCCATGTGCCATTAGCAAGCAGAGAAAACATGGGGGTCATTTATCAACACTGGGCAAATTTGTCTATCAGCAGTAACCAGTAGCAACCAATCAAATTGCAGCTTTCATTGTTCTATTTGCAGCTGGCTTTAAAAAGCTAATCACTGATTGGTTACTACAGGAAACTGCCCATGGGAAAATTTGCCCAGTATTGATAAATGAGCCCCAATTATCTTGCCATGTTCTCTTTGCTGGCCTGATAATAAAAGACTTTTCCTCCTGCAAAAAAAAAGAAATTTATCAACCAGAACCCATCTCTAACAAGCTGCTTCCCAACCTGCACCCAACCCGAATGCCACTTCAACTTTATGACCTGCACCCAATCTGGATCCCATCTGATGACTCATATATGGCCAGCACTATTACATAACCAAAGCCATACCACGGGGTAACTTTCTTGCACCAAACCAGCCCAAGCCATGGGTTTCACATCAATCCACTTATCACTAGTGGTACCACCTTTTCTTTAGGAACCTACCTTCACTAATTCCTGCTTTATTCCCTTTGATTCTTCAGAATACTTTCAAGCCTACCTTAACAGACTGTTGCCTCTTGGCTTACACTGAATACTCATCTGCTGGTATCTATAGCAATATTTTGTTTTTTCTGGCCCATAAGTTTTTGGAAATGTACATAGCTGAATAGTTAATATATATAGGAATAGATGACACAAGTGACCAGAAACAGACTCTCAAGACTCAAGACACAAGACAGCATCCCTTTAGGCACCCAGTGAAGGCTTCTCTAGTTGTGAACCATCAGTAATCCTTCTAGTGCAAAGCTGTTAATGAAAAGAACTAACAATTTCTATCACATACTGCAAGTATGATACCTAAACAGTTAATACACTATAAAGCCCCATGCAATGAGAGGCATAGGAAGATTCTGCCTACACAATATTCATCTATATCAAGCTTTTTAAATAGACTCCCAGACAGTGTTCTTCTTTTTCCATCAAGCTTTGAAGATGTTTAGCAAAATCATTTGGATTTACAGCTTTTTATAACTGTACAGGTATGGGACCGGTTATCCAGTATGCTCAGGACCTGAGGTTTTCCGGATAAGGGGTCCTTGTGTAATTTGGATCTCCATACCTAAAGAGTGCACTAAAAAATAATTTAAACATTACATAAACCTAATAGGATTATTTATTTTACCTGCAATAAGGATTAATTATAGCTTAGTTGGGATCAAGTACAATGTACTAATCTTATAGAGATAACCCATATGGTTTTTAAAATTGTGAATTATTTGATTAAAATGAAGTATATGGGAGATAGTCTTCCTGTAATTCAGAGCTTTCTGGATAAGGGGTCCCTGTTTCCAAGTGGACTTGCATTGCCCCTGCTGGACCTTATCCATCTACCTGCCATGTTACAGGAGTTTCTTCATAGACCCTTTTCTTCTAAATGCTAAAGTTCAGTACATTCTAATTTAGGATGGCTCTTGATATCAGCTGAGAAATCGGGATGATACCACTATTCTAAGTCCTCAGAAAATAGATTCACAGCACCATCCATGTATCAATATTAAAAAGCCTTTATTGGTATCCTGGCTCAGCTGTCTTACAAATACAATGTTTTAGGCCTTGGATAGCATTTTTTTCAAGTTGAAAAAAATTTCAATCTTGAAAAAATGTCTGTGCAAGGCCTGAAATTTTGTTTTTGCAAGAGAGCAAACCAAGAAAATTAATAAAGGCTTTTTAATATTGATCCATGGATGGTGCTGTGAATCTATTCTCTGAGTATTCAAGTGGGTTGTAGCGGACTAGAGCACCTACCTCTTTGAGAGATATAAAGTTTCTGGTGAGTGCTGATCAATTGTATTACAACTATTCTGAGTCCTGCAGAATAAGGCCAATTGTATAGTACAGTTATGGGACCTGTTATCCAAAATGCTCTGGGCCCGGGGGTTTTCTTTCTGTAATTTGGAACTTCACACCTTAACTTTACTAGAAATGAATTTAATCATTAAATAAACCCAAAAGGCATGTTCTGCTTCCAGTAAGGAATAATTATATCTTAGTTGGTATCAAGTACAAGCTACTATTTTATTATTACAGGGAAAAAGGAAATTGTTTGAAAAGCGTTGTATTATTTGGATAAAATTAAGTCTATGGGAGATGGCCATTCCCTTAATTCAGCACTTTCTGGATAATAGGTTTCCGGATAACGGATCCTATATCTTTTCATTTCATAGTTGATATAATACTAGTTTAATGTACTGTACTTTGAAAAAAGAAGACATGCAGGATTTGTGCTTCCTTGGGACGTGACATGAAGTAAAGAAGTAGTATAGGGGAGTTAAGTAAAGGGATGGCAATCTTTATAAACATGGCTCTGTGCAATGGTAATGCCATAGCAGACATTTTTTCCTGTATGTTATTAGTCTGGTAGTAAGACTGACACCAGCACCATTCCTGTGGGAGGACCCAGAGCATGGTTGCTGGTGGCTGGGTAGCATTTTGGAAGGTTACAGAGCTTTGGAAGGGTGCTGACGCCAGCAGAAGAGACCCGCCTGTAGCAAAGAACTACAAATGCTCCCTCATTCGTCCTGACACTTGTTTCTTTTCACTCTGTGGAATCAACTTGCTGTATAAATAATCAGCTATTTCCAACTCAAATGAAACAGGAGCCGGAGCTGGGAGAGACAAAAGCAGCTTTCATAGAGAGAGCACATTCTGAGCTTTGGGAAAGCCTGGCTCCTGCTCCCTTGCTTTTATTCCAAACCCTGGGGGATTCCTGTGTGCAGGGGTGGGTGCTAGGGTGCTGCAATGCTAGGATCAGCACTTATTTTACATCTACATGCCCTGTGCCTAGAACAGGACAGAATGAATTGCCTTAAATCTGAACTGTGCAACCCAGAAGCAGCAAACACATACACACAGCAAAATGGTTGCATGGATAGACAGCAAGTGTTAGAGTAAATGACATTCTCTCCTACTGTATCCACTCCTTGTCCAACCAGCCTCCCACGGTTCAGCTGTTGGAGTTGGAGCATCATAAATAATAAGGATTTCATTACTTGTGGTTTTTACTTTTTTGGGCTTTGTGATCATTAGATTGAAAGGTCAAATCTGTTTTTTCAGCAAGAATAATATAAGGGAAGCATGGTATGAATGAAAAACGAAATGTATATTTAATATGGACTGGATTGAAGCTTCTGTGCAGAAAGAAGTGCGGGTTAAAAAATTATTTGAAACATGGGAGAGCTACACTACTATGCTACCAAATGAAAAACAACACACATAGGTGCAGTGCTTCCAAGAGACTCCCTGGTATACAAAGAAAATAATTCTCCAGTATCCCCCAGTTGTACTACAATACCTCATATTATGTATTATTGGGGAAGAAAAGGAGATGGTACCAGCCATATATATATATATATATTGCATATATTGCTACACAGGAGAAATGTACCACTTTATTTTTTACTCATTCTATACTGTCGGAGCCATGATGATGCTTATCAATACTACATGTATACAATCTTAAAAAATGTAAAGAAAGGTGAATGAATGTGTAATTTACTAAAAAAAACTATTGTACCATCACTTTCATGAATCAGCATTGCCTGAGATATGTATTGCCTGTCTGTTCACCAATAAAAAGATGTTTAAAAAAGAATATAAAAAGAAAAAGGAATGCATGTGTACATTCAACAGAAAGAATAAAAACACATTAGTCTTTGATGTTGCTCAGCTTCCATTTATTATTATTATTATTATTATTATATGTTATATATATAGGTTCGGGATCCATTATCTGGAAACTGAAATCCAGAAAGAATCAAATTACAGACAGGCCATTTTATCCAAATAATCCAAATTTTAAAAAATTATTTCTTTTTTCTTTGTAATAATAAAACAATAGTTTGTTCTTGATCCAAACTAAGATAACAAATCCTTATTGTAAGCACAACCAGCCTATTGGGTTTATTTAATGTTTACATGATTTTCTAGTAGATTTAAGGTTCAACGATCCAAGTGAAAGAAAGATCCATTATCCAGAAACCTGAGGTCCAGAGCATTCTGGATAATAGGTCCCATACCTGTATTATAAAAGAATAATTGAAGAAAGAATGTTTTTAAAATTTCAGTTTTGTAAGCCCTTGGCTTTGTACATTAGGGCACATATTAGTGCAAATTGGCTTGTAAATTATGTTACTGACACATTCCAAGTTGATGACATGCTTGCTTATTCCAGATGCTCAGACATAATTTAGAGCTTTAGGAATATATTTTCCAATATATCACTGTTTATACTGTTGTATTGTAACTAACAAGGGAAAGTTGTGCTCACCACTAATTTGTAAAACCATTAGGCGGGGGTGCAATGAGGCTGTGACCACAAAATACATATAGACAAATACAAGAGGTCCTCTGCACTCAACCCATTATCAATATATTTAAGACATTGAGACATTTTGTGCCTACAGCTACTAAACATGCCTTACCCTTTAAATAAAACAAGGATTGTTTGTCCATATATTGCAATATATTTAAGCTGGCCAACTACATCAAAG
>CM044433.1:37761083-37808097 GCA_024363595.1 Xenopus borealis
GTATAGGGGGCTCCATGAGGCCCCAATTAATTAACAGTTTTAACATATATTGGTAAATACTAGTCAGTGGTGTAACTAGATGATACTGGGCCTCACAGCAAATTAATTTTAGGGCCCCCAACATATTCAGAGGTTGTCCAGTTTTACCAATATATGTTGAAATTGTTCATTAAATAGGGCCTCATGAGGCCCCCTATACCTGCTGCCTCCCTACAGCCGCAGGTTCTGCTTCCTCTGTAGTTAACCCCTGGCACCAATTCCATGTATTTTTCACTACAGTGCCAGCACTAATTATCCTTATTTAAGGAAGGTGCCAGAGTGATGAAATCCATTATCCATGTAGACTATGCATAGCCAGTATTAGTATTCACTATGCTTACTATACATAATCATCCATTATCCAATAAGCCAGGTATTTATTATAGTGAGCAAGAGTGCTGACATTTTTAATCCATGCATTCCATGCATAGCCACAGGTGTAAAAAGGTGCTGACATTCATTATCCATGCAGGTTACTATTTATTATGGTGTACTTGAGAGCTGAAATCTAGTATCATGTAGGCTATGCATAGCCTCAGTTTACTATTGCGTACAAGAGTGTTGATAGTTATTATCCATGTAGAATATGTATAGCTAGTATTTAATATAGAAAACAGAATTACATAGGCTATGAATAACCAGTATTTGCAACAGTGTACAAGTGTGGGATACTTTATCCGTAAATCCCTTTCCCTATCCAGAAAGTTCAGAATTACAGGAAGGCATTAATTAATTAATTGCATTTTTAAAGTATGAGTTCTCTGTAATAAGAAAATAATACAGTTATGGAACTTGTTTTCGAGAATGTTGGGGACCTGGAGTTTTCCATATAAAGGATCTTACAGTAATTTGGATCTCCATACCATAAGTCTACAAAATTAATTTTAAATTTTAATTAAACTCAATGGGATTGTTTTACCTCCAAAAATAATTAGTTGTATCTTAGTTTGGGTCAAGTACAAGGCACGTTTGTATTGTTACAAAGGAAAACAGAATATGTTTTAAAATTTTGAATTATTTGGTTAAAATCTAGTCTATGGGAGATGGCCTTCCCGTAATTCAAAGCTTTCTGGATATGGGATAACAGATCTCATACCTGTACCTAGTACTTGATCCCAACTAAGATATAATTAATCCTTAATGGAGGGAAAACAATCCTGTTGGTTTTATTTAATGTTTACATTATTTTTAGTAGACAAGTTATGGAGATCCAAATTACAGAACGATCTTGAAAACACCAGGTCCCGAGCATTCTGGATAACACATTCCATGTCTGTACGCAGACATGATTATTACGTACATTGATTATTATGTACATTGATTATTTAAGTAAGCTTTGTATAGCCTCTACTTACTATAGTGTCCAAGGAGGCTGATATGTATTATCCATGTGAGTTCTACATTGCTACTATTTACTATACTATACAGCATTAGCCTTGAACTTTGTCCTTCTAGATCCAGTTGCTATCCAGAATTCATTCTCCATGTTTGGTTTTTATCCATCTTTATGTTTTTTGTGATGTTCAATGCTGGAACTAGCTGTAGGCAGAAGAGGCCTAGGGAGCAAAGCTGGGGGAGCGATAGGCAAGTCTGGCCCATGACTGGTGATGTCAGTTCAACCTTTTAAGTCTATACATAACCTGCCAAACTGATAGTTGATCCAGAGGAAGGCAAAAACCCCTGTTTGAAGCCAATCCAAATTGACTTGGGGGAGAAATTCCTTCCTGCCAGTCCCTGGGTCAGCTTGTACTATGAGCTATCTTCTATAACCCTGTATTCCCTAAAAAAAGCTAAAAAGCCATCCAACCCCTTCTTAAATCTATCTAACGTATCAGCCAAAACAACTGATTCAGGGAGAGAATTCCACATCTTCACAGCTCTCACTGTAGAATAAAACACTTCTGAATATTTAGCTGGAACCTCCTTTCTTCTAATCGGAATGGGTGACCTTGTGTCAGACTTACTGGTAAATAAAGCATTAGAGAGATTATTATAAGATGCCCTTATATATTTATACATAGTTATCATATCCCCTCTTAAGTGCCTCTTCTCCAGAGTGAATAGCCCCAACTTGCCAGTCTTTCCTCATAGCTAAGATTTTCCATACTTTTTTACCAGCTTAGTTGCCGTTCTCTGGACCCTCTCTAATTCAATAATGTTTGAGCTCTGGAAACCAAAACTGCATGGCATATCCTAGTTGGGGCCTTACCGGTAGTGATGGGCGAATCTCCCGCGATTCGCTTCGCCTAGAGATTCTCGAATTTCTAGAGAAATTTGCGAATCGGCGAAAAATTAGCGAAACGAGTCGCAGGACGATTTTGTTGTGCGTCGCGTCAACTTGGTCGCGCGTCGCCTCAACTTTGACGCGTCGCGTCATTTTCGCCGCGCGTCACGTCGTTTTCGTCGCATCAAAAACGACGCGCGACTGACGCGCGACTCATTTTTCACCGAAATTTCGCCAAGCGAAATTTCGCTGGTGATTCGCGAATTTATTCGCCAGCGGCGAATCGCGGGAATTCGCCGCGAATTCGACCTAGGCGAATAAATTCGCCCATCACTACTTACCGGTATTCTGTACAGTGGAAGAATGACCCTCTATTCCTGCAAATCTATGCCCTTTTTAATATAGTTCAAGACTTTGTTTGCTCTTAAAGCTGCTGACTGGCATTGCTTGCTACAGCCAAGTTTATCATCTACAAGAACTCCAAGGTCCTTTTCCATAATGGATTTGCCTAGTGCAGTCCCATTTAGGGTATAACTGGATTTTACATCCCAGGTGCATGACTTTACATTTATCAACATTGAATCTCATCTGCCACTTAGCTGCCCAAATTGCCAGTTTGTCAAGATCCTGCTGCAAGGATACCACGTCCTGTATAGAATTAATTGGGCTGCATAGTTTTGCATCATCCAAAAACACTGATTCATTATTTACAATACCCACCCTTAAGTCATTAATGAACATGTTAATTAAAGTGGGTTGTTGTGTTTTTGGTTTTTTTTTTTAAGTGCAGTTTTTTTTAGTATTTTTACTGGTTTTGAAGAGACCAATAGAAATTCTATTCAACTTTTTGACCTGAATCTGTCTCCTAAATGGGCAATGTGCTTTTTAATATGAAACAACTGTATGTATTTCCATGCTACCCTATAGCCCAAGAATAGAAGGAATATTCTTGTAATGCTGTTATAGGGGTCAGACAGGTGTTTGCTAATAAAAGACCAGTGAATCGGTCAAGAGTACAGAGGAAGGTAACTGTTATCAACACAGTAACAAAAAGCCCCTGGATGTCTTTTAAGATTTTTGTGTGAACTTCCTCATGCTAATACATTTTACTCTGATGGAAATAGCTGATGGATTCATGCCAAAGCAGACCACACAATGAAGCCAATGAAGACTTCACAATGGGCCAGATTCAATTCAGTGAGAAAAGGGTTAATCATGTGAAAACACATCGATGAGATTCAATTTGAGATTCAGAAAAGCATATCTCATGTTTTATCATGTGCAAACTCTATTGAATGCTATGGGAAAAACTGTACCTGAATTTGGAGAAAAGCTTTTTCTCCTCGAAATTGAATCTTGTCCAAGAGTGTTCATGTGATACACTGTAAGATAACTTTTTCTCACTGAATTGAATCTGGCCCAATGGATATGGATAATGGATATACTGTATGCTCTTTTGTTGAGGTAACCAAAGTATTAAATCACAAATCCAGCTCATCCAATCGTTTCGTCAGCTCACATAGGAGCTTTCTTACCACCAAAGTCAGACTAACTGGCCTATAGTTTTGAGGCTGAGAACGGGATCCCTTTTTGAATAGGGTCACCACATTAGCAATTTGCCAGTCTCTCGGCACCATGACAGACCTCAATGAATCCTGAAAAATTAAGTAAAGAGGTTTGGCAATCACAGAGCAAAGCTTGCTAAGTACCGTGGGATGAATACCATCTGACCCCGGATCTTTGTTTATCTTAACATGTTCTAATCTCTTTTGAATGTCTTCATGTGTGAACCATGCATTATTAGTTGTATTACTAGAATCTGAGCTTTTTGCTTGTTCTCATCAACCAGCTGACCCCCCTCTGATATTAAAGGTCCCACCCCTTCCTGCTTCATTTTTTTTAAAAATAATTTTGGATTCATTTTTCTGCTTACTGCAGTATCCCTTTCCATATTGATTTTAGCTTGCTGGATAGCTTTTTGCATGATTTATTGGCTTCCGTGGTTTATGCTCATGTATTGCAATCTTTATTTCCTCAAAGGAAATCACTAACAGACTCATTCTGCAACAACCTAAAATATTTCCATTGTTTCACGTAACACAGTTAAAGATTTCCTGCAATCTACAAATAGAATTATTGGTGAATTGGCCAAGCTGCTGTAGAGAACTAAAATGGGCATTTAGTTGTGATACAACTGATGTTGCCATAACAGCCATTTTAGTATATGTCATCACTTGACTCCAAAAAGGGGTGGCTAAAAAGTGGGTGTGTGAGGAACAGTGGATAGCATGTCCCGTATTTCCAGTTAAAGGGACAACATACATTCAGTGAATAGAGTTTGTGCTGAACAAACTTTTTGTGTATTGTTCTACTTACAAAAAAATCTATAGGTTTTTGTATTTCTGGAGCTAACAGGGAACAGACAGGGAAATAGAAACTACTAAATACTTTGTTCTTGCGAGCGGCATGATTATCAATATGTAACCTTTAACCCTTTGGCATGACTGTTTTGTTAGCAGGAGTCCATTATTAAGGGGGATTATCTGTGCAAGGACCAAACTTAGAGTAACTTCAGTCCCCAGTTTGCTATGTTTAGCTAAAAAAAAATAGCTTTTACATGATTAAAACTATATGCAAGTATGTGGGATATAGCCCACTGTCAGATTTATCACTTCTTTCATATTCTACTACGTAAACATAGCATTCCTACTGTAAAAGTGTAACTGTTTCTGAACTACAGTTCTCACCATTAAAGTTCTTAAAATAATGGCCTTCCGGTATTCCAATAATTATATATATATATATATTATATTTCTGCCCCATTAATATCAAGCATTATATTTGTAAAATACTGATCAGGTCAACCCAACTTATGCTCAGCAAGCTAAACCCCCTAATTGCTCAAGAACCATTTCTTAATTAATAACTTACAGGCAAATCTATTTAAGGGAGAAAATAGAAGAGAAGGGAAACTCATTTGCTCTCTACTTTTTCTATGGAATTTTTAGGGACATTTTCCACCACATGTGAGAGTGATGGGCGATAGGAACACGTGTTACTGCTATAAAAATGCATGACTGCGAGTGGCAATCCCCCAAATGATTGAAATAGCTGGTAGTGGAAAACTTCGGGCAACTTCTGGATGCATAAGTTTTACCACCCACAATTTCAATTATTGCCAGTGAAGAAGCATTTTTTGGAGATTTTAGCCTGCAGTTGAGCATTTTTATCAAGGCCAAAAAATCAACCCGTCAGCCAAGGCCCTAAAAATCCCACAAAAATCAATAGAGAGCAGAGTAATTTATCTGTGGTGAGCTCCATTCCCCCACCTCCCCCCTATAGTGTCAACACCTTTCTTGGCTGTATGCCTCTTTTGTATACATTTGTGCATTTATGTCTTGTTTACACCACTGTAATATGTTGTGGTAAAATAGACAAGGTGTGTTTGGAAATCGTGAAATTGGTAAATGGTTGGGTTCAGAGTGAGCAACTTCAGAGTTTTTGCCCTCCACGTTGGAACAAGACATACCAGGCGCCATCTTGGATTTTTGTAAAAGAGGTATCTGTGAAGTGAGCTTCTACGAAAAGAAATGGACCCTGTCCAGTGTTACCCTTGAGGAAAGGACCTGAGCGCAGGATCTGGTGAGATCAATCCAACTTTAGGGGGCATGTGTAGCTTGAAAGAAAGGGGGGTGCAGGGGATGCCCCAGTTAACCCCCATTTAACCCTTTATCTTCCTTATACCTCAATATAATTATCCTGGCTACCCAATTGGGCAAATTACTCTACATCTTCAACTAAATTGTCCTACATTGTAGTTGTTACAAGAATGAGGGAATCATCTAAATATAACCCAATTGGGCAAATTATTCTACATTTGTCTACCGAGTTGGAGAACGTAACTCACACCTTAATATACCCAAGCTGGAGAACTGTAACTCACAACTATTTTGTTCTACATTGTAGTTGCTACAAGACTGGGGGAATTACCGAAATATATTCGCTTATAATTTTTATCACTGTGATTTATAAGTGACCACCTACCTGAACATTTTTTAAATACAAATTTCTTTTTTCATCTTATTCTTATATATTGATATATTTCTCTTGTTAAATGTTTATATTGATATATTTAAATTGATATATTTAAATTGTTATACCTTTAGACAAGTGTGTCTACTGCGGAATGCAGGGGAGCACAGGTAAAAATGGCCATGTGCAAGAGCTCTTAATGCCACATTACTTTTATTAACTATTGTAAAATAGACAAGGCCAGTGTAACGTGATAATTTCTAAAAGTGCATTTGCTGTTCATTGTTTTTTCTTGTCAATATTTTCATTTTAAAGCTGAAAGAAACTCATGCTTTCAGCATCTGCCCAGGGAAATAGGCAGTGTTTTATGATTAAGGTGTCATTTCCAAATCAACATGCTGATTTTACAAGGATGGCACAGGAAACCTAACACCATCAGCTGTGCCGTGTCCCTGTAAAAAAAACATGCCTTTAGATACTCACAGAGCTCTTTTTTTATGAACAGAAAACTTTCTAGAGGCTAGACACAGCATATTTTACAATGCTACATTTTTATGGACTCAGCCTGCCTTTGTATAACATCATGATCTGCCAAAAAAACAGCCTACACGTGTTTGAGTGTTACCTATAAGTAACATTCTTTATAGAAATTATATATAAATCAAGTTGAACTGACTGATTCACAAAAGAGTGAATTGTCTAACTCTAGTGTTGATTCGCCAGCGTGACGTCAATTCGTAACTTTGCAAATTCACTAACACTGACTCTGGCGAATTTTCGCTAGTAGATAGACTAGCACAACTACGCACCCAAACGCCAGGCGAAGATGCGCACTGATGAAGGATCGTAATTTTACTGAATGTTAACACCTTAATTTTTTTCAAATTCCTATCTATTGTATTGAACTTCGCTAGGTCTGACTTGGCGAAGTTCAATACAATAGATAGGAGTTTGAAAAAAGAAAAAAAATTTCTAAGTCCCAAAGGTGTGTTTTACCTTTTGTAGGGTGATAGTCTGAAAAAGAGCGAATTTTTTTCCTAACATATGGCAACTCAGCTATACAGTGGGCACATGTTTAGGGCAATAGGACAACTTTATTTTATTTATTAAAGGTTTCCTGGTCTTGTGTAGTGGAATGTAGTAGCTGTAACATATACTTCTATTATACTTTGAAATTCGCACTGTATGCAAATTAGGCATCGCTAGCGTAAATGAGCTTTGCCTGGCGAAGTAACACTAGCGCAACTATGCTACCATTTGCCGACCTGAGCGTAACTTCGCACTGTAGTGAATTTGCATAGCGCTGGCAAAAAAATCGCCTGGCGAAGTGCGGTGAATGTTAGTGAAGGCAACGCTATCGCATTTTCGCCGCTTAGTGAATTTGCCCCTTTATGTATGGAGAGCCAAATTATGGAAATAATCCTCAGGAAAACCCGAGGTCCATTGATTTTCTTAAGGGCTCTTACTCACGAGCGGTTTTCCCTGCACTCCCCTGTGTTCCGTTTTGTTGCATTCAGCTGCAAAGGGAGCGCAGGAATATACGCAAGCAATTCTTTTCAAAGGGACTATGCTCACAGAAGCGCGTGTAGGTGCCGAACGCAGGTTGAGACACAACATGCTGCATTTTTCCTGTATTCGGCGCCTGCATGCGCTTGTGAGAGTATAGCTCCATTGAAAAGAATTGCTTGCATCTATTCCTGCATGAACACAGCAAAACGGAGCGCAGGGTAAACTGTTAGTGAGTCGGAGCCCTAATGGTGTCCCGCTGGTCCAGTCCCACATTGCACAGGCACCTAACAGAAGGGCAGCAGTGATAAGCAATAGATGAGAACAATTTCATTAAAGGATATTTTAAGTCAAAATTAAGTTTCAAAAGAAGTTCAAAATCTACATGAATTATATCAGGGCAGACCCAGACTGTCAATCTGTGATTCTAGCAGATGCCAGAAGGACTGCTGTAGTATTTATTAGGCCTGTGGGGGGCTGTTTGGGCCTTTGTGTATCTGAAATCATGTCAGTGCCTATTTTGAACCTGGCCGGGATGGAACCCATTCAGTGGAGAGGGGGCCCTAACAAGAAGAATGGTCCAAAAACCGACAGAGGCCTACAGAGAAGGTTGTATTTTTTTTTTATATTTGGACACCTTTACAATTAGGATCAGATTCACTTCAGAAAAAGTTATTTCATGGTTTATTATGTGAAAAGTCATGGAGTAGAGTAGATTCAATTGGAAGAGAAAAATCTTTTCTCCAAATTCATTTCCAGTTTCCCCCCATAGAGTTTTCAAGTGATAAACTATGAGATGATTTTTTTAATTGAATTGCATCTCAAATTGAATCCTGTGCATGATTTTCACATGATAATCCTTTTTCTCACTGAACTGAATCTGGCCCTAAGTTAGCTGAGGTTGGGGGGCCTGGGCAATGGAATAGTAACTGGGGCCCCTAGTGGGACTAGGAGAGCCCTGCAAAATATGTAGTATTGGTCCCCTTTCTTTTGATTGCCCAGAGTACAGGCTTTTATCAAATGTAAAATGCACCTTTAAGCGTTTAGGAAAGAAATACACTACTTATGTAGTGTACCAAGGCATTTAAAGAACTCCATCCAAGTAAGCTGAAGGACATAATGTTCTTGAGGCTCTCGGTTATATATAGGGGTCATATTATTAAGTCATGAGAACAGGAATCATAAAGCATATTCACATTCAATCCTCTGCAACTGAATTTGATTTTTATTGGATTTATTTCATTATTATAGACTTATTATGTGTCTTTATTTTATATAAGCTTATATAAATAAAGCCTAATAAATATGTGACTTTACTATGGTGCGATAAGCTTTGCTACTACAAGAACTGTGGAACACATTTCCAAACAAAGTGTTGAACTTCAGCTCCCAGAAACCTCCTGTCCTGTCGTTTGAGAGTTGAAGTCCAACAGCTGCAAAGCTGTGCAGTGAAAAGCAACTGAGTTTAGAGCAGGCTTCTTTCACCTGTGACTGTGCAGCTGTTGCTAAACTCAAGTGAGAGAGCTGCCGGCATGCTGAGAGTTGTATTTTAACAACAACAGCAATTGAGCCAGCAATCAATTCCTACTGTGGATGAGAACTGTGCATATGGATTTGTCTTAAATTGTAAGTATGGAAAGGCTTACTTATGTGTGAATCCTATGATTACAATATTTATGTTAAGATTATACTAAAACTAGACTAGATACTAAAAAATCCCCAAGCACCCATATGTCAACAATCAAAATACTTCTCACACTGGCTAATAAAAGAGAATCTACAAATTCTCCACTTCCAAGACAATCAGGATTTTGTGGAAAAAAGAAAGTTTCAGATGACCAAAACATTTTCTCAGCCAGACCACTTCAAATTTGCACAGATAAAACACTTCTTCCTGAGTATGGGAGGTTCCTCCACATTGGGAAGAGATTTAACCCCATTTGAATCACTCTGCTCCACCGCATATACCCCTAGACACGTAATTTCACTACACCAACCACACCAATTCGTTATTCCTACGTATCTAGAACGATGGTCTATAGACCTAGGTATCCAATTCCAGGAAGAACAATTTGCCAACCTTATGCTTAAACTGCTTAAGAGCTCCAGATGTTGCAGACTACAAGAATCCAACTATAAAATAGTCTCTAGATGGATCTAACCCCAGTAAGAGTCAAGCATATTTTCAAACATACAAGCGATAGATGTTGGAGATGTAGAATAGACAAAGGCACATTACTACACATATTTTGGTTTTGCCCTCTCATTAAGCCATTCTGGAACTCTATTAGGCAGACAATGAATCATATCATGCACATTAATATACCAGACGACCTGGGATATGTGTTGCTGTTCCATATGGACAAATCATTTAAAAACTTCACATCTACCATTGAACCTCTTTTACTAGCAAAGATGCTAATTCCATTGAAATGGAAACACACCACACTGCTAGAATGGTACAATAAGATAGAGGAAATACACAAATTTGAACAACTATCCCTCCTTTCAACAGATTTAAATCTTAGTCATACTATGAAATGGCATCGATGCCTCTCATTTAAAGAATCAGACCGCTACAAGCAAACAACTTCCTAGCAATTCTCTACATCCTAACCACAGGGTTAAAACCTATACACTGCCTTGAGAGCACTGACCTGTTGTATAATGCTGTACTGATACCCATGTTCATTTCTCACTCTTTACAGTTTATATAAATAATGCCTGTGACTACAATTGTTACTATACTGTTATTAATGTTTACCATGCATTCCCTCCATTTCCCCCCCCTAACCCCCCCCCTCTTTCCTCTATTCCTGTTTTACAAACTCATTTGTGTAAGAAACTCAATAAAAAAAGATATTAAAAAAAATAAAAGAAAACCACTTCAGTTTTACTTATCATAGGGGTTCATTTAATATTTTTCTCATTACAATTTAGAGATTCGATGAACACCCTCAGCAAACATTTTTGGTTCCTCAACACCAGTATAATATCATCTATGTAGCACCTCCAGAATTTTATGTTGGGGCGATACATAGAATTAGACCATATGGTCTCTTCCTCCCAAAGGCCCATAAAGAGACCCGCATAGCTATGGGCAAAATTTGTGCCCATAGCAGAACTCTGAATCTGTCTGTAAAAAACCTTCTCAAAAGTTAAAAAATTGTGATTAAGAATAAACTCAATACATTGCAGTGAAAACATTTTATGTGCCCAAGATAAGGTGCTAAAAGTATCCAAAAAGCATTTAGTTTCTTCAAGGCCCATATTTTGATCAGTACGTGTATAGTGCCGTAACGTCCAATGTTACAAAAAAACACTCAGAATCCCAATTAATTTCTGAGATAAGTATAACGGTAATTGTGCCACTAATGGGGCTAGAAATATAAATAGACGGATTTGAGGTAAGAGAACCCACTCCGTATATGATGGGATGTCCCGGTGGTTTATTATGGGCCTTATGGACCTCTGGGAGGTGATACAACACTGGAAGGATGGGAAATTTAGTGCCCAGAAAGTTAATCTCATCCTTAATAATATGTGTATCTTTAGCAGATATTAGTAGTTCCATTAGTTTCTTTTTTGGTATAATGTTGTAGGGTCATTAGGAAGGATCTCCTAGGATGATTTGTCCCCTAATACTCTTAGGGCTTCTTTGATATAAATATCTCTATCTTGGATCATAATGCCCAAGCCCGGATTTGTGGAAAGGCCACCTAGGCCTGGGCCTATGGTGGCAGGATTTTAGGGGGTGGCATGCTGCCCAACCACACCCACATTGGTTCAGAAACACTGGGGATGTGCAGAAGATATGATAGTTTAAACATTTTCCCATGGGCCAATCCCCATTGTTCCGGTCCTGATGATGAAAATTTGCGAATAAAGAGCAGAGTATGGGGGCGAAGAAACGGAGTGGGCCGAGGGGGCGCCTGCTATTTAAATCCGGCCCTGATAATGCCTCCACCTTTATCACATGACCTAATAACAATTTCTGCATTTTTAAAGCTGCTCTTTCTTTTCTAGTGAGATTATCATAAGGGTTATTTATACTTTTTAAGATCTTTCTCAACTAATCTGTTAAATAAGTCAATAGAGGGTCCTCCACATTCAGCTGGATAAAAAGTTGAACGTGGTTTTAGGTCGGTTTGATGTTCTTTACTTTCCAGGTCATTTTCTTCCAATAATTGATATAAATTATATGTTGCTTTGATTTCCTCCAGTGAAAATTCATGCACACCATCATCCCCCAGAACAACACGATCTATAGTATTTATCACCATTAATAACCTTCCCCTTACGGTGGTAGAATTTCTGTAGACATAATTTTCTTATGAATTGTTGTATGTCTGTATACATCTCAAATATATTTATTGAATTTTTAGGTGAGCATTTTAGTCCCTTAAATAATAATGAAATTTCACCTTCTGTAAAAACATGTTTTGATGAATTAAATATTCCCAACTTAGCCTTACTTACTCCAGTCTCACAGTTTTCAGTGGTGGGAAAGCATTCCTGTCTTTCCCTGTCCCCCCTATTTCTTCCTCTTCCCTCTGTAACCAATTCCTTTTTGCCTTCTGACTTATCGCCACCTCTCTTTCTGTGGTCTTTTTCTTCTAAATGGGGTGTGGTTTTTTTTGTTTTCGGTCTTGCTCCCATTCCTCTCCATACTTGATCCCTCTGAAAAGGGATCTCCCTCTCTTCCCCACCCTCCCTTTTTTCCCACATTAAATTATCAGATCCTCTTCCCTTTAAATCTTGATTGTCAATCATATGTATCAATCCTGATTTAAATACCCTATTAAAATCGCTATCTGTGTTTCCCTCCATACTGTATTCCTCTGAATTGATTCCTATATAGTAGGGGAGAGCATAAGTAGGGGGTTAGGGTTTCCACCTTTTTCGAAAAAAATACTGGCCTTCCTATTAGGGTTGCCACCTGGCCGGTATTTTACCGTCCTGGCTTGTATTTTTGATGGTTGATACCAATGTTATTAATAGGAAAAAAAGATAAATATACCGGAAGGCCAGTATTTTTTTTTCAAGAGAAGGTGGCAACCTTACATCAAAAATACCGACCAGGTGGCAACCTTAGTAGTGGGGCATAAGTAAGGGGCGTAGTGAGTATCTAGAAAAGAAGCCACACTGCCTGTTAGTTGCACCACTGGTACACAGGGTCGGACTGACGCAAGCACACATGCGAAAAATCCGACACACAGAGTACATGTGCGAAATTCAGAAGGCAGAACACATGCCCCAGATCCGACACACTGCGCACCGTACATATTTTTCTTTAAAGGGATACTGTCATGGGAGAATTGTTTTTTTTTCAAAATGCATCAGTTAATAATGCTGCTCCAGTAGAATTCTGCACTAAAATCCATTTCTAAAAAGAGCAAATAGATTTTTCTTTTTAAAATCTGACATGGGGCTAGACATTATGTCAATTTCCCAGCTGCCCCAAGTCATGTGATAAACTCTGATAAACTTAAATCACTCTTTAATGCTGTACTGCAAGTTGGAGTGATATCACCCCTCCCTTCCCCCCCCCCAGCAGCCTAACAACAGAACAATGGGAAGGTAACCAGATAACAGCTCCCTAAAACAAGATAGCTGCCTGGTAGATCTAAGAACAGCACTCAATAATAAAAACCCATGTCCCACTGGGTTCCATTCAGTTACATTGAGAAGGAAAAACAACAGCCTGCCAGAAAGCAGTTCCCTCCTAAAGTGCTGGCACAAGTCACATGACCAGGGGCAGCTGGGAAATTGACAAAATGTCTAGCTCCATGTCAGATTTGAAAGCTATACATTTTTAGTGGTTAGTATTGTAGCACAGAGCTCCTACATAGGAATTTTATTTATTGATAATATTCTTATTACATAATACATACATTTAAAACAAATTTTAAAACAAAAAACGCAAACTGAATGCATTAAATATACAAACCAATTAGGTAACAAGCAAATTATTTCTCCCTCCATAACTTTTCCTTACAGCTGTATCATTAACTGCGAGCTTACTCTCCTTTCCCAGGGACTCCCTATATTACATTAAACTGTATTTAATTAGTTGCAATGATGTAGGATCTTGGGTTTGACCAGGGCAGTATCTGTATGGAGTTTGCATGGGTTTCCTCTCATGGACAGGTGTAGATAATATGCAATCTCTGTAAAGCACTGCTTAAATTGTTCATAGCTTTTTAAAAAAAGATATTTGCCTTTTCCTTTGGAAATATATTACATTACTGACGCAGCCCATCAACACAGGAATATTTCTGAAGGCCCACGTCTCCTCCTTTGACGTGGATAGCAGTCCTATATGGTCAGCAGTTACACTGTGTTGCACCCATCATAAAACATTCAAGTCTGCCAACGGCTGGTCTCCTATTTAATCTTTGGCCGCAATCCCATTATATTTATAGGCCTGCATTGATTGCACAGTGGAAATGCTTGCTGATTGCACTGCAGGTGAAAGGGCTGAATAAAGGACCTTTCACCCTTACCCATGTGCCATGTTAGCCTTGGGCTATAACGGAATTTACTGCACAAAAGCTGTAAAGTACTTAATCCACGGTAGGAATGTCTGCCTTTCATTGCTGCACTGAGTTATCTATTTGGTATTTTCAGACGCTGCCTGGCACTGGCACTGCACTAATGTAGAGTTAACAGCTACATACAATAGCATGCAGCACTTATAATATTTGTCCATATATTTGGCTTTCAAGAACATGTAAGATCTCATGAGTCCGTCACCAAGAATATCATGTTATACATATTAACAGGACAGGACAAACAGAGGTTTAACGTCCCTTTCATTTCCAGCCGCTCCCTTTAAGCTCCTTCACACCAGCTGGCCCCCTGGCAGGCAAGGAGCTAAATTGGTGTCGGACATTTAAGCTGCAATTTGCTTGGCTAGGCACAAAAATAGACTTTTCATTTTTTTTTTCCTTTCCCGGCCTTTCAATTTGCCGCCCATGAGCTCTTGTAACCTATTTTCAGTAACTTCATGCCATTTTCCATTCTTCAGATACCAATCCTCAGCAATAGGATTCCAGGGGCATATAAAATGGCCTCCATGGGATGTCATAGAAACCATGCCTGGTGTATCTAATTAAGGCATTTCATCCAATAGAACAAAGCAATATCATGATATCACTGCAAAAACTGCTCCACATTCATCCTCAGTTTAGATTACTATGTGTTACAGTATAGTTGGAGTAATGGGGACAAGAGACATAGATGGATGGATAGATAGATAGATAGATAGATAGATAGATAGATAGATAGATAGATAGATAGGGAATGGATTGTGACTGGGGTTTGGGTGGATCCTTAAAGAGGATGTAAAGGCAAAAAAATAAAATCCAATTTTTACTTTCTTTAATGAAAAAGATATCTATCTCCAATATACTTCAATTAAAAAAATGGGTACTGTTTTTATAATAAACCTGACTGTATGCAGTGAAATCCCCCCCCTCATTTACTGCTGTAAATTGTCAGACAGTCCCTAAGTGCTCTGCAGGGAAACAGTCATACTTTCAAACGGAAGGGGGGGAACTACCCACCTTACTTCCCAGAACTCAAGCAGATTAGCATTTATCCCTCTAAAACAGCCAGTGACTGTGTAGAGATTTGTATCTACAGATCGAGTGCAGTCTGCATATTCTGATTATTAATCAGTCTTGCTGTATTGGCTTCAATGGCACATATTATTTGACTCATTTTTGACGATCCCTAAGCTTAACCCTCCCAACTGAAGCCCAGACCACACTGAGCATGTGCGAGTCTTGACATTGCAGAGATGTGTAACAAAGTTACAAGAGGACAGCCCCCTGTGCCAACGTTGAAAGCATAAATCATTTGTCTTATTAGGCTTCTTGTGCAGTAAGTTCAGGTTTACATTTAGTTTACAAAAAACAGCATTTCTAACATTATTCTATTTTAGACTTTAGTTGCCATTTAACCCTTTCACCGCCAGCCATTTTGTCCTAAATGCGAACATCTACTGCCAAGCAGTTTTTAGACATTTTGTACTCTTTCGCTTTAAAGGACTTTCCTGGGGGGGGTCTTTTAGTTTACCCAAGAATATATTGTTTTTTTTGGGACAACCTGAGCTTTCAAAATATGCTAGAATTTTGGGGTAATTCCACTCCTGTAAAAAGATAAGAGCTTCTAAGTGTATAAAAAAACCAGTTTTGCATGATACAAATGCATCTATCAGGAACATAATTTATTTTATGAACAAGAACACGGCAGATTTTGAAAGTTCTGTGTGTCCCGAACAAGCCAATACCAAATATATATAGTTTTATGGAGATTTCTCACTTTTATATTTCAAAATCTCTAAGCAGTACACTACCAAATTTCCAAAGCACTGCTCCACAAAACGGCTTCTGATTTCAAGGTCAAAAATTCCACGATCAGTAGGTTTACCCTAGAAAACTACCCATTATTAGAAAGTTATCATTTTTTATAGAAATTGGTGAATTTTTTTAAAAATTACCTCAGAGCTTCCAATTTACAGCATTGTATCTCTTACACATCATTGGGTACCAATGTATAACACCCTAAATAATGCTAAATCAACACACTTTACTCATTTTTAGGGGGTAAAGTTAGATAAAAGTAAGTTCACCTCCAAAAACCCATACATTTTCGAAAAGTACACATTCCCCTGAATTCAAAATGGGTATGCGTGTGTTTCTACTCAAAAGTACCAAGCCGCAAACCTTTCCTAAATTTGTTAATTTGGTGACATTTCCAAAAATCACCTAAAAATTTCCACCCTGCAGCATCGTATTTCGACACATACTTTTAGGTATCAAGATAAATCACCCCAAATATGAAAGCTTAGGGTCCTCTGAACAGTTTGATGTCCAATATGTATAGGTGTACCCAAGCACATGGCATACAGAAGCACCAAAATGAAGACCCCCATATGGTCTGTCATTTCAGGTACTGCAAAATCAACAGATTTACATAATATTGAGGGGGGCAGAGCTAGAAAAAAGTAAGTTCACGCCCAAAAACCATACATTTTCGGAAGGTACACATTCCCCCAAATCCAAAATGGGTATGCATGTCTTTCTACTCCAAAGCAACAAGCCGCAAACCTTTCCTAAATTTGGCTATAAAGGCAGCTGTTTTTACATTTCTGAAAATCGCCTAAAAATATTGCAATTGGCCATATTTATCTCACCCAATTTCTTACATACAATTGTAAAACACCCAAAATATTGACGCCAAGGGTCTAGGGAACAGTTTGATGTCCAGTATGCATAGATATACCAAAGCAGCTGGCATGTGCAGACCCCAAATAAAAATAGTGCATATGAATTTTCTCTGCTGCCAATTCGCCTTTTTTGTGAGACTGAGCCAAAAGACCCTCCTAACAGCACAAAGACCCCCCAGAGCCATATATTTTTGGAAAATACACACTCTGATGAATCCAATACAGATAAAGATGTCGTTCTACACCAAACTACAAAACTGCAAAGTTTTTCTTTAAACATAGAGTTTTTTACAACATTTCTGAAAATAGCCAAAAATGTTGCAGTTTGCCGCATTTATCTCACACAACGTTTTACGTACAAAGAAAAATCACCCTAAATATGGACGTTGGAGGTCTACGGAATAGTTTGATGCCCAATATGCATAGAATTACCAAAGTATATTGTATGTACAGACCCCAAATGAAAAACATTCATATGAATTTTCATGCTAACCAACACAGATGCTGAAAACAGTACCCCGACTGTGCGTTATGTGCCGTAAGACCCCCAAACTGTAAAAAGACCCCCAGATAACCATACATTTGTGGAAAGCATATATTCTGATGCATCAAACTAAGTAAAATATACATTTCTATACCAAAGCACCAAACTGCAAAACTATACTAAATATACATAAGGAACAATAATGCAGGGATAAAAGTGCAATAAAACCACAAAAATAGCATAAACCAATGAAATAACAAAATAAGTGACTGACAGCGTAATTAGTGGCCCAAATCAATTATCCAATAGTCACGCTGTTGAAATAACAAGTTTTTAGGCAAACAAATGAAAAATGAATAAGTAAAAAACAAACAAACAGCTGTTTGTGAGTTTTTGTGTATACATGTTTGTGCACTAATAAAAGTTGTCAGAGTGTGCAAAAAAGTGTAAATAAGTGTACAAAAGGGACCAAGTGTGCTAAAATAAAAAACTACCAATTTTTACTAAAATGTGTGTGTAAGTGTATAAATGTACTGTAAGTGCAGGTAAGTATATATAAAAAAGTGCACTTACCTTTTTTGTTGCAGGAGATCGCTGGAGTCCATGGAGATAGCTGAAGATGTCTGCAGAGTCTCTGCGCAGCAGGAAGTGCGTGGGAGGCTCTGCAGGGGAAGGAAGCTATCCGCGCCAGCAAGTATGCTGTACGTGCTTGGCGGTTAAAGGGTTAATGGTTTTGGCATTATAAGTCAAGACTGTATTAGGATGTGTATGCATGGGACATTTTCTTTATTGGGGCTCTATTCAACATTTTGGCAAGACCCTCAGTCCAGGGCCCATTAAAGTGAAAGTCCCTGCTAATCCATTAAATTGCACGCTGCTTTTATATGGGCAGACCAGGATTTGTGGGCAGTTCACAAAGGGTGACATGCTGCCAAGACCACATAGTGGGCGGCTATTTTTGTAGTGAGGGTCCAAAATGTTTTGACTTGCACCAGACCCCAACCTGCACTGCCCCAACCATTGCCTGCACCTCCCTTTTTCCAGTTTCATCAGTGGTGTGGCTGATTATTATATGTATATATAATAATATGTATATAAACAAGCACAGCCCTGTTACTAGTGGGGTGTGGAGTGGCATGGAGAGGTCGTGCAGCTGCTGACATCGTGGGCTGCCTCTGAGGGGCAATTGGTCCAAATATGTCTTCCCCATGGGTTTCAGCTTGACACGCACATCTCTATGCTTTTGAAAAATTGCAGGAGATTCAAACTGCTGCCAAATCCACTGCTAGCCCAGTGTGTGTGCCATGTTTCTATTGTTAGTAGGGTTGCCACCTGGCCGGTTTTTTACCGGCCTGACCGGTATTTTTGATGGCTGATCCCAATGTTATTAATAGGGAAAAAAGCCAAATATAGTGGAAGGCCGGTATTTTTTTTAAGAAAAGGTGGCAACCCTAATTGTTAGTGGTATAACTATATTTTGTTCTTGGTAATAGCTGTGTGACGGATTCTAGAGGGAATAGTGTGTGAGAGATTCTACACAGAGTAGTGTGTGTGTGAGGGATTCTACACAGAGTAGTGTGTGTGTGAGGGATTCTACACAGAGTAGTGTGTGTGTGAGGGATTCTACACAGGGTAGTGTGTGTGAGGGATTCTACACAGAGTAGTGTGTGTGTGAGGGATTCTACACAGAGTAGTGTGTGTGAGGGATTCTACACAGAGTAGTGTGTGTGTGAGGGATTCTACACAGAGTAGTGTGTGAGGGATTCTATAATGTCTTTGTATGGTCTCTCCTCCTCCTCCTGCCAAAGGGGGGACACAAATGCAGGAGCCGAGTGAAAGGAAGACAGAACATGACTTGTTCCGAGAGGCAGAACACTGAGCTTCTTATTCCATGCGGTTTATAAACGTAACCCAAGATTTTTCCCCTCTGCTATTTCAAATCAACAAGGTTTGTGTAATTTCCCCCGCCCCCTCCCTCCTCTCGCGCAAATATGGAGATTCTATATAGAGAGAGGGATATGTGTATGGGTGAGGGTATATATATCTTGCTAGCTGAAGCAGCAGAAAGCCTGGCTTTGTTATGGCTGCCAACGGGAGTGGGGGGGGGGGGGTGACAGGACTTGGAAAATATTATTCTTGCAATTTTGCAAATTGCCATTCACTCCGTTTGAATGGGGGTCGCTGTTTCTTTAAACAAGCCACGCCCTTTTGACAGCGGAGGGCGTGTTTACGGCTGTAGCCCCGCCCTGGCTATCTCTTTGCTAAGAAGTCGGTAGCGCGCGTTGTCAGCAGAGGCCGGGGTTGCAAGCGGCGAGTAGGACTCACACCCCTCCAGTCGGCCAGGGCGGGGATTCGCCGTCTGTAACCCTCTGTGTTCGCGCTGTTGCTGTTTCCATTGCCAGTCCGTGAGTCTCACAGACGCTTCCCTACCTCGCATTGTCTGGCAGCCGGAGAGAGGGGGAGCGCTGCTGCACTTGTGCTGAACATCTTCTCCTCACACACAAGAGAGCCGCGGCGCGAATAGATGTTGGCCAAGCAGCTGGTAGACGGTCGGGCAGAGGACAAGCTGGAGCTGCCATGAGAGAATAACAGGCTGCCTACCCGCCGGCTCTCTCATATGAGTCCATGTGTGCTGGTAACAGCGCTTATAAGGGATCATAGGAAGATACCAATGAAGGCTTAGGGGGGCTTGGCCTCCCCCAAAAAGCAGCAGCTCTATTATTATTATTATTGAATACATGAATGGTGCAGTCTCCTCCTTTTCCACACACACACTTCAGCCGTTCTTGCCCCATGGACATGGAAAGATTTCTATAAGGGAATAAGTGCAATTTGTATCCTCTGTGACCCTGTTATATGGAAAGCTGATCCCACAGCCGCTCTCCTGGAATGCATTGTGCCCTGCTCCGAGCAGACAGCTGGATATAAAGCCCTGTGTCCGTATCCACTGGCCCCCCTCTTGTGCTTGCTTACAGTTGTCTCCTGCACGCCTGTGCCAAACTTCCACCGTCCCTCACCATGTTCCCCCTGCCTTCCCTCTTCATTTGTGCTTTTGTGTGGTGGCTGCTGGCCGTGGCTTCAACGTTAGAGATGGGGCTGTTTGACGTGGAGAGAGGGAGAGAAGCCAAGTGTGAGCCGATAAAAATTCCCATGTGCCAGGGGATCGGCTACAACATGACCAGAATGCCCAACTATGTGGGTCACGAGTCTCAAGAAGAAGCCGCAGCAAAGCTTCAGGAGTTTGCCCCTCTGGTAGAGTATGGCTGTCATATGCACCTCAGATTTTTCCTATGCTCTCTTTATGCTCCTATGTGTACTGAGCAGGTGTCCACCTCCATCCCAGCCTGCAAGCCCATGTGTGAGGCAGCGCGGCAAAAGTGTGCCCCCATCATGGAAAGCTTCCAGTATGTATGGCCAGAATCCCTGGACTGTAACCGACTTCCCAGCAAAAATGACCCTAATGCCCTGTGCATGGAAGCTCCGGAGAATGCCACAAATGGGGACAATCCTACCAATGGCCATGGCATGTTGCCTGTGGCTCCCCGACCGCCTCGTCCATCAGGGGCTGGGATTGGTATTTCAAGCCGATGTGCAAACCCTGACAAATTCATGTATGTGGAGAGAAGTGGTGTATGTGCTCCAAGATGCACCCCTGGGGTGGATGTATATTGGTCCTCAGGGGACAAGGACTTTGCCCTGGTATGGATGGCAGCCTGGTCTGGTCTATGCTTCATTTCCACGGCTTTTACAGTTTTTACTTTCCTCCTACATCCCCAGCGTTTCCAGTATCCAGAGAAACCCATAATATTTCTTAGCATGTGCTATAATGTTTACTCGACTGCCTTCCTTATTCGTGCTGCTGCTGGGGCACCTAGCATAGCTTGTGATCGGGAAGGAGGTGCCCCGTATCTTATCCGAGAGGGTCTGGAGAGCAGCGGTTGCACACTTGTCTTCCTCATCCTGTATTACTTTGGCATGGCCAGCTCACTCTGGTGGGTAGTGCTTACTCTCACATGGTTCCTGGCTGCTAGCAAGAAGTGGGGCCATGAAGCCATCGAGTCCCATGGTAGTTATTTCCACCTAGCCGCCTGGGGGATACCTGCTATCAAAACCATTATCATCCTAACTATGCGTAAAGTGGGTGGAGATGAACTGACAGGTCTCTGCTATGTTGGGGGGTCAGATCCAAGTGCCCTGACTGGCTTTGTGTTGGTGCCCCTCTCTTGCTACTTGGTGACTGGCACCTCATTTCTCCTGACCGGATTTGTTGCCCTTTTCCACATTCGGAGAGTGATGAAAACAGGAGGTACCAACACAGAAAAGCTGGAGAAGCTAATGGTTAAAATTGGAGTATTCTCCATTCTGTACACGGTTCCGGCTACATGCATCATTGTCTGTTGTTTTTATGAGCGTCTGAATTTGGCTCACTGGGATTCGAGGGCACGTGAAGAGTCGTGTAGGACAGTGCCCGGTAGTGCCAGGCCAGACTGTAACTTGTCCCACTCCATACCCAGTGTAGCAGTGTTTATGCTGAAGATATTCATGTCACTTGCTGTGGGTATCACCAGTGGGGTTTGGGTATGGAGCTCCAAGACACTGCAGGCCTGGCAAGGCATCCTGTGCCAACGCCGCCTTGTGGAAGTGGGAGCCAGGACTCGAGGGAAACCCCAGGGAGGGTTAGGTGTCCCCTGTAGTTTGGGGAGCTGCCCTTACAAGCCTCCACCTCTAACCCTCCAGGTGGCAAAGACTGACCCCTTCATGGACAGTCCAACACATGTGTGATGCACAGGAACATGATTAGAGGCATGAACTATTGCAACAGGGAAATGCATTTGTCACTTCAGGATGTGGAAAAAATGTGCTCACTGACACAGAGTGGACTGTGCTTGTTTTGCCAATGGGATGATTCATTAGCAGGGAGGGGATAGATGCTGGTGGTAATGTTCTGTATCTCTATGAAACCTGGATTTACTGAGTGCATCACCTAGCTGGAGCTGGGTAAGCAGAAGCATGACCTGTATGTTGAGATCCTAAACAGTGGTCAAGGGAAAGATGCTTCTTTAAGTCTCACAAACTGAGCTCAGTTGTCATTTGAAGTGCACTGTGTCGCTCTAGGTTGCCTTCATGTGCACATTTAGCCCTTGTGCAGCTGTTTTGGGGGTGCTGCCCCTCTTCAGAATTGCACATTACATCCATAGCAGCAGCATTGGTTACAGAGCTTGGCACCAAAATCACTTTTCCAGTCTCCTTGGACCTTACAAAATAACTGTGTTTTGCTCTGCAGCTCTCTGGATAGAGGGGGGGGGGTCGTAACATGTTGTGCTCTCTTCTATAAACAGGACTGTCCCTTGCTGCTGACAGGCAAGTAATGTGAAATGTATAATTGCTATCATATCTGCTCACTTACTGTTACTGTTACTGGGATTTATCTTTAAACCTACCGGTGTCTCCCATTCAAAACAAAAAGGTAATACTAGCATTGTGTCCCGTGGACATAGCAGGGTTTAAATATAATCTATTAACCTCACAGCTGTGCACTCTAAAAGTTTTATTCTTTGTATATTTTGCTAATCAAAAAGGATATAAACAGGATTTGGAGCCCCTGTATAAGTGTGGGTCTTGTCCCACTTGGGCACCATATTAAATTCACATCTCGCTAGAACTGGATCATGTTTAATCCTGGTCCCTATCACAAATGCATGGGTTGGTCAGTGAGAGCACAGCTCAGATTGGGATATCATGGATGGATAGGGGGCAGTGACCCATGGGCAGAAGTGGGCATAGATCTGTTCTGATTCACAGAGACCTACTGTATATGTATATCTGGCATCAGATATCATCACTAATATCATTTCCTTCCTTCACCCGGGCAAACCATGCCTTGCTAGTGCTCTGTGAGATTTCAACAGGCATGAGGATAATACAGTGCACCCAAATTACAGTCCCCATTATACTAAATCCCCAGTCTACTTCTGAGTATGATTGAAATCGAGGCTTAAAACTATTGAAAGGAGTCTCTGGCAGTCTAGCAACTGCCGCCTGTATAGATGTGTCATATCCTATGAGAATGTTGGATAAAGGGAACAGCTCAGCTATTTAGATGGTGGCATATATATATATATATATATATATATATAGGCGCAGTGCAGCCGGCCAGTGATACTGTACATCCCTGGCAGCTCCCATATTATATATATGTCTGTAGAGGAAGGATTGAAGCTGTATACTCTCAATTGCTCAGAGCTGCATTAATGGACTACAGCAGTATTTTTATTTTTGTCAGCCAACATTCAGCCCTTCATCTGTCTCCAACAGCCATCACCAATCTGGTAATTATAGTTACCAGAGTCATGAAATCCCCATCAGAGAATGTTACATAGTGGCCCTTCTGTCTTCTTTAAAATAAGAGCCAGTTGTGTGTTTGCAGCTAGACACAAACAACAGCCCTTAACTGTGCGTCACTAGCAGAGCAGGAAGAAAGGAAGAAGTGTGTCTGTAGTTAGAAAGTGTCCCATAGTGAAATAATTAAGTGTATTTCCCAGTGGCCCTGTAGATTGTGGTGGAAATGGATAAACACTGCGACCAGGAATGTACAAAACACCATTGATGAAAGCATAGAACAGGCCTAATTCTCGCTAATTGCATTAGAGACATCATTTCTAAATATGTTCTCAGCGAACTCTAGCTCCTACTCCTACTGGTATATGGCGTCAGGGAGCCTATTTATAATGCTGTGTAAGAGATTTCATTTTGGTGTAAAATATATGGTCTAGTGTAGTGCACTCAGTTTAATAAAGTGACATGCCTGGGTGCTGGAGTCTGGAGATGATAAAACATGATATTACACCACGTTGGTTCGATAAATTCATTTTTTTTGTTCATCACTCAAGCACTGTGAGTGCGGTGTAATGTAATGTTGTGTATATATATAGATATATATATATAGATAGATAAATATAAATAAAGGTTGGCAAGGAACTGCACTCACAGGACTTACTCATGGTAAAAAACAAAAAATGTCTTTATTCAACATTTCCGCCCGTACTTGCGAGCCTTCTTCAGGAACACTTGCTAGTAGAGGCCTAAACGTTAATTTTTTTTATTTTCACTATGAGAATGACCTGTGAGTGCGGTTCTTTGCCAACCATTATGTATAATTTTTAAACCAGCACCCAGGCATGAATGTTTTTGGAACTTTGTATATATAGCTATATTAAAAAAGCATCGAATCCACTATTTACAGGTTTGGCAAAACCCGGCTCATTCGTGAAAGAATATTGAATCCAAACTGTAATTTACATATGCAAATGAGGGCAAGGTATTGTGAAAGATTCTTTTTTACTTCCTTGCTTGCTTGACAAAAAGTCACATGATTTTGAGCAGTGGCGTAACTAGATATTACTGGGTCCCACTGCAAATAATTTTTAGGGCCCCCAAAATGTCTAGAGGTTGCCCTGTATTAACATTATTTATTAGGAATGCACCGAAAGGGATTCGGCCTTTTTCAGCAGGATTCGGATTCGGCCGAATCCTTCTGCCTGGCCGAACCGAATACGAATTTGCATATGCATATTAGGGCCAGGGAGGGAAATCACGTGACTTTTTTTGCACAAAACAAGGAAGTAAAAAATGTTTCCCCCTCCCACCCATAATTTGCATATGCAAATTAGGGTTTGGTATTCGGCCAAATCTTTTGGAAAGGATTCGGGGGTTTGGCCGAATCCAAAATAGTGTATTCGGTGCATCCCTAATTTACTGCAGTTGTATATGAATTAGGTCCTCATGGGGCCCCAATACTTCCTGGGCCCCCCTGCTTCCTCTGTAGTTACGCCCCTGATTTTAAGAATTCGGATTCAGTGTATCCCTAATATATAAATATAAATATATATGCCTCAACATTCACCAGCTCTCGCTGGCCATTAGCAGCTCAGAACAGAAGCAGAAAGCCACAGTGTATGGTGCTATTTAGTGTGAGACGCCACACATTAATTAGTAATAAGACCATAAAAGTAAATCCAGATGTTAAAACATCATCTTCATTTTCGGCTCTTGTATAAAGAATAGGCTCCTTGTGCCCAGACCCACACACTCTACATCAGATGTATTGCCCAACATGTTGCCTCGTATATATAAATATAAGCTTGCCTTTAAAGGGAAAGCTCTGTCTGTGCCTGGAGATGGGCGCTGCCTTGCATAATGTGTGTTTTCATACGAAGCCTCTAATTAAAGTAGAGAGAGAGAGGCAGTATTGTGAGAAACATACATTAGTCAGTAAGCCACAGGGAACAACATTCTCACTGTCAGCACTCCTTACTCCACTCATTAATAACATTTGATTTGCAGCAATTATTCTCATTTGTACTAGCAGAAATTAGAGGTGGCACAGTATCTCCTGTACCTGTTAAACATAATGCTTATCTCACCCAATAAAGATGCGGATCCCCTAAAAGAACCACAATAATAATAATACACGAGAAGGACATTCTTTGCCATTATATGTTATATGTATGAGCTCTGCTGCATTTTGGGATGTTCTGAGCCATCTATCTGTTATTTATGGGAAATACACTACAAAAGAACAACCCTCCTGTTATACACCGGGGCTTTTTATTTATAAAGGTGACTAGGTATAAACCTGTGTAATAGATTTTGTATGTATAGTTATCTGATGAAGAGAGGTGTAGTTTGGCAAAGGACATTTAAAGTAGGGATGCGCAAAATCCACAATTTTAGATTCGGCCGAACCCCTGAATCTTATGTGAAAGATTCGGTCAAATACTGAACCAAATCCAATCCCACAGGGGAGGGTTTTTTCCCCTTACAAGTTGAATACTCCTTTAAGAGGGTTGTACGACACCAGTGAATTCCCAATAAGGCACTGAATCAAACAGGTTTTCTTTGCATTTTATTTTTCTAAAGGGACAAGGCTATGTGTCAGGTCACTGCTCCTCAGACATGAGAGTGGTCCATGCTTTAGCTGACCCACCCAGAGGAGATCAGTTTGCTCAGTGGTTTGTACATAGATTTGAAAAGCATTGCTCTAATATTAAAGGGATACTGTCATGGGAAAAACACGTCACAGTTAATAGTGCTGCTCCAGCAAAAATTTGCGCTGAAATCCATTTCTGAAAAGAGTAAACAGATTTATTTTATATTTAATTTTGAAATCTGACATGGGCCTAGACTAGTGATGTGTGAAACCCGCAGGTCTGGCAGGTTTGGGTTGACCTCCCAACCCTTCTTCATGGGTGGCAGGCAGGTCCGGGTTGAGCTCTTCTCCTGCTCTCCTTGCCTGCCACCTTGCACTGCCAGTTTCCGACTTCTTCTTTTATAGACACTGCACCTGTTCACCCTGCCCCCTGTGTGACATCATCGCCGGGGTGGGTCAGGCGTGTCTATATAAGGAAGCTGGTAGGCGGATGTGGGTGGGCCCAGGTTGAGGGAGGGCGGGTGCAGGTTGGGAGAAACCCGACCCACGTATCACTAGCCTAGACATTGTTGGTTTCCCAGCTGCCCCCAGTCATGTGACTTGTGCTCTGATAAACCTCAGTCACTCTTTACTGCTGTACTGCAAGTTGGAGTGATATCACCCCCTCCCTTTCCCCCACTCAGCAGCCTAACAACAGAACAATGAGAAGGAAACCAGATAACAGCTCCCTAACACAAGATAACAGCTGCCTGGTAGATCTAAGAACAGCACTCAATAGTAAAATCCAGGTCCCACTGCGTACTATTCAGTTACATTGAGTAGGAGAAACAAGAGCCTGCCAGAAAGCAGTTCCAACCTAAAGTGCTGACTCTTTCTAAAACCACATGACCAGGCAAAATGACCTGAGTTGCACCTACACACCAATATTACAACTTGAAAAATACACTTACTGGTTCAGGAATGACATTTTATATTGTAGAGTGGATTATTTGCAGTGTGATTTAAAAATAAAAACTACATCATGAAAATAACGACAGAATCCCTTTAAATATACATATGCATCAAAAGCGCTCCCCCGAAACTGATTGCACTATGGGGACACTTTATTTAGTGGCAAGGTCTGCCCATTGAGTGATATAGTCCCCAAACAATGGTTATATTTAATGCCCCCACAGGGGCTCAGCAAAGTGTCACTTTAAATAGTTTCTTCTGTTTAGACCAGGCAAAGGAAACCTCTGTACTAAGTAGGAAATGCTGCAGCAAATTGGGAAGGACTGGGTGCAATGTTGGCAAAGTAGGGAGGGCTTTTAGCAAGGGGGTCTATTGAACTGGGAATAATTGAGGCATGTAATAAATGTAAGTTGGGGAACTTATAAAGGATATATTAGCCACACTGCTTCTGCCCAGATCCGCTTTAAGCCTGCCCCAATCTTCACTGTTTGCAGCCGTTTCATGAAGCTCCATTCCATTTAGTTCAGAGGAATTCGGGACTGTCCATATGCTTAGCAGGGATGTTTTGTGGCCAAGGGGCAATAGGCTGTCCTTATCCTTGTGCTACAATAAATACACCCCAGGCAATCCATTCATAGGTTCCAAGCTGAACTCCTCTCTGCCCCACAGCATAAATATGTGTCTAGAGAATGGGCACACATAAAGAGACCGCAAGCAGCAGGCTATGGTGTTATTAATATAAACTCCAAGGCAGCGGAGAAAAGAAGTCTGCCCATGAGGGCAATGAGCAAGCCCAGGGTTAACCCACCATTACTTTGTGCTTATTTATCAGGGAAAGGGATAGTGAGGTTACGTAGTGCAGCCCCACAGAACAGATATAAATAGATATATTTTTGGATTTGCATTCTATAAAAATACGGTACTGGTTTTGTGAAGTACTGGATATAAAAGTAATAATAATATGAAGAAGGTAATTTAATGCTGTAATTTATTCTTGAATTGTCAGTGTTTTGATGAGATGAAATAAATGGACTTTTGTGTGATGAACTCGTGTTTTTATTTTTCCTTGGATGTATATGCGTGCGACTGCTAGAGAATAAGAGCTCGGCCCGTTCATTACTTGCAGGGACCAGAAGAAATTGCTTTGCACAACTACAACTCCCATCGTGGCACTGCGGGGTTGCCTTTCCCAATATTAAAGGGGAAATTCAGATTTACCTTTCTTAGAATGTCAAACACTATATATATCAGAGCTGTCCTGTTCAACCTTTCCATAAGTGGTGGACCAGTTATCTTATATATACCCATAATCCCTTGAGCATTCCAGAGGTCACATCCAGCCTATAGTTGGACAGCCGTAGTCTATATCAGGGGTCTCCAACCTTTTTTGGCCGGGGACCGTTGTAGCGACAAATCTTTCGAGAGTGGTTGGGAGGGGTCGGTGTCCAATTCTGGTGCTCTGGAGTCCAATTCTGGTGGTTGCCAGTTCAGGACTGGTCACAACCCACTTCTGGGCCGCAGCCCGGCGGTTGGGGACCCCTGGTCTATATCATACTAAATGGGTCCGTATATATAGGTATGGATCCTGTTATACAGAATGTTCCCGATAATGGATCTTTCCTTAACTCTACTAGAAAATCATGTAAACATTAAATAAACCCAATAGGCTGATTTTGTGTCCAATAAAGATTCATTATATCCTAGTTTGGATCAAGTACAAGGCACTGTTTTATTATTACTACAGAGAAAAAGGGAAATCATTTTTAAAAGTTTGGATTAAAATGGAGTCTGTAATTTGGAGCATTCTGGATAACAAATTTCCAGATAACGGATCCTATATATGTGTGCAAGACATCCTCTTCTGGCTTCTATGAATTATGTCTGCGAGGCCTGATATCTTTTATTCATGCCATTGGGTATAGGCCTGATCTGCTAAAGGTAGGAGACAATACACATGAAATATACACATCTCCATTATATACTATACAGTCCAACACGGAGAGAGAAATTATCCTTTTAAATGTAGAAGATGATCTTCAGAGGTAATTTGCAATTTGTCTTCACTTTCATTTTTTGGAAATGTTTTGCTTATTGTTCAGTAGCTCTCCAGTTTGTAATTTCAGCAGCTATCTGGTTGCTAAGGTTCAATATACCCTAGCAACAAGGCAGGGTTAGGATAGGGTTTAAATAAAAAGGTAATACACGTATGGCATCTGTTATCCAGGGAGCTTGGGATGTGGGGCTTTCTGGATAACAAATATTTCTGTAATTTGGATCTTCATACCTTAAGTCTACTAGGATATCATTTAAACATAAAATAAAACCAATAGGCTGGTTTTGCTTTCAATAAGGATTCATTATATCTTAGTTACTGTTTTATTATTACAGAGAAAAGGGAAAGGATTCTTCACAATTTGGATAAAATAGAGTCTATGGGAGACAGCCATCCAATTATATGCAGCTTTCTGGATCCCAGCTCTCTGGTTTTATAATAAAAAGGTAACAATAACATTGTAGCCACAGAGAAATAGATTTTTGACTACCAGGTCAGTGACCCCAATTTTAAAGCTGGAAAGTTAACCTATATTAATTGAAAGTTAACTTAAAGGTGGACTACTTCTTTCCCCTAGTTGGCTTCTGGACAGGGGGTAGGGTGCGTAATGGGGTGGGGCTGAGTGTGTGTGGGTGGGGCTATGAAATGGTGGGCGGGGCAATGGCATGGTGATCTGCAATTGGCCAATTACTTCATCAATCAAGGAGAATCCTGCTTTTCAAACTGGGCTGTCCGGGTCAAAACCAAACAGGTGGCAACCCTAATGCAAAACTATTTCAGATTTCATTTAATAAAATCATCTTTTAAAAGGGTGGTTCACCTTTAAATGAACTTTTAGTATGTTATAGAATAGCTATTTCTAAGAACCTTTTCAGCTGACCTTCATTATTTATTTGTCACTGACCCCATCTGAAAACAAATGCTCCATAAGGCTACACATGTATTGTTATTGCTACTTTTTATTGATCATCTTTCTATCCCAGTCTCTTATTCAAATCAATGCAGGGTTGCTGGGGGAATTTTCTGCTGAAATGGCAAACTGGAGAGTTACTGAATAAAAAGCTAAATAACTCATAAACCACAAATAATAAAAAATGAAAACCAAAAGCAAATTGCCTCAGAATATCACGCTCGACATCATAGTTAAAGTTAACGCAAAGATGACAACCCCTTTAATTGCAGTATATATAAAAACGTTGCCATAGCATCCGCTCATTTACTGCCTCAGTTGCAGTGGCGGGCATGCAAAATGTGGTGCAGTTGTTGCAAAATAGATGGCAATTATTAAAGGTACAGTACTTGTGCCCAAAGCCGCTCCTTCCACTTCCACATAGTTGTACTCTGCCATTCTGCATCTGTTGCACCTTCTGCTCTGAATGGAGCGCAATTGTGTCAGTTTACACCGGGAGGTGGGGGGAGCTTTTCAACATTGAATAAGAGGGGTCTGCACTTCTGATCACTTGTGACCATTATCCCATCCAAATATAAATACAGTGTGGGACGGTGCTCTGTTGGAAGCAACAAAAAATGTCCATAAGCAAAGGGAAAAAAGGACCAACATCCAGGACTCAGGCAGGCCCAGACTGGCAATTTGTGGGTTCTGGCAAATGCCAGAGGGACTGATATAAGGTCCCATAGAAAGTCAGTATTTAGTGGGCTGGTGGGGACTGTTTGGGCATCTATCTGGGCTGATTGGGCCTCTGTGTACCTGAAATGCCAGAGCCTATTTTAATTCTCAGTTCAGACCTGGACTCAGGTCAGTAATAGCAGACTGGTACTGGGGCGGCGGGAAACCAGGAAAAAACCCAGTGAGCCCCTGGCTCTAGTGGGCCCAGCCAACTAAGATCCGGAACCTGGAATTCCTCAGGCCCCCCCCCCCTCCTGACCCTGAGGGCTGCTGCCTCACGGGCTCCAGTCTGCCAAACCAACCCCCCCCCCATGGAGCTTTTTGTCACTACAAAACAGTGCATGCACTGACACACATACGCGAGTGCGCACTAGCGCGGGCTGCAGCATCAGGGTCAGGACCCTGAATAATAGTAATGCTCTCTCAAGGATTAAAAAAAAACTGTGAAAAACACTGGACCTCCAATGCAAAAAATTATAAAAGCAGCAAAAATGTAAAGGGAATGTATGAAATAGAACGGGGAGAAAGAGATTTATTAGATGAGAGGATAAGAGAAAATGGAAGAGATTGAGCAATAAAGATAAAGGGAGGGAACATTAGTGCAGAAGGGAAACAGCTGAAGAGAAGGGAGATGAAGAAGCAAGAGAAATAATATGTGAGGTGACAAAATAAAAGAGGGATGAGGGAAGCCAGACGTGATGACAGGTCACAAGCACATAGCCAAAAAAACAAAGGGAAATGGGACAAAACACAGTTCATATTTTTACCATAGACTCCCTCCACACAAACTCAACCAGTAACAACACAGACCGGCCCAATAGTCTCACAAACAACACATTCAAACTCCTCTCACTTTTCTTTGGCCTTAAAGGGCAAATCAACCCCAAAATGAAAATTTACCTAATAAAGAAAACATAATTCTAAGCAACTTTTCAATATACATTTATTTTAAAAATGTCAGTGCTTTTAAAAGTATTTGTAAAAACAATTGATATTAAAAGCAGCATTTGCCTAAACCCTGTTTGTTACTGTTTAAACAATGTTGCAAAAGTCTTAGTTCCCCAGCAAAGACAGATCTATTAATCATCTGATGTCTTACATTGTATCAACAGTCTGAGCCACCAGGACAGCAATATATATACAAATAACATGAATGTATATTGTAAAGTTGTTTAGAATTATGTTTTCTTTAATTAGGCAATTATTTTATGGGTTGACATTCCCTTTATACTCTCTGTTTCACTTCCACCTCTGCCAATCAGAGTTTCAGCTCTTCTCCCACAGTCAATTCAAAGTTCCATAATATTAAGTATTACCACTTTCCCTCTTTGACTTCACTAATGTAGAATCTTTGTGAAAAAGTAGGTAAGATCTTCTTCATAGATGTTCCCCATTCTGTAAAACAGTCTCCCAAGTCTTCCTTCAGTGCTACCTCACCTTCTTCCAGTGCCATTTGACTCTCTTCCATCGTCCCCTCACCTTCATCCAGTGCCACTTCACCTTCTCCCAGGGCCACTGTACCTTCTTCCAATTCTATTTTACCTTCTTCCAGTGTCACCTCACCTTCATCCAATGCCACCTCACCTTCATGCAGTGCCACTTCACCTTCTCCCAGGGCCACTGTACCTTCTTCCAGTGCTATTTACCCTCTTCCAGTGCCACCTAACCTTCTCCCAGTGCCAGTGTACCTTCTTCTAGTGCTATTGTACCCTCTTCCAGTGCCACTTCACCTTCTTCCAGTGCCACCGTACCTTCATTCAGTGCTATTTTACCATCTTCCAGTGTCACCTCACCTTCATCCAATGCCACATCACCTTCTCAAAGTGCCACTGTAACTTCTTCCAGTGCTATTTTACCCTCTTCCAGTGCCACCTCACCTTCATATAGTGCCACCATGCCTTTTTCCAGTATCACTGTACCTTCGTCCAGTGCTATTTTACCCTCTTCCAGTGCCACCTCAGCTTCATCCACTGCCACCTCACCTTCATCCACTGCCACTTCACCTTCTTCCAGTGCCGCCTTACCTTTTGTGAAGTTAAATGTTCACCCTTTCACATTTCACCTACTGTCTGTGAATGTCAGTTCTTCTACCACCATCATACCACTTCTGTAAAACTATAGTTTTCCCTCACTTATGCAGATATGTCATTTCATCCTTATTTAGCATAGCCATCTCTTTACACACTGCTTCTAATCATATTTTTAAGTGTAGGGCCCCTAGAAAAAAACAACCCATGATTTAGATCAGGGGTCCCCAACCTTTTTTTGCTCGTGAGCCACATTTAAATTTAAAAAAGAGTTGGAGAGCAACACAAGCATGAAAAAGTCCATGGGATGTCAAATAAGAGCTCTGATTGGCTTTTTGGTAACCCCTATATGGACTGGCAGCCTACAGGAGAGAATGTTTGGCAGGACATCTGTTTTTTATGCAACCAAAACTTGCCTCTAAGCCAGTAATTCAAAAATAAGCACCTGCTTTGAGGCCACTGGGAGCAACATCCAAGGGGTTGGAGAGCAACATGTTGCTCGCAAGCTACTGGTTGGGGATCACTGATTTAGATGATACTAATGAATTTACCAGTGTCTCTACAAAACACATCTTGCTTAATATCTCGCTGAATTAAACCATTAGTATCAACTCTCTCTCTCTTTCTTCCTTCTTCTGGGACCTCCATTCCGTAAAGGAGAACTAAAGCTTAACTAAAGAAGAAGCTAGAAATGTTTTATATTATGTTTTGTGGTTCAGCCCAAGGCAACCACAGCCCTTTAGCAGTAAAGATCTGTGTCTCCAAAGATGCCCCAGTAGCTCCCCATCTTCTTTTCTGCTGATTCACTGATTCACATGCTCTGTGCTGCTGTCACTTACTGAGCTTAGGGACCCACTCACAATATACAGTACACATAGAATAGAAATGTCACAGTATAAGGCTGGTTAGTCATTAATACAGATAATTACTACATGGCAGCACATAAACCAGTGCAATTTGCATCAGAATTTGTAGCATCAGCTTATATTACAGACAAACCTCATTTGCTGGATAATTAGTGATGACCCCTAAGCTTAGCTTCTCAACAGCTGCTCAGAGCCCACTGAGCATGTGAGTGTCACAGACACTTTCCAAGATGGTGACCCCCTGTGACAAGTTTGAAGTCCTGGATCATTGCTGCTATTGACAAGCTGAAACTTTAGGCTGGTGCAATAAGTTCAGTATATAAAATATGGCATTTGTATCTCCATTCATTTTTAGGGTTATACACCCCCTTCTGTATAACCTGTAGGAACTGACCAAAGGCAATATGGCTACTTGCACAAATCTGCACACGTGACCCAGTACTTGACAATTCATGCCAAAGCCACGAGCCTCCTTGTCACATGGGACATATTCACTGTTGCCTTTTTAAAAAAAATTAAGTTAAAAAAATGTTTTAATTACAACAAATGTATATTGCAGCATGCTTGCTTAATACATGGATGCATTCTGCATGTTATGTTCAGTGTTGCTTATGTGTGTGGAATCCAGTTTTCATACACAAAGTGGGCAGTTACCTTTCTTATCTTCATTAGACCTTCAGAAGCTTTCTGATCTATGAAGGTTCCCTCGCCAAACCTATGAAACGCATTTCATGCCCCCGCAGCAATGAGGACCTGAGGGATATGAAGTGTGACTGCTGTTAGCTATTTTGGGGCCTTTATCTTACACATTCCGGCTATTCAGGAAGAGTCTCACTTAAAGGCGACAACATCACAGTATTCAGTATGTTTGTCATCAAGAGTTCTTACGTTACTCCTTAGACACAGTTTATTCAACAGGTAACTGTAGCTTCATCTGATAAACTGCAGCACTGAATGCTTGTCACAAGAATCCTTCAGGATACAGTGTAGCCACCATTGTAACTGATGGGATTCTTTCCTAACCTGAGCTGACAATAACCTGATTCTTCACATAGGATGCTTTTATTTCTCACTACAGGTGATTGTAACACTAGGAGCTCTACACCAAGCCAGGGGCTACTCTTCTTTGTGCTGCTCCTCAGTGGTTGACTAATGGAACAGCAGGTGTGAAATGTGCCCCCAAATCAGAAATCTGGATTCAATCAGTAAACCAGTAAAAAACTCTGTACAAGCTGCCCTATGGTTCTTTTGGGTTTCTCGTAAAAGAGGCCCATTTTGTTAAAAAGTGTAGTGTGGGGTATGGAATCCAATGGGCCTGTACTAGATACACTAATCATGTTTGGGTTTTTTTTTTAACAAATTTCTTTGGTTATGGCAGTAAAAGTTCTCGCTTGACTTCCTGTGCAACACACTGCACATGTGGAGTTAGCAATTTCCGTTTGCGATTTCAGAAATCTGGTTGCTAGGGTCTAAATTACATTAGCAACCATGCATTAATTAACAAGAGACTGAAATATGAATAGGAGAGGCCTGAATAGAACAATGTGTAATAAAAAGTAGCAATATATATTTCTATCCTTATAGATAGATGGGGTCTGTGACCCCCATTTGGGAGCTGGTAAAGAGGGAGAAGAAGAATGTAAATAATTAAAAACACTATGAAAAAAAAGAAAAAATAAAGGCCAACAGAAAAATTGCTTAGAATTAGGAGAGATGCTGAATAGAAAGATGAGTAATACAAAGTAGCAATAATAATATATATCTATCTATGGATGTACAAAATCCAGGATTGGGTTTGGGATTCGGCAAGGATTTGGCCTTTTTCAGCAGGATTCTGATTCGGACAATCCTTCTGCCCAGCCAAACCGAATCCGAACCCTAATTTGCATATGCAAATTAGGGGCGGAAGGGAAATTTCATGATTTTTTGTCACAAAACAAGGTAAAAAAAAAGTAAAAAAATGTTTTCCCCTTCCCACCCCAATTTGCATATGCAAATTACAGTTTGGATTTAGTTCAGTATTCGGCCAAATCTTTCTCAAAGGGTTTGGGTGGATTCAGTGCATCCCTACCTTATAGAGCATTCAGATGGGGTCTGTGACCCCCATTTGGAAGCTGGTAAAGAGTGAGTAGAAGAAGAAGAAAGCAAATAATTACACTAACACTATATATAACACTATATTAAAAAAAAATGAAGGCCAACAGAAAAATTGCTTTGAATTAAGAGAGGTGCTGAACAGAAAGATGAGTAATACAAAGTAGCAACAATATATTTCTATTCTTACAGAGCATCAGTTGTTCAGATGGGGTCTGTAAAGTTGGTAAAGAGTGAGAAGAAGAAGGCAAATAATGAAAAAAACTATAAAAATTGAAGGCCAACAGAAAAGTTGCTTAGAATTAGGAGAGGGAGTGAATAGGAAGACGAGTACAAAGTAGTAATAACAATACATTTGCAGCCTTACACAGCATTTGTTTTTCAGATGGGGGTCAACGACCCCCTCATTTGAAGGCTGGAAAAAGTCAGAAGAAGAATGCAAATAATTTAAAAAATATTTAAAAAAAAGGTAAAACAAAGGCCAACAGAAAAGTTGCTTGGAATTAGCCATTCTATAACATACTAAAAGTTAACTTAAAGGTGAACCACACATTTAAGCATTACAACGGCCTGACATTCACAAGCCCAATGAGCCCTCACAGTGTACAAAGGAACTAGATGTGTTTGTGCTGCAGAGACAAGGAGTTAAAGCACCTGGCAGAGCTAAAGCTTGAGGAGAAAGTCTGTGCCGGGGGCCAAGTTCCCTGAAATTATCCATAATGTTTATTGCTCTTTCCCCATTTATATAAACAGTATATTTCACTATACAATATCTGTATTCCATCTACAGGGGTTGCCTGGTTCACTGGTGTGACAGTTATTAGCTCCCGCTGCAAGACACACGGTGAAAATCCGCATCTCTCTCTTAATCCCTTCCCCTAGGATCCCCAGCACAGTTAAAGCACCGCGTTACTCATGTTATTCCTTATATTTGTTTTCTGACAGCTTTTGACACTTCTGTTAAATAAATTCATTCATTTTCAGACGCAACAAATATTACTTAAATAATTCCTAACTTGTTTAAAAGAGTTATTTACCTTTGGATTAATTTCTAGGGGGTTATTTGTTAAAGTCTGCCAAAAGCTTGAAAAATTCAGGTTTGTTTGTTTTTTTTACTATAAAAACCTAATTTTTTAGTAGGAAAAAAACCAAAACATTTTCGGAAGTCTGAGGGTGTTAAAAGTCTGAATAAAAAGGTAGTCAGACCTGCTGAATTCATATAAATGTCAATGGGAGAATCCTGCAGATATTCGGATACGTGTTGGGTTTCGTGCGATAATCCAAATTGTTTGTGGGCAATAATCTGAAGAAATCTGAGGTTTTTGGCCCTCAAATCTGAAAAATTTGCATGATTTGAATTTTTTCCCCACACAGGAAGCTTTCTGGGAAATGTAAAAATGCATGCGGATTTGGTATCTGAAGGTGGCAAATAATTCAAAAACTATAAAAAATATATACACGCTAAGGGGCAGATTTACTATTGGTTAAATTTAGAATAAAAAAAGATTTTTTGGGAGTAATTTTCGATCTAAAACAACCGTTTCAAGTTGATCAAAATAAAATCGATCTAATCGATCTACAATGGCAATTTGGCAGCCATAACTAGACTAGCCTTTGCCTGCCTGACGTTCCGTTGCTCTCCGCCCGCCTCGACCCGGCCTGTCTGACCTCGTACCTGCCTATTCCTGCCTGAACCGTGACCTTCGGCCTTTCCAGACTCTGACTACAGTCGTGCCCCTTGCTGGCCAGAACCCCTGCCTTGCACCTCTCGTTTAAGTCCAGGTGGCATCTGAGTAGCTGAGGGCTCCTCCCGAAGCCACTACTGGTGAAGCACGAGCCGAGACCAGGGTGCTTGGCATTTGTTCTGGTTTGGGTGCCGACCCTGACAAACCCTTAGTAAATGTGCCCCTAAAAGTCAGCTTAAAGGAACTGTTCAGTATAAAAATAAAAAATGGGTAAATAAATTGGCTGCGCAAAATAAAAAAACGTTTCTAATATAGTTAGTTAGTCAAAGATGTAATGTATAAAGGCTGGAGTGACTGGATATCTAACATAATAGTCAGAACTCAACTTCCTGCTTTTCAGTTCTCTTGGTTTCCACTGATTGGCTACCAGGCAGTAACCAATCAGTGACTGGAGGGGGGGCACATTGGTCATAACTGTTGCTTTTGAATCTGAGCTGAATGCTAAGGATCAATGGCAAACTCACTGAACAGTTTTGTCCCATGTGGCCGCCCTTCAAGTCGCTGACTAATTCAGAGTTAGAGAGCTCAACAACAGTGATGGGCAAATCTGGGTTTCGCTTTGCCAAAATTTCACGATTTTCTAGTAGAAATTTGTGAAATGGCGAAAAATTCGCAAAACATTGCTGTGTCTTGTTTTGGACTCCGGCGTCCGTTTTGTTGACACTGGCAATGAGCGCCGGTGTCCAAAAATGGTCGCCGGCGTCCAAAACAAGATGCTGTTGAATTTTCGCCAGGCGAAATATTTCTGGCATTTTGTGAATTAATTTGCCTGCAGCGAATCACAGGAATTCACTGTGAATTTGCCCATCACTACTGAACAGCAGGAAGTAGTGTTATGTTATGTTACAGATCCAGTCACTCCAGCCTTTATACATTACATTTTTGGCTAATTAACTATATTAGAAACATTTTTTATTTTACACAGCCTGTCCATTTACCCATTTTTAAAATTTTTATACTGAACAGTTCCTTTAAAGGAGAATTCAACCCATTATTAAAGAAAACCCTACAACCCTACCCTACATAGACCCCCGTCCCTCCTAGCTGCTACCCCGAGTAAATACCCCTAACGTTTTACTTGCCCCTCGGTGCAGATTCAGGGCATCGGAGTTCAAGACAGCCATCTTCTTTGGAAATCTTCAGGAAGAGAGCGGTGTATCAGCGCATGTACAGTTGGAGCAGTTTCAAAGTTCACGACAACTGCACATGCTCCGAAAGTTGCGGAAATTCCCAGAAGCGCCAGAAGAAGACCCAAAGATTTCCAAATAGAAGTAGATGGCTGCCGTGAACTCCAATTCCCTGAATCTGCATTGAGGGGTAAGTAAAAAGTTAGGGGCATTTATCGAGGTGGCAGCTAGGAGGGAGGGGCATCTATGTAGGGTAGGGGGGTAGGGTTTTTTAAAATAAGGGGTTGAATTCTCCTTTAAAGGAGGTGGTTCACCACTTCTAATTCCAAGCCACTTTTCAACTGGCCTTCATCTTCCGAGTTTTCAGTGGGGGTCACTGACTGAAATGCTACACATTAATTGTTATTGCGACTTTGTATTACTCATCTTTCTATTCAGACCCTCTCCTATTCATATTCCAGTCTCTTATTCAAATCAATGCAGGGTTGCTATGGTAATTTGGACCCTAAAATTCAGATTACTGAAACTGCAGACTGAAGAGCTGCTGAATAAAAAATTAAATAAATACATTTAAACCAACTGCAAATTTTTTCACAATATCACAGCCGCATTAAAAATGTTTCCTTATCTGTAAAGATGCTCACTAAAAGTGGATGGGAGACTAGGCATGCCCTAAAGTGACAGCATCTCCCCCTGCTTTCATTCAGATGTTCATCCGATCTGCATTAGAAGCAGATACAGTTGTCTGACTATGACTAGCAAAATGGTTCAATATCCAGTCTTTTGGTTTGATGCAGTCAGTAAAATAAACATTGTCCTGTGCATGGCCTCTTTAAGTGCTCCTTAAGCACAAACAAAAGAAACTACGCCAGTTAGAGAAGGCACCATGGACAACCCGAAAATCTGTTTTATAGATTTTGTAACATTACAATCCCCGTTGGTTTAATTCCAGAGACATAGCAATTGTATGGATAATATTTAAAGGGCCAGTAACATCAAAAAATGAAATTGTTTTAAAGTAATATAAACATAATGCAGTGTTGCCCTGCACTGGTAAAACTGCAGTGTTTGCTTCAGAAACATGACTATTGTTTATATAAATAAGCTGTTGTGTAGCCATGGGGGCAGCCATTTGAAGGAGAAAAGGCTCAAGTTACACAGCAGATAAGCTCTGTAGAACATAATGATGTTATCGGTTATCTACTATTTAACCTGTGCCATTTAGCCGTTTTTCAATTTCCACCATTACTACACAGCAGCTTGTTTATATGAACTATAGTAGTGTTTCTGAAGCAAACAGATCAGTTTAAACAGCGCAGGGCAACACTACATAATATATCCATTACATTAGAACACTGTCATTTTTTGGTGTTACTGTTCCTTTAACTGATGCGTTTTGAAAAAAATGTGTTTTCCCATGACAGTATCCCTTTAAGGACCCTTACCTCTATATTCTGGGAAATAGGAAACCCTTCTAATCTCCTCCATCGAGTGAGGATCCTGCCACTGTGAGCCTAGCACTGGCACCACACTTTGGGGCACATGCCTTTAGCTTGAGTTTTTAAAATAGTTTCAGCTAACATAATGCAAACAGTGAGCTACTTTATAGGCCCAGGACACAGAACCTCAATGCCGGCCAACTTATTCACCAGAACATTAGAGCTGATGCTTGCTGCTGGTATATAAATATTTATACTTATCTCAGACACTTCAGAGTCCATTGGCAGCAAGCTTGAGTGTTAGCCTAGACTTCTGTGCAGTATGTATACTCACTGTCTGCCATCTCTGTCTTACATCACTCACTGTAGAATGTGCACCCTAGAAACCATACAGGCAGTTCTCAAACAAATGCAAAATATTAGGACAAGTATTTGCATATTTACAAATCATCCCTAATCTGGACTGCCTATTGACCTTCATGGGACTATGTGAGAAGCTGATATTCTAAAACCCTTCTTGTTATTATTCTGCAGCAGCTTTATTCACGTCTGACCCTCTGCTGGCGTGGGCTCATTGCAAAGGGCCTTGTTCCGTTTTTAGAAGTTTTGTCGGCCTTGGACACTCCAGAGAAAATACCTATGTTTTGTTTTTCCTGGTTTTTTAAAGGGATACTGTCATGGCAAAAATGTTTTTTTTATTTATTTTTTTGAAATGCATCGGTGAATCCAGCAGACTTCTGCATTGAAATCCATTTCTCAAAAGAGCAAACAGATTTTTTTATATTTCATTTTGAAAACTGACATGGGGCTAGACATATTGTAAATTTCCCAGCAGCCCCAAGTCATGTGACTTGTGCTCTGATAAACTTCAATCACTCTTTACTGCTGTACTGCAATTTGGAGTGATATCACACCCTCCCTTCCCCCCCGCCCCCCTCAGCAGCCTAACAACAGAACAATGGGAAGGTAACCAGATAAAAGCTCCCTAAAGCTGGCCATAGACGCAAAGATCCGATCGTAAGATGATTCCACGATCGGATCTTTGCATCTCCCGACCTGCTCCCGACCTGCCACTAACCTTCAGATCAACTATAAGTAATAAAAAGCACAGACAGCTGACGTTCTGCCCCTGACAAGGATCCTACGAAAGTTGTACGATTAAAAACCTAGTGACGGTCTCCCACTGAAAATCGTACGATCTGCAATAGACGCAAAGATATTATCGCCAGCCGACAAAAATTTTCTAACCTGGCCGATCGACCAAACGACCGATCGGCATGGCACGACAAATCCGAAAGTCGTATGATAGTCGTACGAATCCTCGATTCGTACGACCAAGTCGTTGCGTCTATGGCCAGCTTATCACAAGATAACAGCTGCTTGGTAGATCTAAGAACAGCACTCAATAGTAAAAACCCTAAATGTCCCACTGTATACTATTCAGTTACATTGAGAAGGAAAAACAACAGCCTGCCAGAAAGCAGTTCCCTCCTTAAGTGCAGGCATAAGTCACATGACCAGGGGTATGCTGGTACAAAGGGCCCACAAACAGGCAGGGTTGGACTGGGTAGCCCGGGGTCCACCAGGACTGTTATACAGGGTGCCCCTGTGGACCCACTGGCCACACCACCGCAGCTCTGCATGGCCGCACGCAGTAGCACGCATGCGCATATGGACCCGCGCGGCAACATTTCTTTGGTAGGGCCTGGAGATTTGGGAGAGGGGGTCTGGCCCGGCGGGGGCCCACCGGCCCGACAGAGCAAACAGGTAATGTTGAAATAATCAGGCAGGAAATGTAAATACTGAATTAGTGGGAAAATGCTGCCCAGTCTGACAATGATGAGCTTCCATTGGCATAATGACACCAGGGTGCTTCTCATGACTTTGCCTCTGAGGTGGACAGTCCAATGCTGCAAACATTAGTTAAGGTTATTTCCACCCTCTACACTAGAACAGCTGCATTTCCAGATTTAAAAATTAGGGACCCACCCATGGTAAATGATCTTTCCCTAGTAAATTGCCTACTGAGACAACTAGGGTCATTTACAATGCAGTGAACAAAGTGAAAAAGGCTGCACTGGACTAAACATGAATATGGTTAAACTGTCATGTTTTATATACTGAATTTATTGCACCAGCCTAAAGTTTCAGCTTGTCAATAGCAGCAATGATCCAGGACTTTAAACTTGTCACAGGGGGTCACCATCTTGGAACGTGTCTGTGACACTCACATGCTCAGTGGACTCAGAGCAGCTGTTGAGAAGCTAAGCTTAGGGGCCGTCACTAATTATCCAGCAGAAAATTAGGTTTGTCTGTAACATAAGCTGATGCTACAGGGCTGATTATTAAATTCTGATGCTAATTTTACTGGTTTTTGTGCTGCCATGTAGTAATTATCTGTATTAATTACTAATCAGCCTTATACTGTGACATTTCTATTCTATGTGTACTGTATATTGTGAGTCAGTCCCTAAGCTCAGTAAGTAACAGCAGCACAGAGCATGTGAATCAGTGAATCAGCAGAAAAGAAGATGGGGAGCTACTGGGGCATCTTTGGAGACACAGATCTTTACTGCTAAAGGACTGTGGTTGCCTTGGGCTGGTACAGAAGCACAAAACATAATGTACAGGTATGAGATCTGTTATCAGGAAACCTGTTATGCAGAAAGCTCAGAATTACAGAATACCTCACTTCTATTGACTCCATTATAATCAAATAATCCAAATTTTAAAAAACAATTTCCTTTTTCTCTGTAATAATAAAACAGTAGCTTGTACTTGATCCAGACTAAGATATAATTAATCCTTATTGGAGGCAAAACCAGCCTGGTGGGTTTATTTAACATTTACATGATTTTCTAGTAGACTTAAGGTATGAAGATCCAAATTACAGAAAGATCTGCCATCTGGAAAACCTCAGGTACCAAGCATTCTTGCTAATAGATCCCAAACTTGTACATTTGTAGCTACTTGTTTCACTTCAGTTGTTTTCAGATTGTTCCCCAGAAATAAAGACTTTTTTCAATAAATTTCCATTTATTTATATTGTACTGTAATTATTTTTGAAAGCATAAATCATTTGTTTGATTAGGCTTGTGGTGCAGTAAGTTCATGTTTAGTATACAAAATACAGCATTTCTAGCCTTATTCTATTTTACACTTTAGTTGCCCTTTAAAAAAAATCCAGGGATTCTGCTCAACAGGCATAAAAGATAAGAATGTATCCATTAAATGTATCAATTTAGAACAGTTTTGGGGAATCAGAGCTGCTTTAGAAGGTGAAAAATTACACTTTACACTTAAATATTAGAAAAATGGCCACAAATAGAAAGTGATTGGGAAAAAGTGGTTATTTCTGGTGATCTATTTAAAAACAACTAGTTGTTTGAAGGTGAACAACACATTTAAAGCTTTGAAGCAATACTAGTGGAACTAGTGAAACAAGTCATTGCTAGATCACATTTTTTTACTAAAGAGGGAGCCTGAAAAAATAGCTCAGTGCTCCGGTAGTCAATAAAAAGGCACATTTTATTGCTTATTTTTTGTCACAGCTGCTGGTTTATTGTTTGTGGGGGATGGAGTAGTCAGCAGTTATTTTGGGACTGATTCCAGCCAATATGGCAGCTGGTGCCCATGGATGAAAAGGAATACAAGCCTTCAGCTTGTTCTGAGTATGAAGGGTATTGTATAATATCAATATCAATATATATATATATATATATATATATATATAATACACAAAAGCCGTAAACATCTTGTAAATTATATCCTTTTAAACGGTGAGTTCTGATGTCATCAGTTATAAACGGTGAGTTCTGATGTCATTTCTGTCACATGACTCATTGAAACTTGTATTATAATAAATAAAGTTCCCCCAGTTGCAAAATATGAGGATATTAGAAGTTACCTCGGAGTTCCATGACCTGTATAAAAACACTCGGCCTTCGGCCTCATGTTTTTATATGGTCATGGAACTCCTCGGTAACTTATAATATCCTTATATTTTACAAGAGGGGGTACTTTATTCACTATATAAACTATATAGTATAGTATGAAGTATTGTATAATATATCAATTTAGATACAAAATATGTTATTGTAAACTGCAACTGACAGAATCTCCGCTGGTGTTGGACATAATAGGGCAAATTTAGTTATTTCTAAATTTTTGCTTCAGAACTCTTTGCCCTACTTCATGTAACTTTGTCAGATGTTAATTCATATTCATAAAAATGCGATGTTTCATCATGGAAAATGAACGCTGGCAAAGTTTTCACTGGTGAAAATTCTTCAGAGCAGACAATTCCAAATGAAATTTCGCAAGTGTTACTTTCTTCCTAAGCTTTGTTAACATACTGATGCTTACATCAATTTAAAGGGCAAGGAAAGTGTAAAATAGAATAAGGCTAGAAATGCTGTATTTTGTATACTAAACATAAACATGAACTTACTGAACCACAAGCCTAATCAAACAAATGATTTATGCTTTCAAAGTTGGCCACAGATAGGTGTCATCTTGTAACTTTGTTATACATCTTTGCAAGACTAGACTACATACACATGCTCAATGTGGTCTGGGCTTCTTAGGGATCGTCATAAATGATCAAAAACAAGGTTGCTTGAGTTCTGCATGACTGGTAAGGCAGACGGCTCCTTCTGCTGTTCATAAGTATGATTGTTTCCCTGGCAGAAGTTAGGGACTGTCTAGCAATTCCTATCCACAGCAGTAAATAAAGGGAGAATTTCAATGCATACAGTCTACAGGTTTCTTATAAAAACGGTAGACATTTTTTAAGTAAAGTATATTGGAGATAGATTTCTTGTTCATTAAAGAACAAGTAAACGTTTTTTTTTTCTATCTCTAAATTTGCTCTAAACAGCCCCTCAAATTAATGTACCTTAGTCCCTGCTGCAAGTCTGCTCTGGTTTCTGTGTTATCAGCAGCTTGTTTCACCTTCTTCCTGGTGCAGAGTGAAGCCCCGCCCCATAGCTTACTGAGCTGACCTTATCTCTTGGACTAGTCCAGGAGATCATTTGCATACTATGACATAGCAGAGACCAGTGTGCAGCACATTTTGCTTGGGGAAACTAGCTTACTAATGCACACATTGGCTCCCTCTTCCTCTCTATTGTGGAACAGCAGCAAATGGACTGCTCAGTAAGCTAAGGGGCTGGGCTTCACTCTGCACCAGGAAGAAGGGGAAACAAGCTGCTGATAACACAGACACCAGAGCAGACTTGCAGCAGGGACTAAGGTACATTAATCTGGGGGGCTGTTTAGAGCAAATTTACAGAAAGAAAAAGAAAAACATTTACTACAAATGGGATTTTATTTCTTTGCCTTTCATTGTCCTTTAAATATGGTGAGTACATACAAGTCATTATACAGTCATATGAAAAAGTTTGGAAACCACTCTTAATACTTTGAAGTTTTCATTATCATTGGCTGAGCTTTCAAAGTAGCAATTTCATTATAATATACATCACGCCTTATGGAAACAGTAGTATTTCAGCAGTAACATAAAGTTTATTGGATTAACAGAAAATCTGCAATATGCATCATAACTCATTTAGACAGGTGCAAACATTTGGGCATCCCAACAGAGATATTACATCTATACTTAGCTGAGCCTCCTTTCGCCTCCTATAGCCTTTGATGAGTGTCTGTGTTCTGGATGGCGGTATTTTTGACCCTTTGTCCATACAAAATCTCTCCAATTCAGTTAAATTTGATGGCTGCTGAATCAAATTTGCAATTAGTTTTCATTTGTTATGGTTTTTGAGATATTTAGCTTTTTATCTCCAGTTTGCAATGTCAGCAATCTGGTTGCTGGGGGTCCAAATTACCCTAGCAACCATGGATTGATATGAATAAGAGACTAGAATATGAATAGGAGAGGGTCTGAATAGAAAAATCAGTAATAAAAGTAGCAATAACAATACTACATCTTACAGCGCATTCATTTTTTAGATGGGGTCAGTGACCCCCATTCAAAAGCTGGAAAGAGTCAAGAAAGAGGCAAATAAACTATAGACAATAAATTATGAAGACCGGTTGAAAAGTTGCTTTGAATTGGCCATTCTATAATATACCAAAAGTTACCTTTTAAACGTATTTACTAAAGCCATCTTCCTCAATGTGCTTTGGAAAAAATCCAGTTCAATTCAACTTTCATGTCCTTAAAGGAGAAGGAAAGCTACGGAGGCATTTTATTGCCAATAAATCAGCTGCAATAGTGCAAGCTAGAATGCTATAGTTATTCTGTAGAATGTTTTACCATACCTGAGTAAAAAGCTCTAGATCTCTCTGTATTTTTAAGATAGCAGCTGCAGTATAAGCCCAGTGTGACATCACTTCCTGCCTGAGTCTCTCCCTGCTCACTTATAGCTCTGGGCTCAGATTAGAACAGAGAAGGGCGGAGCAAACTGAGCATGCTCACGCCCGGGGCAAGGAGGTTTAAGCTGAAGGCAGGAAGTCTGATACAGGAGCCCATGGGGCAGATTTACTTCACATACTATTCACATGTTGAATTTTGAATTATTTTCAATTCGAAATTCGACCATTGATAAATCTGCCCCCATGTGTACACAATAGAAGGAAAGAAATTCTGTGTTTCTTTTGACAGAGGACTCAGAG
>CM044433.1:37813308-37823595 GCA_024363595.1 Xenopus borealis
GGGGGGGGGGGCAGGTAGGCTGGGGAAAGGAGGGAGGGGGGTCTACCTAGAGGAGGGAGGGTTTTTTTCTATTACAGGTTTAGCTCTCCTTTAAAGGACAAAGAAAGCTATAGGGGCACCTATTTGTTAAGCATCCCATGTGGCACTAATAAATTACCTGTTGCCCCATGGCTGGGGTTCTGCAGCTTATCTGATGCCAATGTGACAATATATAGTTTAGCTCATTTACAGAGTACCTTGCTTGGGATAGGATTAATACTTGCCTCACTTTCTAACTCTTTTTCTTTGTATGTGTTGCTGAATTAGACCCCCCCCCCCGAAACAACATGAATGTGATTGTTTTCAAGGCAGAGGCCAAAGACAGCATCATTCTAAAACATTAATAATAAAGTGATTTTCCATCAAACTTGAAAGTAAAATTTGTATTCAGCTAAATAAGACTGATAATGTCACTTTCGTCTTTAAAAAGTGAGAAATAAAATTACATTGAACAAATCCCTTTTGTATGTATTGACTTACCTTTAAATCACTTTGTAACAGGGTAAGAATCACAAGAGGGTGGTGGGTCCAACAACTGAAGAAGTAAACTCATTGTCAATTGAATTAATTTTTTTTGCAGTCACAAAAGGCTTATGCCTATGTAAGAAACAATACAAGATATGTAACAAAGCAAATCACTAGATAATAAAAAGAATTGGTGTTCATTAAAATGGGGAAATTAAAACAGGAGTGTTTCAAAAAGAAATAAACAAAAGGAATTAAGTCATATGTTCTCTTTATGCAATGCAACGACAAGGAAAACAGAATTTCAGGGTAGAGGGAATTAAACAAATTAAAGGGACTCCGTCATGATTTTTACGATGTTGTTTTTACTTCTAAATTACACTGTTTACATTGCAAATAATTCACTCTAAAATCTAAAATGTAATTCTTGAACCAGCAAGTGTATTTTCTTAGTAGTAATATTGGTGTGTAGGCAGCCATCTTAGGTCAGAGGGTGAATAGCATAAGGATAATACATAGAGAGAGTATAAAGGGAGAGACATAGGGGCAGATTTATTAAATTCATGTGAAGGATTCGAAATTCGATTGAATTTTCAAAAAGATTTGAATAACTTTTTTGGGTACTTCGACCATCGAATTTTTTAAAATTTGATTGATTCAAATAAAAATCTATTCGATCAGTCGACCATTCCATGGTCGATTTGATCGTTCGATTAGTCGAATTGCGGTAAAATCCTTTGAATTCGATATTCAAAGGATTTCAATTTGACCAAAATTCGATGGTCGAATTTGAGGGTTTTTTAACCCTCGATTTCGACCAATAGTAAATCTGCCTCATAGAGAGAGATACACAGCAGTGTTTTAAAGAGGATACAGGGAGGGATTTTTTTAAAGAGGGTTAATATTATGTGAGAGCTTAGAGAGAATTTGAGATACTTGCAGTATTTTAGAGGATGAGGGAGAGAAGATTCAGAGAGATTGTGACTAGCATAAAAACAATACAGAAAGAGAGACTATAAATAGAAAGAGTGCAGAGAAATACAGCAGAGAATATTGAGAAAAGTTTCAGAGACAGAATCAAGGGCATGTGAAAGAACAGAGGGAGACAGAGGTACACAGAATAGAGAGGACATAAGGAGAAAGAGTGGAAAACAGATAGAGAAGGTACATGGAAATAAGAGAGAATATGGATACAAAGACTGCGAGAGAGAAATATGCATGTAGATACTGGAATTGAGTTCTTCCTTGCTGGAAACACTATTGTCGTAACTTTACTTAACCCAATATCTGCTGCGTTTCTTTTCAGGGTGTGTCTCGTGTGCTGATAAAAAAAACACTCAGAAGCTCGCAGGGCTTCTCTGTCATCTAAGAATTAAGAAATAAAAGCATGTCATGGGATTTTTGATCAATAATGGCTCATGGTAATACTCTGAACCCGGTAGCTTCTTGTATAATGCCGGTATTCAATATGAAGCTCTATGCAAAGCAACCCTACTAATGTATAATGAAGTTTGTGGAGGGAGAAGTTAATTAGGATTTATGCTCAATGATCTAATACTGGTTCTTTTTATTACTTTTGGGAATTCTTGGATGTTCCCATATGTATGCTTTAAAATGTTTATGAGTTCCGAAGCCCTCATCAGACTCTTATTATTATTATAGTTTATTATAGTTAAAGGGCAAGGAAAGGCAAAGAAATAAAATCCCATTTTTACTTTCTTTAATGAAAAAGAAATCTATCTCCAATATAATTACATTTAATTAAAAAATGTGTACCGTTTTTATAAGAAACCTGACTGTATGCAGTGAAATTCTCCCTTCATTTAGTCCTGTGGATAGGAATTGTCAGATGGTCCCTAACTTCTGGCAGGGAAACAATCATACTTATGAACAGCAGGGGGAGCACATGCTTTACTTACCAGCCATGCAGAACTCAAGCAGCTTTGTTTTTTGATCATTTATGACGATCCCTAAGAAGTCCAGACCACACTGAGCATGTGTATGTAGTCTAGTCTTGCAAAGATGTATAACAAAGTTACAAGATGACAGCCCCCTGTGGCCAACTTTGTTTGATTAGGCTTTTGGTGCAGTAAGTTCATTTTCAAGTTTAGTATACAAAATACAGCATTTCTAGCCTTGTTCTATTTTAGACTTTCCTTGCCCTTTAAGGGCAAAATAGCAAGATAAGATTTTTGCATCTGGTGTGTTTTTTGGGAGTCTAGCCAGCTTCTGATGAGTGCAGGGGAAGCGAGATCTGTTATCAACTAAACTATTATATGAGTTTTATTGACTAAAAATTACTATACATACTCATTGTTAGCAAGCCTAGAAAACCTGAGGATCTCCATCCAGTTAATTGAGATCTTGCTTGTGGGGTTGACGCGCGCTGCCACAGGACCTCCATGCACCATTTGAGACCTTCCATCTGCGGACTGTTTGGGGTCTCCCAGTCTAGGTTGCAGAAAGGGGGGGGGCTTACTCATTCGCTAATGTATTTCTTTTTCATTCTATGTATGTAATAAAAACCTTTGCTTATATGTAGCCGGTGTGTTTGAATTACTTCCGAGCAACTCTGTGATATTTTCACATTGTATAAGGGCACTGCCCATGACTACATCTCAAGTGAGACACAGTCTATGCAAGGGACTGAACTATGTTCTTCTGCACCTTTCTCTTGCCTGAATATACAGTTTTATATAGCTCAGTCTAGTTGGACATTAATGGACTTCAGTGTTTTCCCCATTAAAAATGATTTATCTGCATCTTATGTTTCTTTCATGTGGATCAGTTTTTGCCTCTTGTTGTTCTGGTTTAGGAATGTGTGTTTAAATGCGGCACATGCAGCTTTAGTATGTAAGCCCTGATCTGTCCAGAGCTACATTTACTGTCATTGACTCTATAAACACAGTCAAGCACATTCCACGTGCCATCCTTAACTGGAAAAGAAATACTGCACATTTCAGGGTTAGCTTCCAAATAAAGCAAGGTCATCCGAGACACAAGGATCCCTTCCATCTGCAATGTACACATTCCAGTTTTTTTCTAGTGCCAGTTGTCATATACACAGTGCAGAATGTTCAGAAGGGTGTTTATACTGGACATGCAGAACGACTTAACCTTGGAATTATTAGGCAAGCATTTTATTTATATAGAGGCTGGTTTTCCCGTAAGATGTGTTATGTTTTGGTATCTGAGGATGAGCAGAGTATAGCAGTGCTTTATTAGCAGGTTCATGCAGCCATTACACTTCAACAGTAGTTTGAACTCTAACACACTAATCAGTATAGAAAGTACAGTGCATGCACAGTATAACTCTTGTGCACAGTGACACCTACAGGCACCTTGCACAAACACCATGTAGTCCCCCTATAGTAGGAAAGCATTTGGGTAAATGTAATAAACAGAAAACTGTACACTGTACATTCTTCACATGATATAGTCCTTGGTCCATGCAGGTAGTTTTCTGATTCTCTCAGTATGCCTCATAGGTTCACTTTCTTCAGGCCTATAGCAGTTGGTCTCAGGAGTAGGAAAATGTCCTTCATCAAATGGAGCTTCTGCAAAGTCATATCTAGCAGGCACAAGACAACTTGCATTCCATATGCGTCCATCAGACAGTTCACATGTGTATGGTCCTCGCTGGTGTCTCACTTCAAGTGGTGTAGTAAATTTAGATTGTCCTTGTTTTAGTATTCCTGGTTTCTTAATTCTGACTAAAGGTCCAGGCTGAAAGTGCACTTCTCTTGCACCACGTTTTCTGTCAGTATAAGCCTTGCATTTAGCTTGTTGACATTTGACAATGTCAGCAGTAGATGATTTTGTAGGAACATGGTGATTATAGCACCGCAAAGCCATGTTATCCTATAGCCTTGGACTTTTCTGCCAAATGTAGAAAGAGCTGATGTTTATGATGACCCCGAAAATCTATAGGATAATGTTTTTGCCTCTTTTGTCTCTTGACAAAGTAGCACAGTGGCTTTCTATATATCATGTTTCTGTACAGTTATGGCACCCGTTCCAGCTTATCACCCATAGACTATATTTTATCCAATTTTTAAAGAATGATTTCCTTTATTGCTGTAATAATAAAACAGTACCTTTTACTTGATCCAAACTAAGGGGCAGGTTTATCAAGGGTCGTATAGTCAATTCGAAATTTCTTGTTTAAAAATTCACACATTCAAATTTTAAGCCCCCTTTTTTGAATGTAAATGAGATTTATCACAAATCTGCAATGGAAACTGTCCCAATTCAAATATTCCCCACCAAAAACCTGCCAATTTCATGTACAAGTCAATGGCAGAGGACTGTTGAGCCATTTAGACATATAAATAGCCTTCCTGATATTCAAAAAAACATTTTTTGTCGGGAGAAAAATTTCGAATCGAATTTTCGGGTAGGAAACTTTTGATTGAATATTAGAATTTGTCTTAAAAATCTTCCCAGTCAATTTGTGAGCATATTGATAAATGGGATTCCAAGATATAATTAATCCTTATTGGAAGCAAAACATGCCTATTGGGTTTATTTAATGTTTACATGATTTTCTAGTAGATATATATATATAATAATTTTGAATCTGAGCTGAATGCTGAGGATCAATGGCAAACTCACTGAACAGTTATGTCATCCAAGAAATATAGAATGATGGAATAAACAGCTTCAGGCAGTCCTTATAAACTGCAAATTTCTTTTATTATAGCAGTGTACAGCACACTACATGTTTTGGGTAAAACCCTTTATCAAGTGTACATAGTGCAAAGTATTATGGGTATAATGCGGTTGCTGGTTTTTCGCTGGTGATTTATGAATACCACTTGCTCTCTTTGTATACTAAATATCCAGAGTATAGACCCTTAAGTAGGCTTTTCAGCAGTACTTGGACTCATTAGAGATAGACCATGAAAGGGTAGTTTCTCTGATATGGACTTAATAAGACTTGAAAATATGGAAACAATGGATGGACTAAAATGTGATAAACCAATGGAAATCTCATTATATGATTATGTCACTTTAAGAAGGGATTGAGGGAGGTTCTTGGTGTATGAAACAGGGTATATATACCCACTTTGCACTATGTAAACTTGATAAAAACATGTAGTTTGCTATACACTGCTATAATAAAAGAAATTTGCAGTTTATAAGGACTGCCTGAAGCGATATATATATATTCAGGGGAAGAAAGTTCCTGTGTGGAACTGAAACGTCGGATATTAATAAACCCTACTTCATTCAACCTTTTGCTACTTTGTTTTTCCTCAGATGTGCTGTCAATTCCTGCATTCTGTCTATATATTTATGAATGATAACACAAACACTTTTCTTTCACTCATGGTTAGTGGTTGGCTGAAGCCATTTATTGCCAAACAACTGTGTTTACTCTTATTAAATCATAATCACTACTCAAACTACCCAAATGACCCTGATCAAAGGTTTACATACCCTGGTGACTTGTGTAGAAAAATTGAGCAGGCACTTCCAAAGACCGAACTTCTAGGCAGACTTATCAGTCTAAAAGTATTCTATTTATTAAGGCGCACTAGGATACAACGCGTTTTGTATAGGATACTTAATCATAGGCTACATGATTCCATTCCCAATTATTGGTAACCTTCAATGTGACTTCACTCTAGTCATGCCCGCCCTTAAGGGGTAGGTTAAACACCATCTTGGGACTCTCTTTGAAGGCAAATCAAAACAAAAAAACTTTATACACAATATACCAAAAAATGCTATTGACCACACTATTCGATATATTTAAATGCACATTATACAATTTTAAATCTAGGTACCGGTTAAATATATTAGGCAGCTGTGCATGTCTCTAAGACAATGGCAAAGAATTCAGAAATAGCATGTTACATCATACTGGTTATTCCTACCGGATATCTACTGCCTAATGTAAAGATCCACCTTGTTTCTAGATTTATCTCCCCCTCTTTGATTCAAAAATACCCTTTCAATACCCCTAAGAAGTATTGAAGATTATTCTCACAACAGGTTTGAAAATGTTTAGCCACATTGGTTTCATTCTTATTCTTTATATGATTAATATGCTCACGGGCTCTACCTGTCTGACCCACATATTGTTTTCCACAGAAAAGGCAGAATATAAGATACATTACGTGTATTGCAATTAATATGGTGCTTAATTCTGTGTGCCTCTTTTGTGGTGTGTGACAAGAAACTATTCCCCACCACTACATAATGGCAGGTGATGTGATGTGCCACATGTGAAAAAACCTTTATGGGTGAGCCATGTTGGTTTTTTATATGTACGAATCATGCGTGGGGACAAGAATATTTTTGTGCTTGACTTTCTAGGGACAAATTGGCAACCATCTCCTAGGATCAAGTCTAATGAAGGATCAGTCTTTAATAAGGTTAAGTTCCTTTTTTTATAATATTTACTATCTCAAAATATTGTGGACTATAAATTAAAATACACAAGACAATGTGAGATTGTTTTATCTTGAGTAGACATTATGTTCTTCTGTCGATTTCTATATTTCTTGAAAAGGTTATTTCTTTGGGTATACAATGCTCTAGAAAAAGCCCTTTTTAGGTTAGACACCTCTGACTAGAAGCCCATCTCTGAGCTCACAAGACAGTTTTACAAAAACATAAAAATTCGTACACAGTCGCCTTAATCTTAAGAATTGCCCAGTAGGTATGTTACGTATGATATGTGGCAGATGAGAAGAGGCCGCTTTTAATTTGGTATTGCCAATGCATTTTTTACATGTCACCATCTGTCTAGTACTGGTGAGTGATATATCAAAAAAAGAAATAGTATTTGAGTGTGCTTCATATGTAAATTTTAGGTTTAGAATATTCTCATTAATATAACTGACAAATTGAACAAACTGTTTGCCTGACCAAATCAATATCAGGTCATCTACTGTATATAGCAACCATAGAACTTAATATATTGTTGGAATGGGTTAGAATATCTGGGTGGCTTGGCCTGATAGCCATTCTAACCCTTTTGTGTCAAGTTGTGTGCATGTTAATAAAGGTAGCCATCTTCACCTGTGATCTGTTTGATCTGTTTGCTTGTAATTAGTCAGGTATATAGGTATATAAAAGGTCAATGACTTTCTGGACTCCTGAGACCCTTGCATCTTTCATGCAGTCCTGCACTGATGTTTTTTTTTCAATTCTAAGTTATAGGGAAAGCAAAAGAATTGTCAAAGGATCTTCGGGAAAAGGTAGTTGAACTCTATAAAACAGGAAAGGGATATAAGAAAATATCAAAGGAATTGAGAATGCAGTGGAATCAGCAGTGTTCAAACTCAAATTAAGAAGTGGAAAATTAGGGGTTCTGTTGAAACCAAACCACTGTCAGGTAGACCAACTAAAATTTCAACCACAACTGCCAGAAAAAAATTGTTTGGGATGCAAGGAAAAACCCACAAATAACTTCAGGTGAAATAAAAAAAAATACTGGAAGAAAATTTGCACTCATCAGCCCAGAAGCTGCGCATGGGACGTACTTGGTCCAACATGACAATGATCCAAAACACAAGGCCTGTCATTGGCTACAGCAAAATAAAGTGAAGGTTCTGGAGTGGCCATCTCAGTCTCCTGACCTCAATATGTCCTAAAATACAAACAAACTTCATTCATTAAATTGTGAAATCTTCAACTGGTGTAAAGAATCTTGATTGCAACCGCCCTGGTCCACTCTGCTGGACTCTCCAATACAAAACAAATTTCTGTAGGGAAGCGCAAAAATGGATACTATGGTGCAGTACCCTTAAATTTGTTTATTAAAGTGCCAAGTGCATCACACTGTGCTGTGTTATTTATATAAAACTTGTTTAAAAAGTGCCATGTGCCATAGACCCTTCAGGTAAGTTAGACCAAGGATGTTAAATCAGCCCACATCTGGTGAAATTGCCTACTTCTCAAAGTATGTACACATCAAGCAAAACTGGTGCGGACTCCAAGATGTCAGAGTATTCACGCAATGTTCATAAAAAGAAGAAATATACTGCTCCTGATCCTTAACACGTTTCACGTGGAGCGCCACGCTTCTTCAGAAGGAAAAATACTAATCCCCCTCCCTCACTCCAACCATATAAAAATTTAGGTTTAATTTACTTATGGTGAGCTATTTGTGGCAGTATTTGCATATTCAATTATTTGGCAAATCATAAGCACATATGTAAATAGGGCAGGGGAACTGCTCTCCCCGATATCTTAAAACTATGGACGGACCTATATTGAAACCATTTTACAATATGGCCCCCATGCCAACCAACCCCCCCCTCCAAGTCCCTAAAACACACAATGTAAAAAAAAATTAAAACAGTTAAAATGTCCAAATCTATATTTAAACCATGAGGTTGTAAACTATTCAGCTCAAAAATCCAAAAGGTCTCTCTTTGTCTCAGCCTAATGAGACTCCTCCTTTAAAACTGGCAGGTATTTGTTCAAGAACTAAAAACATTATACCCTTAGGATCACTATTGTGGATCTCTTTAAAATGTCTGGAAACACTATGGTTTTTAGTTCTTGAACAAATACCTGCCCGTTTTAAAGGAGGAGACAGTCTCATTAGGCCGAGACAAAGAGAGACCTTTTGGGTAATTTTTCTGAAAAATGGTTAAGAAATCATAAATTCTGCTAGGGTATCTAAACTTATGAACACAACTGTAGATTATAAAATGCAACCCAAAGAAATTCACATTGCTTCATTGGATGGTTCTCAGCAAATTAAGGCACATTGGGAGTTAGAATTCCTGTGGAATACAGGTTTTGCTTCTTCAGACATCAAGGGTAATATTCTATGTTCTTTAAAAAAAAAAAAAAAAGTTTAAAAAAATGACAGGACATGATGTGAACGGTAACAATGCTTTATAGAAAACAGGTGCCCTATTTTGAGCATAGAGCATGTTAGAAAACCAAATGATACCAAATCACAAGAAAACAATATTGCAATTGGTTCTGAGATAAAGTGAGTGACATACATGGTTAGCATGAAAATGACACCACTGAAGCACCTCAATTCCTGCATACCCTTGGCTTCTGGGAGCAACAGCTGGGGGCTTGGACAGCTGCAACTTGGGTCACAAGCCCACTATGAACATTAGAAAATAAACAAAGATGTCTTATATAAGATCAATATCTAGCACAAAAATAACTAACAAAGAAGATCCAATTGTGAGTGTTATAAGTGCAAAACAAGACGGAAATAACAAGTATGCTAGGAGGATGAATTTGGTATATATTATTCAAGAAAACTATGAATAAAGGATAACAATGGATCTAAAAAAACAAAAGCTTACATTTAAATTTACAGGAACGCTACACACAAATATAATTCTTCAGATTCACTGCAATGGGGTCTTCTTGTAATTGTTTCAGCACTCCCTGCAGACAGGCAACGTCCTAAACTTTACCAATGAGGCCTTTTAGATACCTTCATCATAACGTGCAACATGCCAAGAAGCTCTGAATGAAACACAGAATATGTTTAGAGGAACGTCAGATGTGATGGAAATTAACTCATTACTCCAAAAGATAATTATGATTTGTAATTGCTGTCTAAAAATCCGGCTCATCAAGAACGTCATCTCAAAGCAGCATTTTTACCAATTAACAATTAATAAGGTTATGCAATTAAAAAAGGGGAAAACTGCGATATTGCGCTGCTGCTACTCATAGTTAATATGCAGATAAGTTATATTATATTATTATATAATAATATATATTATATTATATTACGAGTGGGAGTTGTACCAATCTTGTGGGCGTTTCTGCAATGACGTCATAATT
>CM044433.1:37837397-37859790 GCA_024363595.1 Xenopus borealis
AGTTGTGCAAATTCTTACTTAGGGGTTAAAGGTTGGAGTGCTGGGGAATTTTCTTGTTTTCTGTAGAATCTGTCCCGTCAAGTTGTTGGAGTGGGTGAGGAGATAATACAGGAGCTTCCAATGAGTCTAAACTCCTAGTGGGTCTGCAGTCGGAACAGTAGTTCATGTTGCCTACATGTTTTGCACTTGGGTAACTTGTCTGGTTTCTTTGGGGTCTTAGTTTCCCTTTTTTAGTAGTTTGTATTTCCGCTCTTAATTCAGTAAGGGAGTCTGTTCCTTCCATTTTCTACGTTGGAAATGGGGGTGGGGGAGGCAGTATAACTCACTGTTCGTTGCCTCCTTCGTGCGGCTGACAGCAGTTAGAATGCGTTCAGTGCCGATGCTGCTGACAGGAATGGCTGCGTTACCGGCGCAGTTATCCAGGTGCTGCCGATAATTTCCCTAGCTGTGGCGCAGTTTGTAGAGGTGCTGCCGATAGTTACACCAATTGTGGCGCAAATCTATCTGGACGTCTCTGCTGGGTGACGTCAGTGCGCTCTTCTCGCTTACGGTGGGAATACTCGTGGCGGAAGTTATGTTCAGGCCTACTAAGTAAAAATTTACTGTTGCGTAGCAACGTACATTTCTTTACACACTTGTGTAATCGTTAAGAGCGCCAATGAATAAACCGTTTGGTTAATACTTTGAGTATCTGTTTTACCCTCAGTACCGTGGACAATGTGGGAGATATCCTGTGTCCTATCAGTGACGGCCTCTATTTACACTGCCCTGAGTACCTCGGCAATAGTGAGCTGACCCTCTCCTTTCTGCCCTAGGAAAAGCTCAGCGTGCTCAGCAGAATATCGGTCGCTTTGTGTGTCACAGTTAAGACAGCTCTGCATGTCTATGTTTGCCTTGGTGTGTGAGTACAGGAAATAATTAAAAAAAAAAAATTTTGTTTAAACTGTCCTCCTCCGAGGCAGGACAAAAGAACTGAGGGATGATGGTGGAGCCAGCACATATATCTGGGAGGAGGAGCCAAGAGGCATCAATCTTTCTGTCCTGCCCCAGAGGTGAATGAAGACAAAACCCTGAAATCTGCACTGACAGGAGGGCCGACTAGAGAAAATGGGGTAACGTACCAGCAGCAGAGTTGTTGAGTTTCAGACAACCCAATTGAAAACTGCAAAGGTGTCAACCATTCATTTTCAATAAATGAACAAAATCTAAAGGAATCCGTGCATTTATACCCATTTCCATTCTTTACATCTTTGAGGACATTACAATAAGTACACTAAAACAGAAGATCTAGAAAAAAAATTCAGGTGGGTGATGATAAAACAGAGAGATCCCTGCCAGTGCCGAATTACAGGAACACTTCTGGGGCAATTTATTGAAAGGAGCAAAGTTTGCAGATGTATAGAAAAAGACTGCAACCAAATAGCTGTTTGCTTCCAAACAGGGGACTAGGCCTGGACGGAGAGTCAAAATAAGCCCTGGCATTTGAGGTGCACAGATGCCCAAACAGCCCCTACCAGCCCACTAAATACTGATTTTCTATGGCACATTATAGCAGCCCCTCTGGCATTTGTCAGAACCCACAGATTACCAGTCTGGGCCTAGACTAGTACATGCTACCTGCTGATTGGTTGCGGTTGTTGACTAGACCTGTAGCAAGATTTGCAACTTTTATTACATTACCCCCTTGGAGTGATAGCCTTCCTAATGCTAAAGCCTCAGTCCAAGAGATGATATCCACAAAACCACCACCTTGTTGGCCTTTAGTTGGAACTTTCTTGTTAATATATGTATGCAGTTATTACTCTATCAAGTCTTTTTCCCAATCGCATGTGGGTAAGTGGCAACACGGTCCACAAAATAGAATAATGGTGATCTCAAGAGGATCACCCAGACAGACCATCTTCAAAAAGCTTTATAATAAGTCTGTCAAAAATAAGAAATAAAATTACCATCAGTGTCGAGTGGACAGCGAACGAAACATTCGGCAGCACATCTCCCGCTGTTTATCCAAGTAATCTTGGTAACAACTGTGAAAACAAGGGCAAGAATAAGTATTATATATGAGAGCATGTGCCTAACCAAAAAGGAACACAAACACATATGAACAACGCTAATAATTTTTATTCTGTAAGATACAGGCAAAGGAGCGATTACCTCAAATGCAAGAGAGTTTTGGATGAAAGAAGCACAATGCCTAAAATATACTGGAATATGTTTAAATTATAAAATCCCAAAGAACGGTTTTAATATTACAAAGTGTTCATATAAGATCAGCTCACATCAGTAAGGCAAGGCAAGAATAAATAATAGTTTTTTTAAACAATGGATGGATTGGTATTAATAATTCCAGAGTACTCTGTGCAAGTAAAACATGGTTGCGGATGCATAGTCGGCCACGGGAAGAGAAATGCGTAATTTCAGGTCTCCATATATAGTTCATATACTAAGAGTTAAAACACCATTTTTGGTTTTAAGGCAATGCTATGTCTCAAGCATGAGGGATATGAATAACTATTTTGAAAAGATATACTATAAATATACATGAAATTGCTACAAAAAATATTCCTTGGAATTTCAGCTATATTCAAGAACTTGCAATTATTAATCTAATAGCACTGCTGGTTCATTTGTAGTTAAATTGCAAAGAAACAGTATCATGTCTTGTACGAACACGCACACAGTACTTATAGTTACTGACAAAAATAATATAATTATCATATCAATAAATAGTATATATTATTATTTTTGGAAGTAATTTAATCATGGACTTTGTTTGTAAAAACTGGTCTTAGGGGTAATTGTCTGACCCTGGTAAAATACAAAGTTGACCAAGTTAGCATGATGGCTGTAATGCAACCTAAACAACCAGCAACAACGAAAAGTAAAATATTTAAAGGGATACTACTACTTTTCTAAGATTACGGCTATATTGTGTGGAGCAAAAATCTGGGGAAAGGCACTCTCTGACCGCACAGCAGCCCAATATTCCCAGCCGATAGGGTACTATGAACTCCTAGATCCCACAGAAGCTTGCAAAAGAACGGAGAACTTAATTTCAGGCCATATTGGTATACACAGCCTTATGCATTTTGTGCACTCAGGCACTAAATCGTGAGCCTATAATCAAGTGCCCGAGTACATGAAAAGTGGCCTGAAATAAAGTTCTCCGTTCTTTTACAAGCCTGGTTGTGGGATCTGTGAGTGTCTGCTGTCTTCTATGGTTGGATACCTTCACCTTGAGCTGCAGGTCTGGGACATATGCTTGCAGACCCCACGTACTACTGGTGAGATTACAATATTTATTGGCTTTGCACTGGGAATGTTCTTCCATGAATACTATGGACACCTACAAAGAAAAGGTAGGTAGCAAGAAACCAGATTAATCCTGCTCCTTGGTAACTTGCACCTAGAAATTCAGATTACGCTGAATATTGCATTATTCAAGGAAAACAAGTGATTTTAGAAAAGTGGCTGACACTCTTAGGGGCTTTTACACACTGGCATTTTTGGCTACGCTCCCCCTGTGTTACGCTCTTCCGTTCAGCCACAAGGGGTCTGTACTCACACAGACTCATGTAAGCTTCAAACGCAGGTGGGACGCAGCAGGTTGCATTTCCACCTGCATTTGGTGCATTCATACATCTGTGCGAGTACAGCCCCCTTCACAATCATTGAGTGTGTCTACACCTGCGCTCCCCTGCGGCTGAATGGAAGCAAGCACAACGCAATGGAGTGCAAACAAAAACGCCCTTGTGCAAGAGCACTTACTCAGTTCTAATGCTCAAACTACATATGCATTGCTTTGCTCACCACACAGAACTCTGGCTCATTCAGTTTGTGCAACTGTTTTTAAAAAGCCTATTTAAAACCTTGGTGCCCCTCCTGGGGTCTCCACTATTGGGGATGGCCAAAACCTGTCTGGTTATAAAAACAAAGTAGTGCAGTGGGGTTGGCTAGTTCCATATCATTTCACACAAAGCACATGCAGTCGAAACTCAGGGCTGAGCCCAAGATATTTGTTGAATCAGAGAATAAAAATTCTTAAAAACATGCTGTACTTCCATTAAATTATATGCACTTAATGCAAACATTGTTTTCCGAAGTAATGCCCCCATGTTTTGTTGTGTAATCCATAGCAACCATTCACATGATTACATAATTCAAACTGCACTACATTAGTAAAATTGGCAATGGTTTCCTTTGGAGTACTTAATTGGGGTAAATTGGAATTACACAGCAAGGGGCTCAGATCTTTCAAGATAAACCCAGCGCAGACCACGATAACTTCAAATTGACATAGTTGTCTCTCCAACTGACTTATACAGGACCTCGACAGGTTTGAGATGGCGGATTTTTGGATTTGGTCTTTTTCCAGCATCGGGTATAATAAATCCCTCTAGAAATTCAAGTTTTGTAGTGAAAAACTACATTAGGATTTTAATAAATATCCTAAAAATCAGCTAACATATATAAAATATGAGGTTATTGGCTACATAAGTTATATCACCTTGATAGTCTCTTCAGTTCATTGTTGATTTCAGGATTGAAGGGCTCCATCCTTTGAGCTTTTAACAAGAAGTTACGAGCCTTGTCATACTCCCTCATCTCCAGACATGCCTAAGATATGAAGGAAACAAAATTCAGGTTAGCCTACAATAAGTAAACACAGGTAAATGCAGATTGTACAAAGCAAGGACATTTGTTGTATTTTTCTAACAAAGCTTCCGTTATGTAGTTTTAAAAATCTGCACAGACACATTCCAGATATTTCGAGGAATATTAATTCCCCTTTAAAAAGCTTCCTGGTGCGTCAACATGGGGAATCCACAGTGAACACAATGGTTGTCACAACAGTTGTGGTGAATTTTATCAAGAAGTTGCAGTTTTCCCAGATTTTGGTTGCTGACTTAAAAGGGACAGTGCCCAATATTTAGATTTGATATTATATTTTATATTATAGGATCTTATTGTTAAAAGCTGAATAAATCAACCTTCCCAAGATCTGTCCTACAGCAAATGTTTCCTTGTATGGCTAAATTAAATGAATCTGAAGATTATAACTATTACTTAATTTCTTCCTTCTCATTTGCATCTTCTAGTTCCCCATTTTATTTTTTACAGGGAGTCCTCAATTTACATATACCCAACTTGTATACAACTCATACTTAAATACAGTGCCTATTCTAGTAATGTACTGTGGTTTACTTGGCCTTTATTAGCATTTAGCTTTAATAAACCACCTGCACCAATCCCCTCTGTAGTGTGTGGTCTACTTCAGAGCACAGAAAGTTAAAAATACATATGCACAGAAAGGTAAAAATAAATCCTATGTAAAGATAAACATCAGTCTAAGTTGCATTTGCAAGTAAATGTACATGTTTCAACTTACATACAAATTTAACTTATGAACAAAACCTACAGGACCCATCTCCTACATAACCCGGGGACTGCCTGTACCTGAAAACAAATTAATCATTGAACGGACCACTTTTGGAACATATTCTCTTACCTGTCCACATCGAAACAAAGCTTTTGTGTTTCTGTTATCTATAGAAAGAGCCTTCTCACCCCACTTCAGTGCACGAGAGGGTCGCTCCAACTTTAGGTAGGTAAGTGATAAATTCAAGTCTACAAACAGTTGAGCTGCTTCCAAGAGCTTGCTTTCTTCGTTACATGAAGCTTTGCAAGACAGGACTGAGGATGCCTTAATGAAAAAGTGAATACTGAAAGTCTATAAAAGTTTACTTACACAGACAAAATGTCAGGTAGCAAAGATTGAACAGTTTTTCAAATTTAGAGACTTTTTAGATTTCCTTGTTAACAAAAAGCCCTTTTAAATAGAATCAATGAAAATGTCATACTCATCCCTGGCAACCAAAATATAAATTCCATGTAAGGCTACATTGTTTACGGATACCTTGTATTGCTTATCCCTCTATAGAGGCAGCATTGTGCCCCAACTCTTGGAACACACGAGGGCAGCTTTTCTGAAAATATCTGTGGTTCTCACAATCTACATTTTGCTTATTTCTGGAACTTTCAAAGTCGCTACTGTACAGCTCTGGATTTCAGGAGCCACGAACTAAACTTGTTTGGTATTAGGACATACGTTTAGATTCGTTTTCAATTCTATTTTCATATCCAGGTCTTTGTATTTTGAAATATACGTTGGTTGTTCCAGCGTTAAGCCACTGACAGAGACATATGACTTATTAAAGTTGTGGGGGAAAAAAACAGGAAATTATTTATACTAACCGTAATTTCCTGTTTACCTTCCATGGCAGTATTCAATGGGCTAATCTCCCTCTGGGCCTACACTCAAGACCTCCCCCAAAGAAGTTAAAGGGTCAGCACCTCCCCTACTCACTTGCCTTAGTTGTAAAGCTTGTCCATATAGGGTTGGAATTCCCTGGTGAATGATGCTATGGAAGGTGACCAGGAAACAGAAATTATGGTGAGTAAAAAAACTATTTCCTGTTTTGCTAGACATCCATTGCATGCATTCACCAATGGGAACTTCCAAAGCGGACATAAAGGAAGGAACCACCATAAAAATTTGCCGTGAAAGAAAAAAATATCAGGTTTATTAATAATTTGGCAGGTCATTAACCTCACTGTGAAGAACAACCTGCTGGTTCTTTTAAGAAAGAAAACGGAAAATCATATCATGCTTAAGAGATTTTAGTTTCCTGGACTGGAACATTGCAGTGGGCACATAAAGGGTTAATCCCCCGTTGTGAGGAAATTATGACTATAAAAGGACTTCTCCCAGTCATGGCGCCCATTCCATCTGACCAAGTACAATACCCCTGGGAGGGAAGCCTCTGCCCACTGCCATGTTCCAGTCCAGGAAACTAAAATCTCAGTAAGTATGATATGATTTTCCATTTTCCTGTTCCTTACACATGGCAGTGGGCACATAAAGGGACTTGATCTTTCAATGGGGGGGGGGGAATTAAGAGAGTAGATTCAGCTTATTACAATGCATTTATTTATTAGCGTAAGCAGGCCAAATCTTTGGAGAAGGTGTCAAACTTATGTTTTGAGAAGGTACATAATGAGGATCCAAAGAGAATTGCAGCACTACCAGCTCATGGTAAAACCGCCTTTATTGCACTTTACATTGGCACAGCAACGTTTCGGACCTCCTGGTCCTTTTTCAAGCTGACAAAGGACCAGGAGGTCCGAAACGTTTCTGAATATCATTGGAGAAACCGGAAGATGAAATGGCTTCTCCTGCTTCATTAGCAATAGGAGAGGGAACCAAGGCCTTCTGGGCCACCAGGGAGTGGCTGTGACATGTGCTTTGTCTGACCTGATCTTCTTGATGAATTTTGGGATCACTGCCACAGGAGGAAATATGTAAGCCCTGTGGAATTTCCAAGGGAAGAAAAACACATCCCAAAAGGTTGTCCTTTCCCCAGGAGCAGAATGTCTGGACCTTTTTGTTTTGAAACGTTGCCATCAGTTCTATGGAAAAAGGACCCCTTTTGTTGGCAGTTCTTCTGGCCGAGTTCCCATTCCCCCACAACAGGGAATTTACTGCTTAGGTCAGTGGTTCTCAACCTGGGGGTCGGGACCCCTTTGGGGGTCGAACGACCCTTTCACAGGGGTCCCTTAAGGGGTGCCAGAAGCAGGTTCATCTCTCTCCCCACTAGCCCTGGGGCAAGGTTGTAGCTCTCCGGGTGTTGGTGTTAGGTGTTTTAGTTCAATAACCTGTGTAGGGAAGCCAGTTGCACTACAACTTTCTATATCCCCTTAGTAGGCACTGCCATATAGCTCTCCCTGCCCATTTAAAATTTGTAAAAGTAACATGGTAATTGGGGTGTGCCCACAAAATGTGTGTGGCAAATTTTTTTTTTGCTGCACTTTGCAAGTAAAACACACTTTTATGCAGCCACCCTGTCTCCTGTACTTTGCTAACATTCCGCTCTGGGCTGGCAACAAAAATAATTTAATATTTTATGGTTGGGGGTCACCACTACATGAGGAACTGTATTAAAGGGTCGCAGCATTAGGAAGGTTGAGAACCACTGGCTTAGGTGATCCGAGTGTTTTGGACCCCCGGAATGTAACAGGCTGAGAGGTCTTCTAGGTTCTTTTATCCCCAGGAGAATATAGTTATGGTCGTGTTCAACAATGTTCGGGATCTGGTCCCCCTTTGTTTGCTGTTGTAACTGACCACAGTATTGTTGTCTGATCTTATCTGAACTCTTTTACCTTTGATAACTTGTTGAAATCTTATTAGACTCTGTAAAACTGCATTTAACTCCCTCCAATTAGAGCTCTTCCTGCTGTCTTCCCTGGACCAAGTGCATTGGCAGGTCAAATCTCTGCAATGGTCTCCCCAGCAGAGCCTGCTGGTGTCCATAGTGACTACTTCCCATGTCTGTGGAATAAGACACTGGGATCTTCAGATTCTATTCTTCCAACCACCATGCTAGGGATTCTAAAGTTCCTTCTGATAAGGTTATGACCTGATGAGTGTTCAAATGATCCTTGTCCCATTGCATCAGGAACTATCTGGAGCCTTCTCGTGTGGATTCTACTCCATTTCACGGAGTCTATAGTAGCGCCGAGTTTTCCCAGGCAGGTTTTCGCTGTTGTTTGAAGAGATCTGTCTTATTTGACTTTGGATATCTGGAATTTTTTCGAGGAAGCCTCAGGTGACCTTCTTTCGTGTTGAAAGAAGGTCACCTGAGTTGGAGTTAGGAGAAATTGTTCCAATTGATTAACCATCCCCACTTTGTTAAAGTAGCCACCCCCATCCGAATGTGTTCGGAGAGAATTTGACTGGAGGGAGCTTTGATGAACAGGTCGTCCAGATATCCAAATATTTGAATTCCCTGTACTCAGAGATAAGCCAACAGGGGTGCCTGAATCTTGGTGAACACTCTTGGGCCTGTTGCCAGTGTCTTCCTAGAATGAAGAATCAGAGAAACTTCTTGTGGTGTTCCAAAATGGGGACATGGAGGTAGGCATACAGCAAATCTAACTTTGCCATCCAATCTCCAGGGCAAATGTGTATTGCAATAGTTCTGATTGATCCCATTTTGAAGGATTGGATGACCCAAAGCAACGATGAGAATATACACCTGGGAAACGTTCTTGTTTTGGAACTTCTTCTATGACTCCTTTGTTGAGTAGATCTGAGCGAATGTAATGTAGTACCTTCTGGTCTCGCTCTGACCTCTGCTTGCCTGATGACACAAATGCTCTTTTTGGGGCAGATTTTAGTTCCAAAATGTAGCTTTTTGAAACAGTTTTGATCACCCAGAAATCTATGACATTTTGAGCTCACACTGTCCCAAACTTCATTAACCTCCCTCCTACTCGGGCCAGAGGGGCTCGCGCACCATCATGTTGATTGCATCCAGTCCATCATGTTAGCCATTTGATCAGTAGCCGGGTTGCCCACATCAGACAGGCATTTTCTGCATAGCCTTTTTTCCAGCATTGTTGGGTCCCCACATTCACGTCTGGAGGTTTTGGTGCCACTGGATCCATGATCATGTAATGAGCTCCAGCAAGGGAAGGGGAAAAAGTTAATTACATACATCCTCTTCCCAGCTGCAGTGCTAGTCCAAAGCTCTCTCCTTATGCTTACCCCCCTGGAACCTGAGTGCAGGCAGCCTGCAAAACATATGCACACAACAGGTTAAAATTTTTAACAAACCTGAGCTCCAAGCATAAAATGACGCCCATAGGTAAGTAACTACTTACACCTGGGACTAGTATGTGCAACATTTGGACAATTCTGCTTCCATCCACAGCAGTAGGAAGCCACATACAATTTCAAAGTAGTAGCCTGCGAGGTGTAACTGCTCACCTCTTGAACCGAACGTCTTTTAAAGCTTACCCGTAAGTGCGCACATGCACAATGCACGTCTGGGCTTAGCGCAACGAAAGGGTGCTTCAGCGTCTTATCGCGCATGCACCGCCATGAACGGACGGCACTGCAACTTATTGAATGGGTGGTTACCGCCGGCTTCTCCTGCAGCTCACACAAGATTAGAATCTCGGCCCAGGAGCTTCAGACAGAGGAGAGCAGCTCTGCTGGTACACAAGTGGGTATTGTCACGACAGGAAGAATGAGCGCCATGACTGGGGGAAGTCCTTTAATAGTCATTTCCGGTGCCTTCCTAACTGTAACTTTGTGTTCCCACTGCCATGTGTAAGGAACAGGAAAGGAAAATTACAGTTTCAAAATATGATGATGTGCATCAAACAAAGTTAATTTCAAGGTAAACTGGTATTTTCAGATAAATTTATTTTATAGTGCTCAGTACAACACAAAGAAGTAACACGAGTCACACAAAAGGAGACTAAAATCCCATGGTTGCTTTGTACAGCACTGACATATGCTCAGACAGCAATACTTAGGAAGGGATAGCATTCAGGGCTTATGTTGAAGCATCTACATTGCTACACATAATGCTGGAAACAAGGCTTAGCTTGAAGCTGCACTTTGGTAAACAATAGTTTGCAGTGCTGTTAATATTGTTCCCATATATTTGAACAGAGAAGGGAAAAAAAGATAAATTTGTGATCACTTTACAGAGCCCAGTACCCAACACAGCAAATGTTATTTTGAAGCAGCACACATTCCCTTTATTTGCAGGGCCTAGCTATATGGGAAATCAAGCTAATTTGTACTGTTATATATTACAGTAATCATTTTTACCATTAATAAATGATTTTCTTTTAAACACAGCATTGAGTCTAATTAATCAAATCTGGATTTTTCCCAGAGCTAGCAGCAGGCAGCTATAAAGCAGAGAAAACGTTATACAATAGAAAAACACGGGAAAAACATTTAAACTGGGTAATTGAACCAATGTTCAATGACCTACCCTTCTGTATCTGTCTCTAGCATCTACAAATCGGTTTCTCTTGAAAAGATAATTTCCAAACTCTCTCTCTGTTCCAGCAATTTTGATAATCTTATCCAGAGGAAATGTTGCCTGCACTTCCTGCAAGATAAATAAATTTCATTCCTACTGAAAGAATGTTAATCTACTTGACTGCAACACTGCTGCAGTGAATCTAAACTACAATTAAAGTCTCTTACCGGACTCAGGGCACAAAATATATCAGATTCTGCCGTGTCTAGGAAGTCCAGCAGCTCTATTTCAAAAAGGACAGTGGCGGAAGGTGGGATGAGAGAAGGACAGCCCAGTGTGCCATAGGCATATTTTGGTAAGAAGAGAAACCTTGACAACTCTCCACGCTGCATTGTCAGCAGTCCAATCTCCATTCCAGCAAGGGTGATATCTAAAAAAAAAAAAAAAAACACACTGTAAAATATAATATGCCTGAGGATGCTTTGCAATCATAACTGCAATCCAAACATGAAGTAACAATGAGCCAGGACCGGAACTAGGGGTAGGCAGAGTAGGCGGCCACCTAGGGCGCAGCCAAAGGGGGGGGGCGCACTTTAGCAGCGGCGCTGCTGCTGAGTGGAAGTGGAGCTCACAGGCAACGGGGCTTCTCCAGGCATCTGAGCTGGCAGTGAGAGGGGCAGAGGATTATGCAGCTAACCGCCACCTGCCACCATGTACGTAAGTTACTTATTGGAAAAGGACGCTGCTGCCCTGGATCTATGCAAGTCCACCCGGGCCTGCAGAACTACCCGACTACCCCCCAGTACCCTGACTATGCCGGATACCATAGCATGGGGATAGACCACGGGGCACCTTCCTCTGCTAGCTGGATCCCCCCCTATGGACCCCAAAGGGATGAATGGGGGGGTTCATCCAACTTATTCCCCTGGGCACACTCACATAAACCCGTCTCCTGTAGGGAACATGCCCTTTAGTCCCGACTATTCCCCGACGCAGGTGCATTTACTGAGCTCTGCCAACCTCTGCATTTATGTTGTGTTGGGGAGCTGCACAACATGTGCTGTTGTGTATGTGTATTTTTATGCAACCTGCATATCTTAGAATGATTTCATTTTATGTGTATATGGGTTGCATACAAATACATATGCAATACATATAATATAAATATAATATATATATGAGGATTGTATGTGTATTTGTATATTATCTGCATATATTAAAGATTTCATTCATTATACTGTGTATAAGGAGTGGAAATACATATTCAATACATCTATTTATTTGTGTATTGTACATGTATTTGCATGCAATCTTCATATATTAAAGATAGCATTATACTGTGTATATGAGTTGCATATAAATATAATATATTTTATATTATTATATAATACTATGTATTATATACTATGTATATAATAATACTATGTCAGCCTGATGGCATGATGTTTTATCCTTAATACACTTTTTTGATCTAAAACCAGTGAGTGCTGCCTTTTTACTGTGTTGCTCTATATGACAAGTAGGAGAGACTCGGCAATCCTCCGAGGCTGTGCACCACGAACAATTGCAAGACTGGGAGAGTGCGGTTACCAATTGTGAGTTGATATATATATATATATATATCATGTTGCTCTCCAACCCCTTGGATGTTGCTCCCAGTGGCCTCAAAGCAGGTGCTTATTTTTGAATTCTGAATACTTGCACTTTACCTGGCACAGATCTGGGGCAATATTTTTGTTGCTGCTCTGGCACAGGCTGGTGGCACAGGTACAGACTTGGGAGGGAATGGCTGGTACAGACTTGTGGCACAGGTAAATACTTAGGGGACAATGCTGGTGGCACAGTTACAGACTTAGGGGCAGCTGGTGGCACAAGTACAGACTTTTGGGGCAATGGTTGGTGGCAGAGGTACAGACTTGGGGGGCAATGGCTGGTGGCACAGATATAGATTTGGGGGGCAATGCTGGTGGCACAGGTAGAGATTTGGGGCAATATTTTGGCTTGCTATCACAGGTACAAATTGGGAGCAATATTTTGGGTGCTGCAGGCACAGATATAAATTGGGGATGATATTTTGGGTGCTACTGGCTGGCACAGGTACAGATCGATTCATTAATGTGTTTAAGGTTTCTTTATTTAAGAAAAAGGTGAATAGGTGGGAAATGGTCATACAGAACGGGGGGGCGCGGATTGTACCCCTTGCCTAGGGTGCCAAACTACCTTGGCCCGGCCCTGCAATGAGCATAGACTTATAACACAAAATAAGCAAAGCTCAGCAGAAATCCATTGTGGAGGCTTTATTTCCCCAAAGAAAATGGTCTATGTGGTTTAGGAAGTTGGTTGTACACACGGGGGGGGGTCATTTGTAAACCCTGGGCAAATTTGTAATGGTAGCCAATTAAACAGCTTATTTCAGTGTTCAACTTGTAGCTGGCTAAAAAAAAATCAGCTAATCACCGATAGGTTGCTATAGATTACAGGTGCAAATCTGCCCTTTGTTTATTAACGACCCCTACTGAGTTGCTGATCCACAGTCATAGCCATGGACCAAAAACAGGATTTTTTGATACTCACAGTTAAATCCCTTTCTCTGTAGCCGATAGGGGGACACAGGGAATGATGGGGTTAAGCTCCACCCTCCAGGAGGCAACACTTGCATAAATTATTAAGGGACATGCCAGAGGGTCTGGCTTTACTCCACACTGCACCGACCTATTGAGTTTGTACCAAAGAAACTGCTGAAAAAAAACGTAACTATATTCAAACTGCAGAACAGATAACTCAGAGAAGTATTTCCTCATTTACCAACATCACTCAGCGGCCGTGGGAAGCCGTGTCCCCCTATCTACTACAAAGAAACTGATTTAACGGTGAGTATCAAAAAATCCTGTTTTCTCTGTCGTCTATGGGGGACACAGGGAACGATGGGTACTTAAAGCAGCCCCGACAACAGGGTGGGAGCGAGTGAATGTGACACGTTATTGCACTACAGAGTGCAACACCTTGCGCCAAAGGAGGCCTCTGATGAGAAAAACGTGTTGAGGCTGTAGAATGTGGTAAAGATATGTACAGAGGACCCTGTAGCTGCTCTACAGATCTGATCCAAAGAGGCCGAATTGCGCCACGCCCAGGAGGTTCCCATGGACCTTCTAGAATGAGTGCGTACTCCCTCAGGTGGTGCTTTTCCTTTGGAAAGGTATGCCTGACAAATGGCCTCTTAAAGCCATCATGCGATGCAAGTCTTGGATGCCACCATACCTCTACGAGGCCCGGAGGGTTTGGGAATGCCGAAAAAGGTTTAGATCTTTCAATGTACCAACGAAGGGCTCTGACTACATCCAAGCTGTGAAGTCATCTTTCCTTACTGTTCTTGGGTTCTAGACATAGAGAGGGTACCACAATTTCCTGATTCATATGGAAGGATGACACCACCTTTGGAAGAAAAGATGGCACCGTCCATAACACAGCCTTGTCCTTGTGAAATACTAGGAAGGATGGATTGCATGATAGTGCGCTGAGCTCTGAAACTCTTCTGGCTGATGAAATTGCCACAAGAAAGACTACTTTGCAGGTCATCCACTTGTCTGATATCATCCCTAAGGGTTCAAATAGAGGGTCCAGAAGTGCCTCCAGTACTGTATTGAGGTCCAATCCAGGAACGGGAGGTCGAAATGGTGGTGCGACATGAGCTACTACCTGCAGAGTTGTCCAAAGCCAGCCGTGATTGAAACAGTACTGATAATGCGGAGACCTGTACCTTCAACGAACTCAACTTCAGTCCCAACTAAAGACCTTTTTGTAAAAAGGATAGGATCCTTGGGATGTTGTAAACAAGAAAGGGGGACTGTGTGTCCCTGCACCAGTTCCAATAGCTGCACCACACTCTGTGGCAGGTTTTAGATGAAGTGGGTTTGCATGACTTAAGCATTGTGGATATGACATCTTCAGCAATGCCTTGCCTCCTCCAAATGGTTGCCTCTATAACCATCCAATCAAAGCAAATAATGCCGGGTTGTGGTGGACTATGGGTCCCTGATACAGAAGGTCGTTCCTGTCTGGTAGATGTACTGGTCGTACAATGGACATCTCCTGAAGGTCCGAGAACCAGGTTCTCTTGGGCCAATAAGGGGCTATGACAATCACGGTGATGTGTTATTGTTTGATTTTCTTCAGGACCCGAGGAAGCATGGGGAGAGGTGGAAATAAGTATGCTAGGTCAAATCATCAATTCTGTGTCATGGCATCCACACCCGCTGCCATCGAGTCCCGAGAGCGGGCAAAGAATGTTGTCACCTTGTGACTGTATCTGGATGCCATTAGGTTGATCTGGGGCTTCCCCCACTGTTCTGTCAGGTCCGCAAATACCTCTTGATGAAGTTCCCATTCCACTGGGTCCAGCTGATTCCGTCTGAGAAAATCCGCCTTTGTATGGTCCACTCCTGGAAAGTGTATGGCGGACAGCAGCATGGAGTTGGATTCTGCCCAACGTTGAGCTTCTGCTAATGCTACTTTGCTGTGGGTACCTCCCTGTCTGTTTATGTAGGCTACAGCGGTGGAGCTGGAGATGGGCTGACCAGCGATCGAGGGCTATTCTTACTGCACGAAGTTCTAGAATGTTTATTGGCAGTTTGGTCTCTGCTGGTGACCATGGACCTTGTAGTGACAGGTTGTTCTATTTTGCCCCCCAACCTTGGAGACTGGCGTCTGTAGTTATCAAAGTCCAGTCTGGTGTGGTCCAGGATTCACCCTCTGACAGGTTGTTTTGTCGGAGCCACCAATACAAGGAGTGCCTCGTTGTCTGCAGTAGGGAGAATCTCTGGACCTCCATTCCATACAGATAAAACGTTGGCTTGTAGGGGGCGAAGGTGGATCTGTGAAAAGTACAGCCTCTATTGATGAAACCATCAGTCCCAGTACTTTGACTGCCAGGTGGACTGTCGGTTGCTGGGTGTGTAGCAATCTGCTGACCTGATTTCTTATGCTCACCTGTTTGTCTTGAGGCAAGCTCACCTTCTGTGTGAGGGTGTTGAATTTGAGATCAAAGGTCATCTGGTAGCTGGGAATTAGACTGGACTTGTCCCAATTGATGGTCCAGCCGAAATCCTGTTACATGGTTATCACTTTTTGAAGGTTCGCTGTAGCATTCTCTTCTGTCCTGGCCTTTAGGAGGAGGTCGTCCAGATAAGGCGTCACCGATAGTCCCTGTAGCTGACATGAGTTTAGGTCAGACTGGGGGCTGATGATAGCCAGAAGGGAAGGGCCAAAAACTGAAAGTGAAGATTCTTGAAGGCGAATCTCAGAAAGCGGTAGTGAGGTGGCCAGATTGGTACGTGGAGATATGCATCCTTATGTCCAGGGACATCATTCATTGTTCTGGTTCCATCCCTCGGATTACTGATCAAAGAGTCTCCATTTTGAAACGTACCGAACGAATAGATTTGTTCAGGAACTTTAAATCCAAGAATGGTCAGAATGAGCCGTCCCTCTTGGGGACGAGGCACAGGTTGGAGTAGAAACCGGAGAATCTCTGACTGAGGGACTGGAACTATGACTCCACTCTGTTCCATCTTGGTAATGCAGTCCAGGAAGGCTTGGGTTTTGGGAGAGCTGGCTGGAACTCTGGACATCAGAAATTTCTTTGGGGGACGGGAAGAAAAGTCTAGATGATAGGCTTCTGAGATGATTTATTCGACCCAGGTGTCTGAAGAATGTTGGTTCCACACCTCCCGGAAATGAAGCAACATGCCCCTATTGGTTGTCATGCTTCTGGAGGAAGTGCCTCGTCAACCCGAGATGGATTTGCCGGTTGAAGGTTCGTTATGGAACTTTCCACGTTGAACGGCTCTTGTCCACAGGTTTTGACCAAAAATGTGAACGTTGCGGGAGGCTGTGACGTCTGGTATACAGACTGCCGTGGCCATGAAAAAAAAACTTTCCTTTATTCAATGAAGTAGATGATCTGCTCTTTGTCTGCGGGTGGCTTGAAACTTCCGTTCTGGCGAGTTCCACTCCTCTCGGATGATGCTGAGGAGTTGTTCGTGTGAAGGGAAGGCTGCTGTGGACTTGTGTTGTCGTTTGAACAAACTAGTGGTTTGCGTTTGATGATCATCCGCCAGAGTAATCTAAAGTACCTAGAGTACTCCTTTAATAATGTTACCAACATCATGCTGAACTTCCTTGCCCATGGACTTCATTTTCCTCCTCCTCTCCAACAAAACATCGGAAGGCCTGAGGGGCCATTCTGCATTGCGTTTAAGTGGGCCACTGCTGCCAATTAGCTGTGGTGCAGTATTTCACTTGTCGGCTATTAATCATAGCTACTGGAGTGCGTACCTCTTGAACAGAGCGGCAGTGTAATTAGTTTATCTTTTAACTAATCTGTGACCCACCCGGTCTCCTTCATGTTACTCCTGTCATCCATCTGCTGGTTCCTCCCCCACACTGGCACGATGCTCGCAGCCTCCTCCCACCATCACTGCTATGTGTGGTGGGAAGTTAATGGAAGTTACTGTGGAAGCTGCTGTTCAGCTTCTCTGCACAGTGCACAGAATGCCACCACAGAACAGTCTGAGGAAATTTGCCGCTATGTAACGTGTGACTGTGCAGAGAGGCTGAAGAGCAGCTGCCCCAGTAACTTCTATTGAGTCGATATGTCGCGCTGGGGGAGCCTGCTCTGTGCGACTCCGTTGCTGGGACAAGATAGGGAGGGGGGGGGGAGAAGTGAGCAGCTACCAAGCTCAACAGAGGAGACAAGTGATAAAATAGCACCAGCTGAACAGCAGCTGCATCATTAACTTCCAGTTTTGGAAAGAAGTAGGCTAGCAGGACATTGGAGCATGCATGTATGTGCAGGATGCCACATAACCTTTATAAAAAAAAAAAAAAGTGATACCTGTATTTTGTTGCACTATATGTATTAAATGGAGTTAACTTTGTCCAGGATAGCTGTATTAATGGAGGCAGAAGGAATGGACTTTTTAGTTAAAATTTTTTAGTTTTAAAAGAGCAGAGAGAGGAAGGGGGGGGGCAGGATTGCAGAAACTATGAATTTGTGGGTGAGGACACCGGCGTGACAAACACCACACTGGTTTATTTACAAACAAACTGGAGAGCCAGCATTCTGAAAAGCTGGAGAGAGGGTGTTTTTCTAGGGCAAAGCAGAGCTGGTGTTGAAAGGGGATTGCCTGGGGATTGCAGATTGGGTCAGCAGTGCCTCAGCAGTCTGCAGACATAAGAAACTGCTTTTTTACACATACATTAGTATGCAGGATCAGAAAAGTGGGCCAGCGCATACACACCGGCATCCACTTGTCGGCGTTTGCACACGCCCCAGCGGTTTGGAACCCAGTAGGCCCCCAATCATCCAGTCCGACCCCGTTAGTATGCAAGTACTGCTGTTTTTATTATTTTGAGTGCCCTTTTGAAGGCTGAGAATTTTTACTTAAAGAAAAAGGAAAGTGATTTTACACTCAGGGTGCCAAAGTTAGGCACCCCTGAGTGATTACTTTTAACTACCTGATATCCCAGGCCGGTGCTCCAATCAGCCAAAAACTGCACTGGTCAGGGGTTCTTATAGCGAGCACCACGAAGAGATCAACTTCCTCCTGCAATTATTTTAAATTTCCCAGGGAAATCACAGGCGCAATAGAGCAAAATAGCCAATTTTTTTGTTTAAGTTCAGCTATCCGCTCTACTGCGCATGCTCAGCCATTAGACGTAAAAGAAGTAGGAAGCTGAGTGGTGCTTGCTAGAAGAACCCCAAACTGGTGAGGTTTTCAGTTGATAGGAGCACCAGCCTGGGGTATAAGGTAGGTAAAAGCATTTAGCACCACCAAGTAAAAATCACTTTCCTTCTCCTTTAAATTACTCTACAATGTACCATATAAAGGCACAAGGCTGCAGGCTGAGTTATACAGGGAACTCCGAGTATCACTTGTGTATTATAAGGAATAATTTACCCCCTACTTTATATGCTAAGCAAACATACATATATAGTTTTCCTTTAGCGCAAGCCAAGAAACTAAAATGTACTCCTTTTGTATTTGTTTATGCCTTATAACAGTGATCCCCAACCAGTAGCTCGCGAGCCACATGTTGCTCTCCAACCCCTTGGATGTTGCTCCCAGTGGCCTCAAAGCAGGAGCTTATTTTTGAATTCCAGGCTTGGAGGCAAGTTTTGGTTGCATAAAAAACAGATGTCCTGCCAAACATTCTTTCCTGTAGGCTGCCAGTCCAATTGGGGTTACTAAAAAGCCAATCAGAGCTCTTATTTGACATCCACATGGACTTTTTCATGCTTGTGTTGCTCTTCAACTCTTTTTTAAATTTAATTGTGGCTCACGAGCAAAAAAAGGGGGACCCCTGCCTTATAATATATATAAAAATATGCTCATGTGAAATTAAAAGCTCAACACGCATTTCTGTGTGGGCTGCTTTGCTTTTTTGCCAGTGCTGCTTTTTTCTCCCAGTCCGGTCCTGGACTCTGCTTCAGCTGTAGAACCTCACAATGGGTTAATGTCCACGGAACAAACAATGGCTCCCCTCAAAATCTTTCCCAGCAATAATCAGGTTCTCCTCCACCTGCTATTTGTTTTATCCAGAAAGACAATGTCCGATTGCTGGGCTCCTTAAAGAGAAATATTAAGAGAGAAAAAAAAAGTGACAGAACGAATTCCATATAGTGTAGTAATCTTTTAAACTCTGTGTAGTAAACAATAATCAATAAACAATAAAAATGATTATTTAACCCTTGTGTTGCGTGAGTATTAATTCCCACGTTTTAAGTGAAAATGAGCAATTGCTGAACCTTTTGTGAATTTATAGTAATATTCCTTATTTTCCCCGAAAGTGCATTGTCAGGTGATCCCAATCCGAAGATTAAACAGATAAGGTTGCAGATTGCAAAATCGCTTGATTCCTAGTGTCTCCGGTGGTATAATATACTCACCAGATGTATATTGAAACAGGCAGGTAAATTAGCGCTTTTACTTCCCCCGCCGCTATCTTCTTTTGCTTTAAAATGGAGAGAGAATGCGGACAACCATGTGCAGACTATTACGGATTGTTTTTAATAAATAAATAAAATTTCACTCACAAACATATTCCCCTCGTATCCCGTAAGTGAGTCTTTCAAATGCGTCTTTTGGTTACTGCTTGGGTTCCTCGGCGTCCCTCAGAGATCCTGCAGCTTTCTCTTTCCTAAAGATCGCAAATGGTAGGTTGTCTGGATGTCCTGCTTACGCGTTTCGCCTTATATGGAATTCGTTCTGTCACTTTTTTTCTCTCTTAATATTTCTCTTTGAGGAGCCCAGCAATCGGACATTGTCTCAGCTGTAGAACCATCTGAAAGTATCCGACTAAACATATCCCCTCTTAAACTCTCTGATCTCTTACACTTTTCCCTGGATTATTGATCCCCAAATTATCAGAGATAGATGGCAAACTCTGTTAAGGAAGTGAGAGATTGAGATAACTGAAGTGCCCAAAGGGGGGCCGGTGGCTCTGAAGAGGTGCCAGGGACTCTGTCCTGTGCTGTAGTGTCTTGTGTGGCGTTCGTTGAGAGCGCTGCAGTGGGGGCTGCCATAGTGCTTACCTTCTGCCATTGCAGTGGCTTTGGTACTTGCTGAACAGGTAGGTTGGTTTTGGGTAAGTGCTGCTGGGTAGTGGAGAGCTCTGGGGGCGCCTCAGCAGATAGGGAGTCCTTTGGCACAACTTCCTAGACTCTCTGCTAGGCTTAAGAGAGAGAGAAGGAGCCTTGGAGCTAGTTGCGAGTTCTTAGCAACACAGCGAGTGTTTATTGTGTTCCAGGTTGTCGCGAAGGCTAAAATGGCGCCTGGAACGTATGACTCCGCCTCCCTAAACGTGTCACCGTGCGGAAGCAGGATGATGCATGGCGCCCGGGAAAACCCGCTACCAGTAGCAATCATTCTGCCTCCCTCCTGCATGTCACGCCCCACTCCGGTCCAAGGGGAGCCAGGAGCAGACACTGGAGCCGCCAACTCTGCTGCGGCAGAAGCGGGTAGAGGTGCTGATAGGGGAAAAAGAAAAAGGGAGGGGGCGGCTGGAACTGCTGAATGGTAGGGCCAGGTGAGGGGAGCAGGTCCGCGCTGGTTTTTATTCCCAAGTGGTAAATAGCGAGGGGCAGACAGTAGAGTTAGGTATGAACAGAATACACCTAATCTCATTTGTTCCTCTCCGGTCAGACCTCTGTCACCCCTAATGAGAGCAGTGTAGTCTAGCCAACAGGCTAGAAGAATGACCCTGGAAGGATTTTAAAACGCAGGGAGCCGTCCCATTTGGGTACAGGTAACCCTGTTCTAAGCAGGGCCCCATGTGCCTATTACCCAGGCCAGATTTCTCTTCAGAAAGGGAAAGTCCATTCTCCTTGGAAGCAGGACTGAATAGGTCGGTGCAGTGTGGTAAAGCCAGACCCTCTGGCACGCCCCTTAATTTATGCAAGTGTCCTGCCTCCTGGAGGGTGGAGCTTAACCCCATCATTTCCTGTATCCCCCATAGACGACAGAGAAAAGCTTTATACTAGGTGGCACCTATCAAATTGTATGTAGCAGGTCATCAACTGTGGTTACCCAGGATCCAGCCTATTCCCTTTTGTTGGCTTATTCACAGCCTTTGGAACACTTCTATTCTCTGTCATAATGAGGGGATATACTATTTTTTTTTCCTGTCCTAATGTAGAAATAAAAAAAAATAGATTTGTAGAAAAGACAGGAATATTTTAAATCAGGTGATCTGGTACGCAACAGAAAATAACAGTGTTAGGCAAGTTAAAAAATGGAACAGCAACATCAAAAAATAAAACATTTTAAAGTAATACAATTATAATGCAGTGTTGCCCTGCACTGGTTAAACTGCTGTGTTTGCTTCAGAAACACTACTACTGTTTATATTAATAAGCTGCTGTGTAGCAATAGGGGCAGCCATTCAAAGGAGAAAAGGCTCAGGTTGCACAGCAGATAAGCTCTGTAGAACTATCCACTATCTCATTGATAAACAGCAGCTTGTTTATATGAACTAGATCAGAGTACATAGATGCATAGGTCAGCAGGTACAATAGACTGGGTTGCATTTAGCTTACCTTGACCCAACTTCATCATTCTAGGATGACGTCTGTAGAAACTTGTGTCAAATGGTTTGTCAGCATGTTCCAAGTAACCGGAGTACTTCACTGCAAATATGTCAAGTGCCGTGTTAAAAACCTGGGTCTCCATACAGCTACACATCACATCAGTGTAAACACACACAAAAATATATATAATATAACCAAAATTAAAATGAGCATGCCCTTTTTCGGTGGTATTATGCTGGCTCATTTTATTTGATTATTTATGACATTTCATGGCCAGAGATGACAGACATAGATAATTAGGTTACCAGACCACAGATAATCCATTCGCATAATGAATTTCCGTGCACTGGTATTCTGATTATTTATCTCACAAGGACCAAACATGGAGTCTCTCTTTAATGTCCCCATTTGTCTTGTTTAGCTCAACAAATAAAAACATTTTTTTTTTATTTATTAAAAAAAA
>CM044433.1:37880468-37891852 GCA_024363595.1 Xenopus borealis
AAAAAAAAAAAAAAAAAATTGGGGACCCCTGTGCTAACCAGTTGAGTTTTTACAAACAACCAGAGAAAAATATCCAAGTCCAATTAGTCACACAGTGAAGCACAAATCACCCGAGGGTGTGCATGTGACTGTCAGAGAAAGAGCTCTACAAACAGGTGGATCTTTTGGCTGGGGAGAGACAGGGAGATTCTGTCGCCTGGCGTTTTTAGCTGGCGACAATCTCCACGAATTTCCTTCTCCCTGTCTGCCGCTAGTATAAATGACAAAGCGCCAGCACCTGTGCACACATAGCGTGGCGATTTCCGGGATCGCCCGAAGTTTCCTCACGAAGTATCTTCGGGCGATTCCGGAAATCGCCACGCTATGTGTGCACAGGCGCTGGGTCAGTTATACTAGCGGCAGACAGGGAGAAGGAAATTCGGGGAGATTGTCGCCTGCTAAAAACGCCAGGCGACAGAATCTCCCCGAATCTCCCTGTCTGTCCCCAGCCTTTAGTGTATAGTGAGCTGTAGTGTATTTATAAAAGCTTGGGCACATTTCAGCCGCCTCACTGTTTGCAGCCACTCTGCTTGTGCTCTAGTGGTTCCTAGACACTTTGGCTCATGCTTGGTTCAAGCAGAAAAACCAAATTTCCCGTAACTCAGTATAAATGTGATGCTGCACAGATCACAAAGTTTAATTTTTCTAGGCATAATTATAAAAACCACATTGCTTATAACAGATATAAAAATAAGAGGGATTACTAGAAAAAAACCTAAACAATGAAAATTGTGTACTCCAGACAGATTTACACATGTTCCTTCGGTTTTAATATTAATAAAGGCAAACACTTGTTTTCATATAAACTGTACATGTGCCAATCCCAGACAAAGGCTCCCTTTATACAAGATCACAAGCAGACATTGAATATCTAGAAAAAAAGGGGGGGAAAAAAGTCAGTACAAAATAAAAAAAAATACACAAAAAAGTGACTCTCCTGTTTGACGGTTGGATACCTGTGTCGGCAGAGGAAGAATATTTAATAACCCATCCAATGGGAGAGGAGAATGTAGCAAAATCCACTTCCTAAAACAGTCTTTTCTGTATTTGTCTTTGCTGGTGGCATTTACACGGTGAGGCAGGCCAATTTGGGGAGCTGGTGATTCATTTAAAACGTTAGGATACATTATTGTATTCAGCCTTAGGGTGCCTCCCAATGACTGCTTGGGGAACGTTTCTGAGAAGGAGATGACTGTTAATCTATACAATACAAAGGGTAGATAGAGGATATACCACAGAAGTCAGACGCAATACAGCCACTTGTTTAACGGACAAGATAAGTGCAAAACACCCATAATGCAGTTACTGCCAAAAAAAGCCAGAGAAACCTCATAATCATTAGCCTGATTAAAATAATTCTGTAACCGAGAAATACACTTACATTACTTCTTAGGAATATGCCAGAAGGTTCCCTACCCTTGCAATCACCCTCCCACTAAACAGAGCAGTGTAGTGCAGCACTGGTTATATGCAAGGAGACAATGAATGGGGAGACTTGAATAGAAGAAGGAAAAACATAAAAAAAAAAAAGGCCATAATGAAGCATAGCTATTATCTTATAGACATGATCAATTATAAACCGCATCCTCTTAAGTGAGAGGGTTCCACCAAATAGCAGCAGTTTTAGTTGGTGGGCAATAGAAATCGAATTTGGAAATTCTAAAATATAAAATGGATTTAACTTCCGACTTCCCCACATTTGTATTTATCTTTTCAACAAATTATCTCCTATGCAATAAAAACATCAAGGTATGTATGGGATCAGTCAGAGGGGAAAACACCAGGTTCTGCCACCCCAACTCTCTTTCTACATCTCCCTCAATTCATCCACAAGCTCTACCCCAAACCCTCTCCCCTTTCTGATTGGTTTCATTTCTTCCGTTTGCGCCCTCGACCAGGGTTGGCTGTCTCGGGCTCTGGCTCAGGAGCCTGGTGCTTACGATGTCTCCTCTGATAAGCGTGTGCTGGCAGATGTTTGCTAAGTAGGTCTCGGGCACATTGCTCAGTCTTCTCCAAGCAGGACAACTGAGAACTTCCAGGTTCGTAATACAACTCAGTGTTTCCAAATACCAGTTTCAGGTCATTAAGGAATTCCTGCACGGTCTGGTAACTACTGCATGAACATTTGCTCTGCATGGTCTGGAAGTCCATTGGGGTTGTCACCACTTTTGTGTAGCCTTCTATTTCATCAGTACTGACTGGATCCCTAAAATCAAAAGATAAAGTTGGTTAAGTTTGCAAAGTTGTTTTTAAGTCTTTTACATTTCAAGGAACAGGAACACAAAAAAGAAAGCACTGATGTGCTTAAATTGTAAAACTAATGTTTGCTTCAGAAATTCTACAATAGATTACTAAGACAAAGATGTGTAGCCATGGAGGCAATGTAGAAAACGTTTTAAGACAGTCACACAGACACCATATATGTTGCAGGTAGGGATCAGCCATCAAAAATACCGGTCCGGCCGGTAAAATACCGGCCAGGTGGCAACCCTAGTTGCAGGTGAGGAGCTTACCCCTTTTGTTGTGACCACCTGTGTATCAATGTTTCAGGCCCTGACCAAAGTAGGGTTAACCCCATAAAACTTTGATGCACAGGTGGTCATAGGGGAAAGGTCCCCACTTACAAATTATATGGTGTGTGCGACTCTCTTAAAACTTTTTCTACATTGTGCTGATGTGTGCCAACCATCTTGGTTGATCTGCACCACCAAGGCAGGAGAATCATAGGAAAGGAGAAAGGTGACGTATTATTCACATTCTAGCCATGGAGGCAGCCATTCAGAGCTGAAAAAGGAGAAAAGGCACAGGATATACAACAGACAAACTCTTTAGTATACAATGGGATTTTTCACACAGCAGCTTGTTTACTAGTTGTGTTTCTGAAGCAAACACACACGTTTTACCAGTGCAAGGTAACCGTACATTATACTGTTATTCCTTAAAATTACTTTCATTTTTTGGTGTTACTGTTCCTTGTTCTTGTGTCAGAGAGCAGTTATCTGGTTAACTTCCATTGTTCTGTTAGGCTTCTGGGGGTGGGTGATATCACTACACCACATTTTAGATCAGTACAGCAGTAAAGAGTGACTGAAGTTTATCAGAGCACAAGTCACATGACTGGGGGCAGCTGGGAAACTGACAATATATCTAGCCCCATGTCAGATTTCAAAATTAAATCTAAAAAAAATCTGTTTGCTCTTTTGAAAAACAGATTTCGGTGCAGAATTCTGCCAGAGCAGCTGATGCGTTCTGGAAAAAAAAAGCATTTTCCCATGACAGGGAAGGGGGGCCCATTGCCATTATAGAATGTATTAAACTGACATGGATGTTTAATTAATCTATTTCACAAAGCATTTTGTCCTATCTTTTTCATCCCACAATGAGTCAGTATTTTACACTTCACTACAGACAAAAAGCAAAATGTTAGTCTGTGAAAAAGCACACACACACATTTATACTATAAACTAGAAACAAAGTGTGAAAGAACCAGGACACATGCACTACAGTTTAGTGCATCTTGTAGAACAGTGATTGTTATCCATTATGCCCTACTGTGTATGTATTGCGTAGCTGTCATATGAATCTTAGATTTAAAGGAATTGTTCAGTATAAAAGTAAAAACTGGGTAAATAGATAGGCTGTGCAAAATAAAACATGTTTTCAATATAGTTAGGCAAAAATGTAATGTATAAAGGTTGGAGTGACTAAGTCTAACCTAGCTTTTCAGCTCTCTTTTGTTTACACTGACTGGTTACCCTGGTTACCAGGCAGTAACCAATCAATGACTTGAGGGAGGGCCACATGGGACATAACTGTTGCTTTTGAATCTGAGCTGAATGCTGAGGATCCATTGCAAACTCACTGAACAGTTATGTCCCATGTGGCCCCCCCTCAAGTCGCTGACTTACTCAGATTTAGAGAGCTGAAAAGCAGGATGTTGTGTTGTATTCTGTTATGTGAGACACCCACTCACTCCAGCTTTTATATATTTCATTTTTGGCTAACTAACTATATTAGAAACATTTTTTATTTTGCACAGCCTATCTATTTACCCGGTTTTTATTTTTACCCTGAACTGTTCCTTTAAGCTTCAATGGAAGGGACTGGTGTGAATGATAATCCATTTAAGTGCTTGCTGCTACAGTCTAGAGAGTAAAAACATCTATGGAACACAATTGCAGTTAAAAATTATGGCAACAATATTTTGCTTTACATACAGATGCATACCTGAAAGGCCAGCTGAATCGGTACTTTATGAGTTTTGTCAGAATCTCTTCACACTTCTGAAGCTCCTGGTTCTGGCGGCGAGAGGTAGGTTTGCTTTGACGCACCTAAAAAAAAAAAAAAAATAGTCTGATATAAAGCCAGCCTTTACCTTAAATACACAGCATGCAAATGTAAGTAACAAGGTTAATCGGATGTGACACGACTGTCGGATGAAGATGCAGCATTTTTACTTGACAGTTGTCCCCCGTCGGATCAACCCTGCTACACCGTCCTACTTCCCATTACTTAGCTTGTTCCTGTCAGATCCGGCTTGACTTGGGCATTTTATCGCCCAGCGTCCGATCCAAACAACGCACAGAAGTACCATGTGATAATGTGCACTGGGGTGTACTAGGGTTAAACCCATATTAACTACCTATGCAAATGTATTGGCCCAAGACAGTTACTGAGCATATGCCTTAAGATATTTCTTTCTTTGTTTTTTTGTCATTTCGATTACAATAACAAGCAGTGTTGTAGAAAACAAACTAAATAAACTTAAATTTCTTAACACCTTAAAGGGGTTGTTCACCTTCCAAACACTTTTTTCTGTTCAGTGGTTTTCAGATTGTTCTCCATAAATAAGTTTTTTCAATTACTTTCCATTATTTATTTTTTTGCTGTTTTTCCAAAAATTTAAGTTTACAGTTGAATGTTGGTGTCTCTGGTGTTTGCTCAGTAATTCAGGTGCAGACTCTAAACCAGTGGTTCTCAACCTGGGGGTCGGGACCCCTTTGGGGGTCGAACGACCCTTTCACAGGGGTCACTTAAGGGGTTCCAGGAGCAGGTTTATCTCTCTCCCCACTAGCCCTGGGGCAAGGTTGTAGCTCTCCGGGTGTTGGTGTTGTAGTTCACTAAACTGTGTAGGGAAGCCAGTTGCACTACAACTTTCTATATCCCCTTAGTAGGGACTGCCATACAGATCTCCCTGCCCATTTAAAATTTGTAAAATTAACATGGTAATTGGGGGTGTGACCACAAAATGGGTGAGGCAAAAATTTTTTGCCGCACTACGCACGACAAACAAACCTTTATGCAGCTACACTGTCTCCTGTACCTTCCTAACAATCTGCTCTGAGCTGGCAACAAAAATATTTTAATATTTTATGTTTGGGGGTCACCACAACATGAGGAACTGTATTAAAGGGTCGCAGCATTAGAAAGGTTGAGAACCACTGCTCTAAACGGTTACCATTTTGGAACATTTAATTGATCCATTTCACAGCAACTTCTCTGGAGTATTAGGAACTATTGTATCAATTCTAACAGCTGCCTGTAACGAAACCCAGAGATTCTGCTCAACAGGGACAAAGAAAAGAAATGTATCCACTAAATGTATCAGTTTAGAACAGTTGGGGGGGTCAGCTGCTGCTTTAGAAGGTGAAAAATTACACTTTACACTTCAATATTAGAAAAACGGTTACAAATAGAAAATAGACTGTAATTGGAAAAAGTAGTTATTTCTGGTGATCTGAAAACAACTAGTTGTTTGAAGGTGGACAACCCCTTTAAAACCTTGTCTAAATTACACATAACCCCTTAATACTTGCACTGGAAGGCGAGGGCCTAATTAGAAAGAAGAGTAATAAAAAGTAAAAATAACATTGTAAAGCTCACAGAGCAATAGTTTTTGGCTGCTGGGGTCACTGATCCTCAACTGAAAATTGGAAAGAGGAAGACAATCTAGAACAATAAAAAGGACAACCAACTGAAAAGAAAAGTCTATAATATACTAAAAGTTAACTTAAAACTGAACCACCTCTTTAAAGGGCAATGAAAGTCTAAAATAGAATAAGGCTAGAAATGCTGTATTTTGTATACTAAACATAAACATGAACTTACTGCACCACAAGCCTAATCAAACAAATGATTTATGCTTTCAAAGTTGGCCACAGGGGGCTGTCATCTTGTAACTTTGTTATACATCTTTGCAAGACTAGACTACATACACATGCTCAGTGTGACCTGGGCTACTTAGGGATCGTCAAAAAACCAAGCTGCTTGAGTTCTGCATGGCTGGTAAGTAAGGCGGGGGCCCCCCCTGCTGTTCATAAGTATGATTGTTTCCCTGCCAAAAATTAGGGACCATCTGACAATTCCTATCCACAGCACTAAATGGAGAATTTCACTGCATACAGTAAGGTTTCTTATAAAAATTGTACACATTTTCAGTAAAAGTATATTGGAGATAGATTTCTTTTTCATTAAAGTAAAAATGGGATTTTATTTCTTTGCCTTTCCTTGCCCTTTAAAGAAAATCCAGGTCCCACTGCTACACATTCAGTTGGAGAAACAATAGCCTATCCAAAAGCAGTGCGATCATGAAGTGCTGGCTCTTTCTGAAAGCACATGACCAAGCAAAATGACCCGAGATGGCTGCCTACACCAGGGATTTTCAACCTTGTGCCTCCAGCTGTTAAGGAACTACAAGTCCCACAATGCAATGAAGGAGTCTGACAGCCACAGTCAGGCAAATGCATTGTGGGACTTGTAGTTTCTTAACAGCTGGAGGCACAAGGTTGAAAATCACTGGCCTACACACCAATATTACAACTAAAAAAACGCTGGTTCAGGAATGAAATTTTAAATTGAGGAGTGAATTATTTGCAGTTTAAACAGTGTAATTTAGAATCCCTTTAAGGATTTTAAAGGGACTGAATGACACACACACACATTTACACAGACATTTATTTACACACACACAGATAAATGGAAACAAAGCAGCAGAAATGTTGCATTACCATTTCCTCAACATCAGCTCCATTATCTTCCACATATCGTTGTCGCGAGACACGAGAATGATTATTGTTCTTTGGTGGACGCCCACGTCGAGCAGACCGGCCCGGTTTACCTCTTGCAGCTTTGCGGGATCTCACTACAAAAGTAATAAAACACATGACGGCACCTATATGAAAGCGTGCTGCACTGCAGACATATTAAAGTACCAAGAGTTGCAAACAATCTAATACATCTTTCAAAGAGACTTGCTGGCACAAACCCAGAAATATATACAATTGAAATACTTAATAGGTATATATACATACATACATTTATTAAAAATGTTACAGTCACTTCAAGCAGCAAACATCTTACAGCATAACCAACTGCATCTTGACAGTATATTCCTCTTTCAGAATATACATTGCATGTTATGGGGGGGGGGGGGAATTGAAGTTTCTATTTCACCATACTGCCACAAGACCCTCTCTAAGGCCCCAATATAGTCTCCACTAATCTTTTTTTCCCTCATCTGCGTGGTTACATGTATGCCATTGTACAGGTATGGGATCCCTTATCCAGAAACCCATTATCCAGACAGCTATAAAAATTCCTGAAAGGCCATCTCCCATAGACTCCATTTTATCCAAATAATCCAAATGTTTAAAAACGATTTCCTTTTCTCTGTAATAATACAACAGTACCTTGAACTTGATCCAAACTAAGATATAATTCATCCTTATTGGACACAAAACCAGCCTATTTGGGTTTATTTAAGGTTTAAATGATTTTCTAGCAGACTTAAGGTATGAAGATCCAAATTACAGGAAGATCCGTTATCCTGAAAGCCTCCAGTCCCGATCACTCTGGATAATGGGTCCCATATCTGTACTATTCCTTTTGCATTTCCTTCTGTTATTTCATGAAAAGTCCCCTTGGAATAGAGTTCCCAATCTTTCTACTGTCTACCATTTACATGGCCAAGCTGTCTCTTGCCATCAGAAACTCACCCAAACTCATGGACAGGATTCACCTTTGAGTCAATGCCCACCTTGCATCTAAACTCAATGTATACATTTTTGGGTTCAGATCAGATCACTTATTCACACCCATATATTCCCAAGAGATTACTTTATTTAATTTAGCAAATGTATCTTTTCAGATGGGTTTCTTCCAAATATTGGATTCACCCCAATAATCCTGCTTTCACTTTTTTCAGCCATATCCTATAAGACAACTCTTGATAGTCTGACCCCCAGCACAAGCACAATCATTTCCAGGATGTCAGCAGTGATATTTAGGGATTTATACTCCAACCCTGCAACAGGGACATTAAAAGGGGAACTCCACAAAAACAAACTCTTTGAAAAGTAAAAAATTATACATCAATTAAAAAATTCAAGGTTTTTAATGTTTTCTGACAGTTTCCGGAGCCTAGCTCCCTGCTCATATTTCGGACTACTTTGCTGAGTTGGCTGACTACTATTACTTTGCATCATCAGCCTGCATCCTCCAAATCCCACAATTCCCCGCACACGTGATTTCAATAAGGATAGGAACATCACTGCGCAATGCATTGTGGGTTATGTAGTTCCTGCATGCTGTCTGTAAGCTGTGGAGAAGGGGCTACATTTTGTAACATCAGTGTTTTAATCCCTCTTTCCCTGCCATGCAGGGTTACCAGGTTTCCAGACAAATTGGGCTACTAAAAAAGCCTAGGCGGGTTTTGAAAGTACAAACTAGCCAAGGTACGGATTTGGGTTACTTTTCAGGCCTTTGGGTGGTTGTACTTTGGAAACCAGCAAAAGTTTTCTTGCCCTAATGTGCCAAGCCCGAGTCTCCCAATGCATGCATACCCAGCATGCAATGGTACAACTTGTGAAGATGTTGGGAGTTACCGATTTTGAGCTTTCCTCAATTTCAGACAATTTTGGTGCAAACATCTGCTGGCCACCAACATGACTAGATGTTAACCTGTTCTGTACCAATATTTAGTGAAATTGTGTATGTATTGGGGCATTATCTGTCCCATTTTGCTTCATGGAAAAATTTGTGAAACCGTGAAAAGCAAATTTATTTTCATTGCATATATTGGGCTATTTTTGGGTTAGTGCCTCTTCCATAGTTTTGGGCTGGTTTTGTAGCTGACTTTGGCTGGTTAGGAAAATTAGACCTGGCATCCCTGCTGCCAGGATTTCAAATGGTGCAGAACTGTAAAACAGCTGGATTTCAGCATAGAACATGGCATTTATGGATACTTTTTGAAGAAACAGGTAATTAGTTTGTGTTATGTGGGCCATTATCAATTTATTTTTGAGTTCCCCTTAATACATTTTCCAATAGAGATTTGCTCAGTTCATAAATACACAGTATGATCGAAAACAAGCAAAGGCTGCCTGGGTCTCACTGTTTATTTATAACAAAATATATAGCTCTTAAAAATAGCACAGCTTCTCGTTCGATTCCATGCAAATATTGCTTTGTATTAAAAAGCAAGCAAGTCCAACCACATGAAGTCTGATGCACACAGACAACTGCAAGGAAGACATTTGTTCTCAAAAGCAGCCCCCACCCAAGTGAAATTGCTGAGCTACAGCTGCTGCTGTTGAGAGATGAGTATAGTACTAGAAGAAAAAAAAATAAAAAGAGGCCACACAGTGGGAGCTTGCAGTTGCCAAGTTAATCAGTGACAAATTACCTTACTAAAGGAAGGGGGCAAACATATGTGGTGTTACTACGACATGGGCTAAAACATTGTGCTTGAACGCCTGCCGCCTGGCTGTGGCTTCATACTCCAGAGAGGCGGCTGTTGCCCGCACACAAATGCTGATCCTCTTCTATCCCTGTGCTTTCATCTTTATGTCCAACACTTGCACACAAACATCTCTTCAAAAGGCAACAGCATGTCAAGAAGGCAGTGTGTGTGTGTGTGTGTGTGTGTGTGTGTGCATAAGCCAACAATTCTCATTCTTTGGCGTGCCCTCGTTTCATTTAACCCCTTCAAAAAACACTACTTTGCAAATGCAGTACAAGGATAAAATAAATCACTTTGTCCTGTATTTCATTACAGTGTTCAACTGTTACTTAGATTTTGTTATTGTCAAAACCCTAACTTGGTTACAAATATTTAAATTTATTGTAAATAGACATGATTGAACTAGAGAAAGTTTAAATTATGAAGAACACAAGGTCTTTTGTGAGAGATCCAGACCATTATTACTCAATGTACTAATTTGAGGGCTGTAGTATTGACACCTACAGTTTCTGACTCAAAAAAAAAAAACTGCCAACACCTCCATTAAGTTGAAATGGAAATGCCTGAAAGTGCCAGTACTGAAATTAATGTGGCCCTCCATTTTCATTTGTTTGGCAATACATAGTAACATAGTAAGTTAGGCTGAAAAAATACTCGCGTCCATCAAGTTCAACCTTTTTTTTTTTTTTTTTTTAATACAGGTATGGGATCTGTTATCCAGAAACCTATTATGCAGAAAAGATCCCAATTACGGACTTCCATAGACTCCATTTTAGCGAAGAAACCCAAATGATTAAACATTATTTCCTTTTTCTCTGTATTAATAAAACAGTAACTTGTACTTGATCCCAACTTAAATATAATCAATCCTTGTTGGAAGCAAAATCAGCCCATTGGGTTTTTACAGGGTATTTACTGTTTTAAGCAGACTTCTAGAAGACTTCAGACATGAAGATCTAAATTATGGACAGATCTGTTGTATGGAAAAACAACAGGACCCGAGCATTCTGGAGAACAGATCCCATACCTGCATGCTATATATGCATAAAGCTTTCATGAGCTTGTTTGTTTTGAGTTAACCTTAAAGGAGAATTCTACTCCCCCTTGATAGTTAGGCCCCATCTGCCGCCTCCGTTCGACCCCCAATCTTACCCCTGGATTCTTCTACATGGAGAAATAGCAGCCGCCATCTTCTGTAATCTTCGTGTCTTCTTTCTCCTCTTTGGCAATTCCCGTCTCTTTCGGCTCATGCGCAGTTGTGAAAACCTGGAAATTTTACAACTGTCCAAAACGCTGCTCCATTGACGGATGTGTTTGCTCTGCTGCCCTCTCTCTGCTTTTCCGGTTGCCATTTCTCCAGGTAGAAGAATCCAGGGGTAAGACTGCAGGTGGGACGCAGAGAGGGCAGATGGGGGACTTACCAATCAAGGGGGTTGAAGTTTCCTTTAAGTATGTTTTAGAATGCCCTTTTATTAAAAACTTTTCAGTTGGTCATTTTTTTTTATAGCTTTGTAAATAGCCGAATCCTAATCTGCCTTATTCCAGTTCAAATGGGGGTCACCAACACCAGATAGCAAAAAAACAATTTCTCTGTATGTCTAGAATA
>CM044433.1:37919369-37949934 GCA_024363595.1 Xenopus borealis
GGGAGGCTGTTTAGAGCAAATTTACAGATAGAAAAAAAAAAGGTTTACTTGTTCTTTAAGGCCAGTTGAAAGGGAACCTTAGACATTGATGTTCACGCTAGAGGATATTAAGTGTGAAAAAATAAACGTTCGTATGCTACATCCCTTAGAAATGGCATCAGGTTATCTATACAGATTAGACCTGACAAAACCCCTATCCTGCTTATACATTATACTATCTACCGCTGGGCCTTCTGCCCTTGGGAGCCTTAGGGACAAATGGCAAAGAGATATCCCTGAACTGGATGAAGAAAAGTGGAAAGACGCTCTCAAGCAGGCCACGTAAATATCCATCTCTAGGAAAGATAGGTTCATACAAATAAAATTCCTGAACAGAGTCTACTTAACCCCTTATCGCCTGTCAAAAATCTATGAAAGTTTCAGATCAATGCCCCAAAAGTATCATGTTCAATATGTTCTGGTCCTGCCCAGTAATCCAGAGATTCTGGGGTGCAGTACTCCAATACTTAAATGAAAAGCTTGCATTACCAAATATCCGCTCACCAGAACTATGCCTGCTGGGGTTAACAGGAGAACTACAGTTCCATTCCTACACTACAAATTGTTACTTACAGCTGTTATACTATGCCAAAAGAGTCCTATTAATGCATTGGAAATCACTTAACCCCCCAACAATACAATATTGGCAAAAAATGATAAACGATTCCCTCTCAAACGAGGAACTGACCTATCTGGCTAGAGCAGTGATCCCCAACCAGTAGCTCTTGAGCAACATGTTGCTCTCCAACCCCTGGGATTTTGCTCTCAGTTTCCTCAAAGGAGGTGCTTGTTTTTCAATTCCAGGCTTGGAAACAAGTTTTAATTGCATAAAAACTAAGTATACTTCCAAGTAGAGCCTCTTGTAAGCTGCCAGTCCACATAGGGGTTACCAAATAACAGCACTTATTTGGCACCCCAAGGGACTTTTTCATGCTCGTGTTACTCTCCAACCCTATTTACATCTGAATGTGGCTCATTGGTAAATAAGGTTGGGGATCCCTGGGCTAGAGGCTGCCCAGAAAAATTTGAGGCTATCTGGGGTACCTGGTTAAATGTGCAAACTGGTTAAGTACTCTAGGTAAATAACTCATACAGTATAATGTATAAGACGACTTATACCTCTATCATACCTCCCCTCAAACCTCCTATCCTCTTCCTTCAACCTTCTTTCCTTCTGTTGTTACTGTTTTGTAAATGTTTACATTTAAAATAAAAAACTTAACTTACTCTGGTTAATAACTCAGCTCACACAGTGTACATATTCCCCAATTTTCCCCCAAGGCTGTTGTGTGGGGAAGATGCAGATGATTGATGGAAATACAAACAGCTGTTCTTACCTTGTCTTCATTGAGAAGTTTCACATCATATTTGTGAGGAAGGAATTTAGGCGGGACCCACTTTTTCTCTTCCTTTTTTAAGCTTGTAGGGAGCTTACGAGGTGAACGCCGAGCTCGGTCACCTAATTTAGAAATGATTAAAAGATGTCAAAGCATGAATGCTTACTTCTTTAAAACAAATTACATCTATTGAATTATTTGTTATTTTCAGTCATGCAGAAGGCCAGTTTCATCCATCAAAGGATGTGGTGAAGCCACAGTTAATATCTGAGCCATCTACATATAGGTTTTCAGTGTTAAGTTGGGATAAAGAGTTCGTGTTTACAGAACAATTATCTACCATATACTTAATGATCATACTAAGAATATATCTATAGAAAGCTATTGTTGATGCACTTGCAAATTGAAAAATGTCTAGATACATGAGGATACCATCACATTCAGTATAACCCTTGGTGATTTTTATCAGACAGTGAGGCCCAATTGTATTAAGTGCAATTTGGCACTTGCACTGTCCCTGGTACAGGAGTATCAAACTGTACTTAAAGGAAAAGTAAATGTTTTTCTTTTTCTTTCTGTAAATTTGCTCTAAACAGCCCCCCAGATTAATGTACCTTAGTCCCTGCTGCAAGTCTGCTCTGGTTTCTGTGTTATCAGCAGCTTGTTTCACCTTCTTCCTGGTGCAGAGTGAAGCCCAGCCCCTTAGTTTACTGAGCTGTCCATTTGCTGCTGTTCCACAATAGAGAGGAATAGGGAGCCAGTGTTTCATTAGTAAGCTAGTTTCCCCAAGCAAAAGCTGCTACACACACTGCTCTCTGCTATGTCATAGTATGCAAATGATCTTCTGGACTAGTCCAAGAGATAAGGTCAGCTCAGAAAGCTAAGGGGCAGGGCTTCACTCTGCACCAGGAAGAAGGTGAAACAAGCTGCTGATAACACAGAAACCAGAGCAGACTTGCAGCAGGGACTAAGGTACATTAATTTGAGGGGCTGTTTAGAGCAAATTTAGAGATAGAAAAAAAAAACGTTTACTTGTTCTTTAAGCTTTCAAAGTATACAACCTCATAAGTCAGAAAATAGTGAAATAATAGAATGGCTAATGGGGGGTGGGGAAGAGCAGAGTACAGGTATGGAACCTATTATCCAGAATGCTCTGGGCCTTGGGTTTTCCAGATAACAGATCTTTCCATTATTTGGATCTTCATACCATAAATCTACTAGAAAAACTTGTAAACATTAAATAAACCCAATAGGCTGGTTCTGCTTCCAATAAAGATTACTTATATATTAGTTAGGATCAAGTACAAGGCACTGTTTTATTATTACAGAGAAAAAGGAAATTATTTTGAAAAATTAGGATTATTTGATTTGAATGGAGTCTATGGTAGACAGCCTTTCTGTAATTCAGTGGTTTGGATATCGGATTTCTAGATCTATCTGGTCTGTAGTTATTCATTTTATAAGTGAGTAGAATTACTCCTAAAAAGGAATTATCCCTTTATTGCTTAAAGGACCTAGTTACAAAATTTTTTTTTTTTTTAAATCTGCATCTGCTCTTCTTCAGAAGAGAGGACAGGGTGACGATCCATCGTCAATTTCGCCTGCTTGGCTATCTCCTATAAGGAAGGGGAAAAAAATTGAGCGCCACACAAAAGATCACCTTATCTGAAGAAGAGCGCCAAGTTCTCTCTTGGCTTTGCAATTTTAAAGTTTCATTTGCCTTGGTGTGGTTTTTTTTTTTTTTTTTACATTTGATGTTATCGTTCCTTTAAATAGCCACGGTAATTTCCTTTTCCGTATTTACAAGGCAGCTGTCGTTATCAATTGTATTTTCTGCATTTTATCCTGAAACTGGAGGCAAAGTGTGCTGCCGTGGCTGTTAACGTGCTCACATTTGCATTGTATGTCTTGCTGAGGAATTCAATAGTCAGCAAGACGTCAATTATACCCCGATTTAAAATTTTCCCACATTTTACATAATTTTTCATTGTGTCACAATTTATAGTGGATTTCAGTTGGTGCTGTTCCTGGAATTTACACCAAATTTTGTCCTGATGTTCCTAAAAATAATTGTGGGGTTTTCCTCTGTGAAAGTTATAATTAATAAATTAAGAGGTTTAAAATACTAACCAGATGCACATTTTGCCATATTTCTGTCTGTAAATATCCAATTCCAATTCGTCTGCACATCATAGTCATGCACAAATAACTTATTTATTTAGGTTGTGCATGCGACTGTCCGAGGTCTTGCACATATCCATAGTGTAACATCAATGATGCACTTATTAACCTGTTATTAAATACACTAAATATTGTATTTCAAAGTAAAAACACACTCCTGTGCTTATATCCTTTGAGTATTTTAAGAATAAGTTGCTTTAAACAGATTTCCCAGATTTTAAACTTTTTTTCACGGCCCCATAAAATTGTAAAATGGGGATTCTACTGTATTTAGCAAAGTTAGGCTGGCACATCTAAGTTATAAAACCTAGCTATGCGCTCACAAAAGGAGATTTTGTGTACTCACCGTTAAATCTCTTTCTCTTCAGTTGCTTGGGGGACACAGGGACAGTGGGGTATAGCTGGTACCAGTAGGAGGAGGACACAACAATATAAATAATTAACTAGCTCCTCCTCCGCTGGCTATACCACCCAGGCAGGCGGAGCTTAGTCAGTTTTGTACCAAAGAACTCTAGTAACAAGAACGTAACTTGAATAAAACCCGAATTTTTAACTATGGTCATAGATTGAATATTAGACCACGTCTGATAGGCAGAATGCCCCCCTATCCGGGGAGGGATGCCCTGTGTCCCCCAAGCGACTGAAGAGAAAGAGATTTAACGGCGAGTTCACAAAATCTCCTTTTCTCCAGTGTCAGCTTGGGGGACACAGGGACAGTCGGGACGTACCAAAGCTGTCCCCTTAATAAGGGTGGGCAGGATAGGCCTACGTGGAAGTCACCACTGCGGCTTGAAGTACTTTCCTGCCAAAGCGTGTGTCATCAGTCGCAAAGGTGTCAAAATGGTAGAACTTTGCAAAGGAGTGGATAGATGTCCACACTGCTGCTTTGCACAGCTGCTCAGCCGAAGCTTGTTTTCGAAACGCCCAGGAAGTGCTCATCCCCCTGGTGGAGTGCACTCTGATGTGTTGAGGAGGTGTTTGACCTCTTGCAGAGTATGCTCGTTGAATAGTCTTTTATATATTTGGAAATGGTAGTCTTTGAAGCCGGTGTTCCCTGTAGAGGACCCCCCGGGATAATGAACAAGGTATCTGATTTTCGGATATCTTTAACCCTGTGCAAGTAGAACTTGAGAGCTTGGACAGGATCCAGAGAGTGTAAGGCAACTTCTTTAGGAGTGGAAGGTGAAGGACAGAAGGTAGGTATGGTGATTTCCTGGTTGAGGTGATAGGCCGACACAACCTTTGGAAGGAATGACGGTATCGTACGGAGGACCGCCCTGTCCTGATGGAATACAAGGAAGGGAGGCTTGCATGAAAGAGCACCAAGTTCTGAGACTATTCTAGCCGAAGAAATTGCGAATAGGAATACTGTTTTCCAGGTAAGCCACTATAGAGGGATTGATGCCAGTGGCTCAAACGGTGGTCCTTGGAGAGCTTGCAATACTAATGTGAGATCCCATGTGGGAGCAGGTGCACGAATTGGTGGAGCTATGTGAGCTACCCCTTGCAGAAAAGTCTTAACATCCGGGAGGAGGGCCAACCTTTTTTGAAAAAGGATGGATAGTGCAGAAATTTGTGACTTTAGCGACCCCAGAGATAAGCCTAAGGATAGTCCTTCTTGTAAGAATTCGAGGAGATTAGGAATGGAAAGGGTCTCCCAATCCCTGTGATGCTTTGTACACCATCCCCTGTATGTGTTCCAAACCCTAGGGTAGGTTCTAGCGTATACTGGTTTGCGGGCTGCTATCATAGTTTGTACAACTCTAATAGAGAATCCTTTTCTCTTTAGAATGTGGGTCTCAAGAGCCACGCCGTCAATTTGAGATTTTGGGGATGTGGATGATGAATGGGAACTTGTGATAGGAGGTCCGGTAAGAGAGGAAGATTCTTTGATCGACATGTTGAGAAGATCAGAGAACCACGTTCGCCTTCGCCATCTGGGGGCTATGAGAATGAGAGTTGTCTGCTCTTCTCGGAGCTTTATCATTCTTGGAATGAGAGGAAGTGGTGGAAAGGCGTAGGCGAGTTGGAAGTTCCATCTTGATGTTAGAGCGTCCGCGCCCAGGGCTAGGGGGTCCCGGTATCTGGCGAGGAATTTTGGTACCTTTCAATTTTGACGTGTGGCCATCAGATCCACCTCTGGTACTCCCCATCTCGCCATTATGTCGTTGAATACTTCTTCCTTTAGTGACCATTCTCCTGGATCTACTGACTGTCTGCTTAGGAAGTCTGCTTCCCAGTTCTGGATTCCCGGAATGTATATGGCGGACAGCTGCGTTTTGTTGGCTTCCGCCCACTTGAATATGTGTTTGATCTCGTTTAGGGCCCCTCTACTTCTTGTTCCCCCTTGGTGGTTTATGTAGGCAACTGCCGTGGAGTTGTCGGATTGAATCTTTACTGCTTGTCCTGTCAGATCCCTCTGCCAATGTTTTAGGCTCAGGCGGATCGCCCGGATCTCCAGAGTGTTGATTGATAGTGAGCTCTCTGCTGGTGACCACAGGCCCTGAGCCGCTCTGCCCTCCAGTATGGCTCCCCAGCCGAAGAGGCTTGCGTCCGTTGTTAGCACGTGCCATTGTGGGTTTCCAAGTGGTCTTCCTCTGGCTAGGTTGTTCATCCTTAGCCACCAAAGTAGTGATGATCTCGTCCTTCTGGAAATGTGAAGTATCTGGAGAAGTGACTTCTTCCAGGTTGATAATATGTTCCACTGGTTCCACTGTAGATCTCTTAGGTGGAACTGAGCCAGAGGAACTGCCTCTATTGTTGAGACCATCACCACTTAGACTTTCATGCAGAATCGTGCTGTGTGGGCTTGCTTCGCCCTCAATGACCTGATGAGGGACTGTAGGCGGAGTATCTTCTCGTGCGGGAGAGATACTCTCTGTGATAACGTGTTGAACTGCATTCCCAGAAAAATCATATATTGACTGGGGTTGAGGGAGGATTTGTCCAGATTGAGGCACCATCCCAGATCCTGGAGTGTTGTCATGGTCGGATATAGTGCCCTCCGTGCTAGTGGGGCCGAGGGTGCTTTGATCAAGAGGTCATCTAAGTAAGGAGTAATTGAAATGCCCTTGCTGTGTATTACTTCCGTAGCCGCTGCCATGACCTTTGTAAAAACCCGGGGGGCTGATGTCAGACCGAAGGGTAGTGCCGGGAATTGGAAGTGGAGGTTTTGGAAGGCAAACCGCAAATACTTCTGATGTGGAGGGAAAATGGGAATATGTAGATATGCATCCTTTATGTCGAGAGATACCATAAACTCATTGCTGCGATGACAGAGCGTAGCGACTCCATCTTGAACCTGCGAGAGCGGATAAACCTGTTCAGTTCCTTGAGGTCTAGTACCGGTCGAAAGGAATTGTCCTTTTTGGGTACTATAAACAGATTTGAGTAGTAGCCCTGGAACCGTTCCTTGGCTGGTACTGGGATGATTACTTCCTTGTGAAGTAAGTCTTGAATGACCTCTTGGCATGCTCTGCGCTTCTTGGGTTCCTGTGGAAATCTGGACATAAAGAAACGTCGAGGAGGATGGGTCGCAAACTCTAAGTGATATCCTAGAGTTACAATCTCTTGAACCCAGGTGTCTTGGGTTATCGAATGCCATGCCTTGCTGAAATGACGTAGTCTTCCCCCTATGGCCCCCTGAACTGGAAGTGGCAGAGTGTAGTCATGCTGAGGTGGACTTGTCTGTACCCTTGGTGAAGGGCTTTTTAGACTGCCATGAGGATCTGGTCTTGCCTCCCCAGCAGCCTGTGTGTGAAGATTGGTGGCGTGGTGGGGACGATCTTGTGCTCTTGTTTTGTGAGCCACGAAAAAACTTTCCCTTATGGAACGACGATCGAGCCTTGGGCTGTGGGAGCAGAGTGCTTTTACCGCCCGTAGCTTGACTTATGATCTTGTCGAGATCTGGTCCAAAAAGAAGATTTCCCTTGAAGGGTATAGATGTAAGTGCCTTCTTAGAGGAGGGGTCAGCTGACCAAAGTTTCAGCCAAAGTGATTGGCGTGCAGCCACTGTTAGTGCAGATGTTCGACTAATTAACTGGATCGAGTCCAGGGAAGCTTCCCCAATATAGCTGGATGCCTCCTTTATCTGTGAGGCCCACAGTGCCAATTCATGGCGTGGTGTCCCATCCTGGATGGCCTCGACCAAGGACTCTGACCAGGACTGCATGGCTCTGCTAAACCAGGCCGTGGCTAGTGCCGGTCTTAGTGAGGTGCCTGCTGCCGAAAAGGCAGAGCGTAGCAATCCCTCCACCTTCTTATCCATAGCATCTTTGAAGGATGATGCATCTGGGACCGGCAGTGTGGTGTTCTTAGAAAGTCGAGATACTGCACGTCTACTGAAGGGGGTGGAGCCCACTTCTCTGATGCTTCGGCCGGGAATGGATAGAGTTTTTGGAATTTACGATTCGGTTGAAAACGCCTCTCTGGCTTGTCCCATTCCTGCTGAATGATTTGATCAAGTTGTGCGTGAGAGGGAAATTTTGGTGAAGACTTTTATGTCTCTTAAATAACGAGCTAGCTGACTCAGATGTTTCATATTCCTGAAGGTGGAGTGTGGTTAGGACCGATGAGATTAATGAGTCCATTGCCTCTGACGAATGTACAGGGACCTCCTCCTCATCCTGATCACTTAGCGATAATTCGCCTTCTGAAAGAACGGGGTCCATAGGAAGAGGTGACTGATCACGTTCCTCGGCCTCACTAACGTCATTTGAGGAGGATGGAGGCGCCTTCCGTTTATGCCGTTTAGGTCTGGGACTATCTAGACAGGCAAGTAATTTTTCCAGTGAGAGCCAGTTTGGGAATCCCTGTTGCCAATTGTGATGCCCACTGGGGAGCAGTGTCTAAGGGTGTAGCCTCTGTATTTGCCTGGGAATCTTGTGCAGGCTGAGGGTGTACAGGCCCTGGTAATTCTGAAACCAGAGCCGTGGATTTGCAGCTGGAGCATATGGGCTCTTTGTGAACCCTTAATAAACGTTTGTGACACTTAGCACACGCCAGGTACTTTACAATTGCTGCTGAGCTCCCCCTGGAAAAGAGGGCATCGCTGGGCCCCTCAGACATGGTAATGCAAGGTAATGTAAGAAACCTACTTACTAGTGAGGATTCACCTATAGGCCTGGTTACCAGAATTCTGCTTCCAACCTGCAGTAGGGGGAGTAGCAGAGCGTAGGGAGAGAGCGAGGTGTATGCTGAGAGCGTGACCGCTGAAAACTGTCTGCAGGTGCGCCCGCTCGATTTGCTATAGAGCGCTCTTAATCTGGAAGTGCGCTGCGAGACTCGTCGGATAGACTTCCGTTGTTCACGCCTTCTCTGAACTTACGCGATAAGCTTTTGGCGCCAATTGCGTCTGAAGGTGCGCAACCCTTGCTTCCGTCTCTGCTACTGTGTGAGAGACCTCGGGAGCAAGCGGTTACGTGACTCTCTCTCCCTGCACTTCCTTATATTGCCCCCTTTGTGGCCTGGTTGCCAACAACTGTCCCCAGTAAAGAGAAGGGGGGGAGGGGTAGGGAAGGCGCGAGCTGAGTGAAATACTCACGGTCTGGAGTCCTCCTGTCCCCTCTAGTCTGCCGGCCAGACATTTCTCCCCCTGTGAAGGGCATGGAGAAGTTAGTTTTGACTGGGCGGTTGGTGTGCATTCACACTCTGAGTACCCCGGCGACTATCCCGCGTAGGAAGAAGTCATCTATTTACCACCTACTCTGTGTAGGGGTGAAGTGACTCTCCAATTTTCAGACTAGCTGACTGTGAGTGGATACGTCCTCCTCCTGAGGACACAACAAAAAACTGACTAAGCTCCGCCTGCCTGGGGGGTATAGCCAGCGGAGGAGGAGCTAGTTAATTATTTATATTGTTGTGTCCTCCTCCTACTGGTACAAGCTATACCCCACTGTCCCTGTGTCCCCCAAGCTGACACTGGAGAAATATTTCTTTGCTACCAAATGCAGCTCTGAAAGTTTAGCTCAGGAGCTGTCACTTTAAGAACTTTAATCAAAAGTGTTAGCACTGCATATAGCATTTTCCCCTGAACTTACACAATGCACCGTAATGTATATGCATTTAGTATCTCGATACCACTATAAATGCTGAGCAGAAAAGCAGAGGTGGCAATTAGATTTTGAGGTCCTGCATATTTGTACGAGAGCATGGGTATTGGTTGTTTCAAAATGCAAAGAGAATCTTTCGCCATGAAATATGGTGGCGCTATAGAAATACAGGTTTATAATAATTCTTGCAAGGTTTGAGCCCGTGTACTAATCAGGTGTTACATTGTGCAAAGTCACCTACACATTGAACGTTAAAGCCATGAAATAAGGCACAGCTGCCGGTTACAGTATTTTCAAGGAAGACATTTTTTTTTTCTACATCTTTGTATATATTGAACTTTACCTGGGCTGTTTCTGAAAATGTTCGGTACAATGAACGGACCATATAATTACAGCACTGAACTCAGGAAGAAGCTAATTCAGGGCCTTGACAAAGCTTTATGCGAAACGCTTGTTGGCGTTTCTCTCTCACTTTCTCCTTGATTTCAACTGATCCTTCTTTTCTCCTTTTTAATCTCACAGGAGCTTGATTTTAATAGCGTTTCTTATTCTTAATCTTATTCACAAGACATGGGGAATTTGTGGTGTTTTAGGGAACCTAGATACCATACCAGTTAGGGAAGGTAATAACGGACCACAGTTCCCCACGTTCTGCCTTCTCTCCTTGTGGTAATCCCATAGGCTAGCAAAAATGAGACAGTTCTTATTGGGATGACTCCGCCACTATCCTCTTTTTTCCCCAATTCATTCTTAATCAATTAAGTGTTAAATAAATAGTTTTAATTCTTGGATCAATTATGCAATTGTAACTTATTAATTGATTGAAGTTCTGAAACTTGATACTCATAAGGGGGGGATCTATTAAAGGCAAAGGGCCCTCTCGGTCCATTATTAATATTAAGAAACATACCAATTAATGATTTTTATGTTACTAATTCTAATTCTGGAGTGATAACATTGATTATTTATGCACATAGCACTTTAACTTCACAATTGGTGTTTTTTAAATTAATGAATTGATAGTGTAGGTGGTTCTTCATGGTGAGGGCAGTGAGGTTGCAGAATGTGCTGTTGGGCGATATTGTGGTGGCCGATACTATTAATGCATTTAAGAGGGGCTTGGATAATTTCATGAACAAGCAAAATATCCCACGCTCTTTTATCTTAAGGTCTATATTTTCTTAATATATAGATAGCAGTACATATAGTTGTATGTTTATATACAGATATGTCTGTACAAGTATGTGCTCTGGTGTTCATTTGGAGTGGTTGAACTTGGTCTTTTGCAACCCAACTTAAAGGAGAATTAAACCCACAAAAAAAAAAAATGGCTGGGTGTTTTTAAGGTTTGGTTTGAATCCTCCTTTAACGATGTAACGTATTAATAGATTAAAATAGCACAGCATACAAGGCATTACATTGTGCTCAATTAGTGCTGCTTTTCATGCAGTAATATAACTCAAGTCCATTGCAGACTACCATGAATATAGAGAGTAGCAGAATATTCATAACTCAGAGAAATAGAAAAATTTCTTACTTTCCCTTAAGCTACTCAAGCTTTCCAGTCTGTTGCTCTCCTCCTTCAGTTGGATGTCCTGAGCTACTTTGTTGGAGTTTTCTTTGTCACTGGATGGAGAGTCACAAGAACCTTCAGACTTTTTCTCAGAAGCCTGTTCCTCTTTCTCTAATGGGTGCACTTTCACAATTTTCCCACGCAAATACTTTTCTGGACCAACCTTTAGAAAAATTAATAAAATATTGAATTAAAGGCATATGCATATATAGGATTGTAGTTCAATTATCAACCACAGGAAGAAACCAGCAAAACACTCACAGGATTTGAAAAAAGGAAAAAACTGTTTTTATTTTGAGATAGAGCTAAACAAGTACATTTATCAAATCCTGCAAGAAGTCCCCAAATAAATAAATGTGTTGCAAAAAAAGCTAATCACGTTTTCTGTGCAGGGAAGGAACACTTACATTGTCTGTTCCTCTCCTGCTCTAAATTATGGTTGTTTTCGAGCATATTGCACAGATTTTCAACTGACTGCACTATATTTATTCACCACTAAGGGGTGATAGCTTTTTACAGTCACTCATAGTAAGGTATACAAATTGCGGTTGCTTACAAAATTTAGGCACCAAATCACATTGGAGTATTTAGTTGGGGAACTCGATGTGGATTTTTGATGAAGGTCTTGGTTTACACAGAGACACTGAGTTCATGTTAAAAAAAAAAAAAACCAAAAACATTTTTTGTCGAAATCCTGCAAGTGCTGGTTTTCTTCTGTGGTGTACAAACAATATGGATGCTTTCCAGTTTTACCAGAGAGCAAATATTGTAATGGGACTAAATAGCCTAAAATCTGCTGCCTTCTAATATAACTAACTTAAAAACATATAAGCCAACTTACAAAAAACTTGTAAAAAAAACTCGAATGCAAACGGGTGAAAAACTTGAACACTTGAGTTTTCTAGAGCAAGCCACCAGGGGGAAAAAAAATCATGAAGGCTAAAAACCACTTTAAATGGTTGAAGGGACCTCAACTATTGACGTCTACATGACGGACAGGTTTTAGCTGGAGTATTTTTGGATTTGGGCTTTCTGCAGCTTCACTGGGGCATAACAAATTGTGAAAAATTGTGGGGCATAACAAATTGTGAAAAAATAATTTTTAACTTGAAAAAGAGTTTTTACCGAAACTACCTTTGGAAAAAAAAATTTTGGGGGGGGAAAAACAACTCGACCTTTAATAAATAACCCCCCAAATGTCACACAAGCATAAAAAGGATAACAAAAAAAAAAAACACAAATTTATTGCTCAAGCGCCAACCATGAAACTAGACTTCACTTCACTACCTGTGTAGTGTTTATTACTACTTAATATTGCTGAAATGTAAAACATTCAGGAGCACACCTCAAAGTCACACTCCTCTCCATCAGCATATTTAGTCATGATCTCCATCCAAGACTGGTCTACCAACTTGTCCAAGGATATGGTGTTATGATGAACCATCTCCAACACTAGCTTCTCATACCATAATGGGAATTCCTCTTTTAATCTAAAAAAAGCAAAACAGAAAGGTTATTCTGAACCAGTGACGCTATGACATTCATATGAAATCATAAATACATTGCTAAAACGTTAAGCAGCAGTGCTAACCAATGAGCCAGCCTTATACATGTGGCTGAGGGACAACAATTGCTAATCACAATTTTTTAGGTATGCACGGAATCCAGGATTTGGTATGGGATTTTGCCTTTTTCAACACGATTCAGCCGATTCCTTCTATCCGGCCGAACCAAATTCTAATTTGCATATGCAAATTATGGGGGATTCACTTGACTTTTTGCCACAACAAATTAAAAATTTTTACCCTTCCCACCCCTAAATTTGGTTCACTCGAATCTTTCGAAGGATTCGGCTGAATCCAAAATAATGGATTCAGTACATCCCAACTATTTTTACAGGTTACAACAATGCAAATATATCTCTGCTTAGATACCTGGTGGTGCACGGTGGTGTCAAAATGATTAATTATAGAAAATATCTACATATAGAAGCCAGGTGGATAAAAACACCACTCTTCATTGGTCCAAATTGTGATACCATTTATTTAAGAGCCTTCTCTACTTACAGTTCAGTAACTTCCTGCTCCTCATCCCAGGCCTCTTTGTGAGTCAGTTGACTGCTCCCTGTACTCTTGCATGTCCAGATCCTCTCTGCATAGCGCTCCAGGCGGGACTCGTACTCTCTGCACAATGTTAATTCAGGAAGATAACAACTGAACGTGTTTTACACCCCAATGACAGTGCCCTTTTAGTAGTATGAAACCCAACACAAAACCACTGCACTCGTCTCACAGAAAAAGTGGGGAAATTCTATCACACAATTTTTTTTTTAATTACACTATTTCATTTCATACAGATATCATTTTAAACGTTTCCAGAATATTTCAACAGAACAGCCACAAATGTAAGTGAAAGTGTACATCTTTAGATATGTTCCATGAGTTAAGTACCATACCAGGCAGACTGTTTTTTTTAGCTTTAGCTTTTTTAGTCAGTACCCGCAGATTACAAATCGCTAATTTAAAACATCCGGTTGATACTTTTTATTTCAGTCAGTGGTGTGTCCTAGTCCTGAAAATTCTCCTGGAAAAGATTTGCAAGCACTCTAAGCCAAGCACACTCGACCTATGAATATTTTAGAGAATATCATAGAGAAAATATGAGCACTCATTTAAACAAAAAAAAAAAAAAAACAGCACCAAGGGTCTTGATACAAATAAATGGTGGTTATATTGTTACAAGGTATGTACAATAAATAGGAAATATATATATATATATATATATATATATATATATATATATATATATATATATATATATATACACACACACATCCATTGGGTATCCGCACTACAAGGCAATGGGGTGCACAGTTCTAGTTTATATATCCACGAAGATTCTAAACTGACACACCCATTTAAAATCTTCTTTCCTTTATTTGCATTATACCAGTGTCCAACATTTCAGTCCTTACAACACACTTCGTGTTCATTTAAATCAACCAATCAGTGCTTAATATGTAAATCCATTAATTAAGAGAATTAAAAGGTCTATCTGTGAATGTATACATATGTGTGACCATTGCAATACATGTAAAATGTGATAAAAAAAATTTCTTGGATTTATCTATCTTGACAAAGGTCCAGAATGGGACCGAAACGTTGACAATAAGATTTCACCTTGTTCAAACAGCATTATGAAGTCCTGGAGTGCGTCATTCTTGGAGATTGACTATTTAAAATATTTACGACTGCACCCAGGTATTACTTATTTAAAAGACAAGGAAAGTTAAACTAAAGAATTAGCTAGAAATGTTGTACATTATGTTTTGTGCTTCTGTACCAGCCCAAGGCAACCACAGCCCTTTAGCAGTAAAGATCTGTGTCTCCCCAGTAAATGCCCCAGTAGCTCCCCATCTTCTTTTCTGCTGATTCACTGATTCACATGCTCTGTGCTGCTGTCACTTACTGAGCTTAGGGACCAACTCACAATATATAGTACACATAGAATAGAAATGTCACAATATAAGGCTGATTAGTCATTGATATGGATTATTACTACATGGCAGCACAGAAACCAGGGCAATTAGCATCAGAATTTAATAATCAGCCCTGTAGCATCAGCTATATTGCAGACAAACTTCATTTCTGCTGGATAATTAGTGACGACCCCTAAGCTTAGCTTCTCAACAGCTGCTCAGAGCCCACTGAGCATGCGTGTGTCACAGACACTTTCCAAGGTGGTGACCCCCTGTGTCCTGGTTCATTGCTGCTATTGAGAAGTGGAAACTTTAAGCTGGTGCGATAAGTTCGGTAAATAAAACATAGCATTTTTAGCCCTATTAATGATTAGGGCTTAGTTCTCCTTTAAACAGGCCACTGACTGTCAAGAACTGGATCAACTAATGATTTGGTCAGTGAAAACACAAATATGTGCATCATGCCTTTCCTTAGGGTGGGGTAGTGTTACAGTAGATTATTTCAAAGGCTTATAGGGTTCATGCTCCTGTTTTTGTCCAAAATGATACTACAGATTTGTTGCTTCTGCGATGTGGGAAAGTTTAGCTTTAGTTTTTTTCCCAAAGGAATAAGATCTACAATGAACACCCTGAGTGTCGGTACCTATTGGAACATACACAAAAGTGTCTCAGGTAAAGTGCTGAGTACTGTATGTCCAGGGGTACTAAAGGATGTCTCAGGCATTTAGAGATCAAATTCCTATCTAGAGAAGTCATTTTTTTTAACAAAGCTTTTTTTCATGAAACAATTGTCATTCTTTTGATGTAACAACTTGTTATTGCAATATATTGACACATAAGTAACACATTTTATTCACTATTGGTGCACTTTTGATATTATGAATATTCTATGGAGATAACACACCAAGTACTTAACGATATATACGTATCTGATTGGACTATGGGGAAAAGAAAAAAGGACATTACCTAATTTGACCCTGTGGGTGGAACAAGAGGAGGAGCCTAGCCTCTCCTACACTTTAAATGTTTGTCACATGCTATGTACCATTAGGTTTGACAAAGGGCCCAGTGGAGGCCTGAAACGTTACCTCTTTTACCTTTGAGCTGAATAAACACTGAACACAGATTCACTACTTCGGTTGTGCCACAGATTTTTGTTTTGGCTTTCCTGTTAGCAGATGACGTACCTCACACACCAAAATATAAACGCCTTGATATAGAATTTCATGCTATGGAAAACACGTATTCATGAGAATTTAAAAGCTTTCATAGAATGTATTTTACCCAATACAGTCCAAAATGGGTGGCCTTGATAATGCCTACATGAAACTCTTTTTTTAATAGGAAGCTTGGGTAACTCTATTCATTAATGCAACTGCCAGAAAGTTGCAGAAAACTATTTCCGATTGCAGAAAAGCCTCTCAAAATTGCACATCCAAATGCTCTCTCAAACCTTAAGGCCAACAGTGCATGGTATTTTACTTCATTTAATACTCTTTCATTTGTTGTTGTTACTGTTCCTTTAAAGAAGGCTCTGGGGTAGCAGACTGATGCTCAGTCCCAATACACCCCTCGATAACAGCAATCACCCTGATCACTTGGGAAGCTTTAAAGGGAAACTGTCATGGGATGTCATTTTTTTTTTTTAAACGCATCAGTTAATAGTGCTGCTCCAGTAGACTTCTACACTGAAAACCATTTCTCAAACAGATTTTTTTTATATTTCATTTTGAAATCTGACATGGGGCTAGACATTTTGTCAATTTTCCAGTTGCCCCAGTCATGTGACTTGTGCCAGAACTTTAGGAGGGAACTGCTTTCTGGCAGGCTGTTTTTCCTTCTCAATGTAACTGAATAGTACACAGTGGGACATGGGTTTTACTATTGAGTGTTGTTCTAAGATCTACCATGCAGCTGTTATCTTGTGTTAGGGAGCTGCTATATGGTTACCTTCCCATTGTTCTTTTGTCAGGCTGCTGTAGGGGAAATGGGGAGGGGGTGATATCACTCCAACTTGCAGTACAGCAGTAAAGAGTGGTTGAAGTTTATCAGAGCACAAGTCACATGACTAGGGTGCGCTGGGAAATTGAGAATATGTCTAGCCCCATGTCAGTTTTCAAAATGAAATTTAAAAAAAATCTGTTTGCTCTTTTGAGAAATGGATTTCAGTGCAGAATTCTTCTGGAGCAGCACTATTAACTGATGCATTTTGATGCACGAGTATCCTTTTAAACTGATACTGACACAAAAAAGGACACTAAAAAATTACTTTTTAACACATGAATGTACATTAAATGTTACCTATAGGTCATGTTGATCATTTTTTGCCGAGAGGTTTGTTTTTGTTGAAGTTACTAAGCCTGACTCTCAGACACTCTGACTTTGCCAACCTGACTGTCCCATCTCAGCCTGTTACAGTTTCTAATGCCAACGGACTCCTACTGCACAAATATGGCAGCCCCCTCATACAGGAACATGGAGCAACAGACAGGTAATATAAAAGCACCATGCAAATACTTTATGGCAAAGTAAGAAGTAGCTTTCAAAGACAATATTAGAACAGATGTTTAAAAAAAAAAAAAGTTTAATTTCAGGTGTCCGTATCTCTTTAATGCTGTACTGCAAGTTGGAGTGGTATCACCCCTTCATTTCCCCCCAGCAGCCGAACAACAGAACAATGGGAAGGTAACCAGATAACAGCTCCCTGGTACATACAAGAACAGCACTCGATAGTAAAAACCCATGTCCAATTGCAGCCCCATTCCATTGAGTAGAAAAAACAAAAGCCTGCCAGAAAGCAGTTCCATTTAGAAGCATTGGCTGTTTCTGAAAGTGCATGACCAGGCAAAATTGAAACTGGGGCCTTGTTGCCCAAAACATGTTGTGTAGATGCAGTCCCATTTCCAGTCCTTTTAACCTTAGCAAACAAAGGATGCAGCCTGTTAAGCAAACCCCTGGCTGCCAGAGCAGATGTAGCCACTCGTTTTAATTTTCAGCATCAGACTAACTAAGCCAAAGAACAACCTTGCTTGCTTTTTTTTGCAGCTGCGCTGTATGCATAACCACGCCTCCTCTCCTGGCAATTACCCACACGCAAGAAACAAAAGACTACAGGAGAGAGATGCACAGCCTGTGACTCAAGCTTTTCAAGCACAGCTGCTCACATCTGGAGATGTAGTTAGGGTCGCCACCTTTTCTGGAAAAACAATACCGGCCTTCCTATATAATTCATCTATATTCCCTATTAATAACTGGGCTCAACCATCATTTTTACCGGACAGGCAGGTACAATATCGGCCAGGTGGCAGCCCTACATGTAGTTGATCAACAGGACATTACATTTTTTCCCCCTAGGAACAGTTGCAAGCACTGTCAAGTGATCCCAGAAAGGGGAAACCAATAATGCACAGAACTAGCTCCAATCACCTGGCTTGTTTACAACAGCACAGAATGCTATATGGCAGCTTCCATAGCATGATAAACCAGGCCCAGAGAGCTGCTGGGAAGTTGAAACATGATACCTGCTGCTTATTGTCTTAGAATATTTCTGTTTTAATTAATTATACACACATCAGTTTTCGGTTAGTGACACTGGCAGATTCGGGGCGATTTAGTCACCTGGCAACTAATCGCCTGTTCTTCTGGGCCCCAATCTCCCTGAACTGCCTTTGGGCGTCTTCCCTTCCTCTATAATGAAGAGTTGCCTGCACTAAGCACACGTGGCGCTTCATTTTCCGAAGTCCCCTCGCGACTTCGGAAAATGAAGCGCCGCTTGTGCTTGGCGCAGGTGGCTTTCCATTATAGCTAATGGGAAGACACACGAAGGTAGTTCGGGGAGATTGTCGCAAAGAAGAACAGGCGAATCTCCCCAAATCTGCCCGTGTGTCGCTAACAGACAACTGATCTGTGTGTATAATGAAAACAAACATTTTACGACAATAAACAACAGGTATTGTGTTTCAAATCCCCAGCAGCTTAGAAATTCAGCAATTATCTGGTTGCTAGGGTCCCATTTAACCTAGTAACCAGGCAGCAGTTTGACTGACAGAATGAAATATGAACAGAAGGCAGTATGAATAGAAAGATAAGAGTAGGAAACAGTAGAACTTTTATTTTAAACTGAATAGAGTAAAACCAAATAATTCCGAATCTATGCTATAAAATGAAGACCAACAGAAGACACTGAACAACCTCCTAAAAGTTAAAGGAGTCTTATCCCTTTAAATAAAACTCCCATTATGCCCGATGACAACTTCCGCGCTCGCAACAGAGATCACTTTCCTCACGGCAACCACTACGAGAGCGCCAAGGCTTCTCCAGCATAAACAGACGCGCCCCGACTCAGTTCCCGGCAGCCTACATGATGGGACAGAGACGCGCCCCCAGTGCTTCCCCTGAACACACAGCTCCGGGGTTACAGGCAGTGAATGAAAGGATACTCTCGGCTCCTGAAGGCTTCCTTTGTGTGCTCTATGATGAACACTTCCTGCTCGCCTTCACCTGTCGGGGCTTCGCTAAGCGGCTTGGCCAAAGGGAAAGGCCTACGGCCCAGCAGCGGCGCCATCCCGGGAACAAGGCGAGAGGCTGCGCGGGTGTGGAGACAGCAATAGCTGTCCTAAGCCTTAACCCGAGGTTCCTTGCCTTCTCAGTGGGTGTATAGTCCCGCCTGTCACTTGCAGTCCCCAGCCGGTTTCCCGCTCTGGTAAAGCACACAAAAAGAGAAAGAAGGGATTGAAAAATGGCGGGAGATTCCCTTCCGCCGCCGGTTTACTCCTCCCCTTTCCACTGTCTCACACAACCATGAAGATGGTTACAGAAGGGTTACGCCCGCCTTATTTTAGTACTATTTTGCTATAGGTAACAAGGCATTAAATCCCTCCCACCTGTCCTTTTCCGATTGGCTCTGCTAGACAGTCTCTTACGCAATGCCTCTATACTCCTCCCACTAATAAAGCTTGAGTGAATTGTATACATAAGGGTCGCGAATGTCTTTTTTTTTTTTAAGCAAACTTTATTGACCAATAACAAAAGGAAATGACCTACATCCGGGGACTTGGAGAAGCATGGCTGCGTACCAGACAGCGGCTGGTATCTTGGAGAAGCTTCAGCGCAAGGAAGGAGCAGTGAAGACTTTGGTGTATGATAGTGGTTTCAAGGTGGGTTGAGTGTGCAGTGTGCGTGCCTGGAGGAATAACTTATAGACTTGTACAGATTGGCGTAATGGGCTAATAAACTCGTGGTGACCGTGTTGCCATGTGTACCTATACTTGGCGCTTGCCTCTCCGTGATGTCATATTAGTGATAATAACCCCCTCTCTGTGTCACGTTGTCCATTGACATGCGAAGGATGTACCCCTAGGATAGTAGAGAACTATCGCGATCTGTATAAAAGCGCTGAAAACAAAGTGTTTGGAGGGAGAGCAACTCCTTTAATGTTTTGCGGTTGCAAAAATCTATGTATGCCTATTGTGACTACATGGAATATTTAAAGCTAATAAATGTCCCCGGCTCACTTCTTTCTTCTTTTCTGTCCTAAGGTCCCCACACAGGGGCCTATAAAAGTTAACGACAGATCGAGTGGGCCCGTGTGTGGGGCCATCCGACAGGCTTCTCCGATTGCGGGACCGCATACACGCATAGATGCACTCGCGATCTGACTGGGTTTTTTAATTACGGCCAGTTTTCAATCGGGCAGGTTAAAAACCAATATCTCCTAGGGGCCTAGGGCCCACGATCGGATCAGCCCAACTTGCCATACACTGAGAGATCTGTTTGTTTGGGAATGTTGAGGTGGGCCCTAGGACCCAACGATTGGCTCACAATAGATTATAGAGGTGATACGGGCGGTCGGATTGCGGGACCGCATCAACGAACAGATGTGGCTGTGATCCAACGGAATTTTTAGTCCTGCCCAATCGACATCTGGCCGACTTTGGCCTGATATCGATTGGTAAAGCCAGATTGATATCAGGCCGAAAGTCGGCCAGATGCCGATTGGGCTGGGCTAAAAATCCTGTTGGATCACAGCCAATTAGTCCTGCCCAATCGACATCTGGCCGTCTTTTGGCCTGATGGCGATCGGTAATTCGGCCTGATGGCGATCGGTAATTCGGCCTGATGGCGATCGGTAATTCGGCCTGATGGCGATCGGTAATTCGGCCTGATGGCGATCGGTAATTCGGCCTGATGGCGATCGGTAATTCGGCCTGATGGCGATCGGTAAAGCCCATTAGAGGACCCCCATACACCAGCCAATAAACTGCCTACTTGGTCTGTCGGCAGCTTTTATTGGCCTGTGTATGGCCACCTTCAGTGTGGGCACATTGGAGAGAGATCCGCACGTTTGTCGATATCACCAAACGAGTGGATCTCCCTGTCTATGGCCACCTTTACACTTTCTTTCTTTCTTCTAGCTCACTGGCTAGACCTTGTTGTACGTTTTATGTTCATGTAAATGCAAAATAAATACGTATTTAAAAAAAAAAAAATGCATAACCCCACATGGATTGTTGCTCGTTTCACGCTTATTCTATCTAATGGCTTGTTGCATTTCTATCTAAAATGAATGAATATGTTTTGCTTGCAGATGAAAATCATTAGAAAAGTTGGCTTACCGGGCAGTGTGAAGGTGGCAGTACACAGGCTGATAAAAACCGCACATTCATTCCTCCAGATCAGCAGCTTTTTAGGTTTAGCTAAAAAGCCCCAAATACCATTTGTCAAAAATTGGGCAGGTATTGATTGGGCATTTGCACGTCTCTGTTTTTAATACCTTATGTGGTGAGTAAAGGTGGCAATACCATACAAAACAAATTTCATACGCTATTCGGTGTGTGTATCCATAGACGCACCAATAATATTATACAAAACCATTTTTTCTATGTCTGACAGGAGATGAGCCAACCTTTAATATCGGTTGGCTCCTTGATTGTGCCAGGCAGAAATTTTGATTGGGCGAATTCAAACATGGCCCCATTGTTATCGCTCAACCACCAGATACAGGTAGAATTTTGTTTCTACCTGTATATCTGACGATTCAGCTCTACACATGTGTACGAACAATCTTACTTGGAAATATCTTTTCGAGAATATTGAAGTATCTAGCAATTACAAGCTGTCTATTTACATGTGTAAGGGTTTCTAACCAATTAACAGCAATATTCTTTTTTTTTTTTTGGCATTTCCCCCAGAATGTACGGCAGCTGTATGCACTTGTATGTGAGACTTTGAGATACGCATCAGTACTTGAGGACATAATAACAAGCTCAGAGTTGCTACGTGGGGCTAAGAAATTACCTCTCAGCTTAGCTAAGGTAAGAATAGTGTGCCATTTCCTTCCAGTAGCTGTTGTTGAGTTTTGGTAATTTACTGATGTTGAAGAGCCATACGTTCGTAAAATATACTTGTTAAAGGACTTGTTTATCTTCAGGTTAATAGTGTGTTATCTAATGAGCAGTTCTTCGTATTTTTTCAACTGGTCATATTCTTTATAGTTTTATGTATTATTTGCTGATTTCTACCTCTTTCCATCTTCCCATAACAATGAATATATATAAATATATAAACAATATAAACTGGAGAAAATGTACTGTGTGGGTGTATATGCAGATAAAGAATTATGACATCAATATTTTCTTGTTTTTTTACATCTTTGACAGGTTCTAGTATATGACCTTCTGTTTGGGAAGGGACTACAGTGTGGTGGACGATGGAAGGCAGTGATCCTTGGCCATAAGGCGCGACTGCGGGCTGAGTTGGCACGGCTGAAGGTGAAAAAGAAGGTCAGCAGCAATGAGGACTTGGTGGTCTCTCTTGGGGGTGCAGCTGTGGGTACGTACCAGGGACCGACAGAAGAACAGTAAATATTTATTTGGTGATGTTTCCAGTGACCTGTTCTCAAACCATTTGTTTACAGGCACTGCTCTACCACGTTATGTTCGTGTGAACACAATTAAAACCTGCATGAGTGATGTGATTGATTACTTTAAACGCCGGGGGTACACATACTTGGGCAAAGCACGCAGGTAAGTTAAAAATTGAATGGTACCCCTGAAAGATTCAGCCGAATACTTAACCAAATCCGAATCCTTATTTTCATTTGCAAATTAGGGGTGGGAAGGGGAAAACATTTTTACTTCCTTGTTTTATGACGAAACGTCACGCAATTTCTCTCCCCATTCTTAAATTGCGTATGCAAATTAGGATTTGGTTTGGCCAGGCAGGAGGATTTGGCCAAAAAGGCTGAATCCCAAACCGAATCCTTGATTCAGTGCATCCTTAATGCATGATCAAGGTTGAGGGGTTAAGTGAAGAAATGTTGGAGGTTAAAATTTATATTTCCCTTCCTAACCTTTTAAGCACTTCCTGACAGAAAAAGGACAGGGACTGGAAATGAAGGGTAGGAGTAGGGTTGCCACCTTTTCTTGAAAAAAATACTGGCCTTCCTATATATTTATCTTTTTTTCCTAATAATAACATGGGGATCAACCATCAAAAATACCGGCCAGGTTGCAACCCTAGGTAGGAGCATTTCATAAAGGGAAATTTAACGTGCACATATGACTTTGGTCACTAGGTGGATTTGTAACAAAGCCTAACTATGCATATTAAAAGACAAGGAAAGTATAAAATTCAGGTGTTGCTAATTTGTAAGATACCATCCTGTGATTACAGTTGCTAACCCTAAAAACTTGGCCAGTAGTCCTCTTCACTAAGGAAAACCGAACCTGGTTAGGGTGAGAAGGCCTAAAAGGAGCCAAAAAGCCCTTCCCAAGCAATTACATGCAAAGTGAAGGCTTCTGAAATCATAAGTGCAAGACATTTTTGGTATTTAGGTAATGCTATGTGTATGGCATGAGACAAGTAAATACCTTCTGATTTCAGAAGGCTTCCCTTTGCATGTAATTGCTTGTGAAGGGCTTTTTGTCTCCTTTTAGTCCTTCTCACCCCAACCATGTTTGGTTTTTCTTTTTGCTGCTCTCCCAAGTCCTACCATTCAGAAGCCATGCTCCAATACCTTGCACTGATGAGATCTAACAAGATTGCAACAGGCTGTCTGCAAGTTTTGATATATGGCTCTGAACAATTAGGCTGCATTAGTGCTATAAACCAGCGGTTCTGGATGTATCGTTGGCCAAAGGAACATAAAGGGGTGATTTGCAGGTGTTCGTCCATGATGCATTATGGGACAGTTAAAAACTCTTTTTTGGTATCCTGGCAATGCTGTGTGTATGGCATGAGACAAGTAAATACCTTCTGATTTCAGAAGGCTTTACTTTGCATGCTATTGCTTGTGAAGGACTTTTTGGCTCCGTTCAGTCCTTCTCACCCTAACCAGGTTCGGTTTTAATTTTTGCTGCTCTCTTCACTAAGAAATTTTAACTTTCCTACGAATGCACTCTGTCTAGGACTGCCAGAAGTGACAAGGGACCTTTTATAATAGTGTCAAAAATATACACTGGGCTTGTGCAATATTCAGTAAAGACCCATGTTTATCATTGGTCATTTGTTGTCAAGTAATAGCCTATTTGTAGGTGCTGGACAGATTTAAACTTAAAGGATCAGTAACACCAGAAAATGAAAGTATTTTAAAGTAATGAAAATAGTGTGTAGTGTTGCCCTGCACTGGTAAAACTGCTCTGTTTGCTTCAGAAACACTACTATAGTTCATATAAACCAGCTGCTGAGTAGCAGTGACGGAAATTGAAAAAAGGCACAGGATAAATTAAAAATAAACAGATAACATTATGTTCTACAGCTTATCTGCTGTGTAATTTGAGCCTTTTCTCCTTTGAATAGCTGCCCCCATTGCTACACAGCAGCTTGTTTATATAAACAGTAGAAGTGTTTCTGAAGCAAATACAGCAGTTTTACTAGTGCAGGGCAACACTGATGTTACTGGTCCTTTAATATAAATATAATGGGAAAGAAATGTCTACCTGCCTCTGAGGAATGTGGTAAACCTTGTGATAAGGTGCAGTCATTTTACCTTACAAATTAGTTTCAATTTGTTCTCTATCGTTAAAGAAAATGTCCAGGTGGTAGCATGCATAGGGTAATAAACCCTGTGAAAATAACTTCTGCTGTATGCAATACACCCACACCCAGAGATGTCTAAACTGCGAGGGCCGCATGCAGCCCAGGATGGATATGAATGCGTCCCAGCTTGAAACACTCTGTTCCTGAGAAAATGTCATAATGTTATAACAATAAGTCTATTTACTGTAATATACAGGTGTCCCATATCTCAGTGTATAGATCCAACTGGTATTGTAGTTTTTTTATGTGTATTTTCTTTACTTTTACAAATCAAAAAGTGTTTATGTATCTCGTGTGGTCCCAGACAATTTGTCTTTATCCAATTTGGCCCAGGGAAGCCAAAAGTTTGGACACCCCTGGTATAGGGTATATACCAGAATTAAATCTACAAACGATTATGACCCTTCATTCAGATTAGAAGTTGAAAAAAAAACAAAATCAGTGTCTACTATGTACTACTACTTACTACTGCATGTCATATATTTGTAATTCATATAAAATGTTGCTCTGCTGTAAGGCTAAAGCCAGACGGGGAAATTCGGGGGAAATTTGTCGCCTGGCAACTTCTCGCCGCGACTTCTCGCCCCCGAATAGCCAGGCACCCACGCGCAGCGGCATAGCTGAAAAACGCCGGCGCTTGTTCACACGGAGCGGCGCGATTTTTCAAATTGCCTCGCCAGGGATGTGATTGGCTGTCCCCCTCCTACTGTGCTTCTGGCAGGGACACGCCCACCCCATTTGAAACACAGACAGAGAACATCTTTAGGGAGCTCTAATAAAGGGGCTATTTTTGAAGATATAAATTTTTAGCACCATGTAAAAGCAACACCATATATTACTGGTTATTACCTACAAAATTTGTTTTTTTCATTTATCCTATATGTCTCTTTTAAGCATCTAGAAATGTGCGGATTGATAGGATCAGTCTACTAGTAACCCCAGTTACAGAATGCTCTGTTATTTAGAGAAATATTGGCAGTTTCCTTTTCTTTGAATATTTTAATGGTGCAGCATTAGCTTTAGTTATTCTGGAAATCATTATCTTGCAGTATTGAGGAGTTGGCAGAGCTTGGTCAAAAGCATGGCAAGCGATTTCTGCAAGACCTGCATGTCTCAGATCTATTGGCCTTCCGTCCTGGTACAGACCTGCACAATGATTCTTTATACACAGCAGGTCATCTCATACTTCAGGACAAGGTGAGACCTTTGTTTTGTCTCTTATCTCACAGGAGCTTTGCCTTAAACCAAAGTAGTTTCTTGAACTGCTGTGTCTTTTCTTAGGCGAGTTGTCTCCCAGCAATGCTACTGGACCCTCCAGTGGGTTCCCATGTGATTGATGCCTGTGCTGCTCCTGGAAACAAAACAAGCCAGTTGTCGGCAATAATACAGAACAAAGGGTAAGTGCTGTAAAGCAGCATATAGACAGGAGGCTGTTTGGCATCATGTTATGAACATATGAGAAAATTCACTGGCACACAAGACATGCGTTGCAGCATTCGCAGGGCAAGCCCTTGCAATTTTAATAATGTGGAAGTGCAATGTTTCTTGGACACACCCCTTTGTTGAAACTTTGCAATTTTACATTAATAAAACTGCAAGGGCTTGTCCTGCAAACGCATGCCTTGTGTGCCAGTGAATTTTCTCATGCTCTGCATAGGAGTTTTCTTTATCCTCTATCATTGAGCACTAACAGAGAAAGCTTGGGTTTGTAGGGTGTGTGTTTGCATCAGTTCTTTCTGGAAATCATGTTCTGAACATCCAGCTGACAAACTCCTGACTTTGATACTGTACAACTTGTCTAAAACTTGCTAGACTAAATGGCATTCAGTTTCTCATCCCTGGCATCAAATGACTAGTTGTTGGAAAATGTCAGGAAATTAATAACTTTAAGCTCTGTGCCTATTCATATACCGTACTTTTAATAATTATAAGTTATAATCAGTGATAATCAGTGAATCAAAGATGGATTGCTTAAACATCCTGTCATGCTTCATCTAGAAAAGTATTTGCATTTGATCTGGATACCAAGCGCTTGGCCACAATGAGCACGATGCTCTTGCGAGCAGGAGTCACTTGCCAGGAGCTTGCCAATCAGGACTTCTTGACAGTCAGTCCAGAGGACCCCAAATACCAAAAAGTCAGCCATATTTTGGTGGACCCATCTTGCAGTGGATCTGGTAAGTCAAAATGGGTAAACTGTTCAAATTTCCGAGTAAATAGAGCAATTAATCAAAACACTTAAGAGGCATTTATCTCCTATATACAAAGTAACGTCAGTTTCCAAATTCCAGCAAAACGTTTACTTGATACAATGCACCTCAGGAAAATACAGTTGCGTCAATGATTATTAAGCATACTGCAAAAGCAAATGGAGATGATTAGAGATTGTTTGCAACATAGTTTCTTTTGATAATTTTACCTATTCCCAAGGAATTCCTGACCAAATGAGGATCCTGGCATATAAGGAAGAGTCTGCAAAGTCTGAGAGGCTGGAGGCGTTGTCAGGTTTCCAGCGCCGTGCTTTGTCCCATGCCCTTAGTTTTCCAAATGTGCAGCGGGTCGTCTACTCTACCTGCTCCATCCACCAACAGGAGAATGAGGAGGTGGTAAGGGACATCCTGGAGCAGCACCCACATTTCAGGTACAAATGAGAATTAATGACTCTGTATTTCTTATGCAGACTTGGTTCTCTGTATGGTAGAAATTTATATGGTAGAAATTAGCATAAAGGAGGTCCAGTTACTGTTAACTGTAATTGTCCTAACACCATTAAAAATATTTGTATTTTTATGGAAGTTAAACCAAGCAATTAATATTTCATAAATTTTTGGATGGAAGAAGACCACAATTTAGGCAATCAGTGGAGGTAATACAACTATATAAAGCGACTTAACGTTTAATATTTAACCCTTTACATTGCATTATAATGCATTGGATTAGGTGACATTTGAGTTCACATAAATAAGGGTGGCTGGACTATTCTAAAGAGAACTAACATGACTGGTCCTTATCTAAGACTCTCCCACGGTTTGAACAGGATCGCTGCAAACCGATGAACAAGCAGTAAAGGGGAAATATTTCCATAAGACAAAGGGGAACAAATGTAATGACATAGTGGTCCTTAATGAACATTTGTTGCTGTATGATTCTAGCTACTACCTGTCAGCATTCACTACTAGATGGGCTGTAAAGCAAATAAAGAGAAACTAACTTGCCTCGCAAGATTTGTTAGAGGGTCATTTTTTTTTATTTGCATTTTAGACAAATAGATTTGTGCTTTACAATATTATACAACAATTTATCAAAAACAAATAAAACTGAATATAAACAATAAAAGAAAGTAAGTATGCATGGGTACTGATTATTTTCTTAAGGTTGTTCTGATTCTGGCTAGGCTTGTATGATAGTTCTCTTAGAATATATATGTTGGTATGATGTAGGTCTATGTTAGTAGAGCATGGGAGATGTTTTGGTAATGAAGCCAAGGAGACCAGGTTCTGTTGAACCTCTTGGGTTGCCCTATTTCAATACTGGTGAGTCTTTCCATTATCAACAGAGTGTCCAGTCATGTTTTTAGCGCTTGTATGTCCAAGCTTTTCTATTGTTTGCTTAGCTGCGAAAAATATATAAGTAGTCAGGCGTCTGAAGTATTTATTGCCACCTGGAACTTGTTTATTTAAAAGGACCTCTGCTGGATTTAGAGGGTCATTTTTTAATGGTGGAGCAATATGGACTGTCTTGACCTCGCCAGTGTGGTGGTTTGTTGTTTATGTCGATAAAGTCAAAGGGAAAAGTCAGCAAGCATAAGGCCTAGATTTTGCAACTGAATTATCATCGCAAGATCATTCTTTGGAGAGTTTCAGTTGCTTGTTTTTAATATTTTTTGTCTTTTCTTACCTAATTTTATATTTTCTCTGTGCCTCTTCCAGTTTAATAGATGCTCTCCCATCATGGCCCATGCATGGACTCAACATCTTCCCAGGATCCAGTTGTTGCTTGCGTGCTACTCTATCAGACACTCTTACCAATGGCTTCTTTGTTGCTGTTTTTCAGCGCCAGAAGAAAAAGACTGAGAGGTACTTGTCTATACACCATATATTGAAGAGGCAGAGAAAGAGATAAAAAGGAACATGCATGTAAAGTAGCCACCCGGTATCAGAAGAAAAAACACTAGCATAAAGCGGTGCTGCTTTATAGGGCTTATGTCTCTAATGCTGCATTGCAAAACATGTTGGAAAGTTCAGTGTGTAGTACAACTAAAGAAGTGATACACCGTTTATAGATATTATGGGGGAAATTTACTTATGTTGCCTTTGCCGCTCTTTACCAAACGTAGATTTTTCAGGGCTGCGCAAATTGACAAAGATCCGAAGTTGCACACAGGTTACCGAACGCTTGCGAAGTTGCACAAGCGATACTACGATCAGCCGTTCGAAGTAGCGCTAGCAAAGGGTAATTTGCATAAGGCGCCAAATTTAAAAATGAATGGACATGTATGCTGCAGCGCACATAACACTACACACGCCCAGGGAAAGTTAATAAAAGTATATATGGGTGTTCTAATATCTTACACATGTACCCACAGTATAGTTAAAGTGCCATATGTTATCAAATATAGGGAGGAAGGTTTGTATTTTTTTTTCAGCCTATCACCCTCAGTCCCTTTTTTTTTTTTTTTTTTTTTTTTTTTTTTTTTTTTTTTTTTTTTTTTTTTTTTTTGGGACTTTTCAATTTTTTTTTTCAAACTCCTATCTACTGTATTGCACATTGCCTGGCCTATCCTGGCGAAGTAAACTCTGGTGAAAGGGGTAAAGTTCTTAAAAAAAAAAAACTTAGTAAATTTGCATAATTTCACCCCTTCACCAAAGTGCAACTTCGCCTGGCATTAGGCTGCAAAGTAGCGCTACTCTATCTAATTCGCCACTGTTAGTAAATTGGTGAAGTAAATTTTCCCCCTATGACTCTACAGTTGGAGTTCTTTATTTGGATGTGTTACCTTCCCATAATGTAAAGTAGTTTAATTTGACTGTAAGTCAAAAAGTGATATTTATGATGGCAGATATTATGACACCTGTCCCCCTGCAGCCATATTCCAGAGATACCCGAGGAGAAGACATCCACCTGTGATGTGGAAATGCCAAACAACGAGCTGGAGATAATGCAAAATAATGGAAAAGAAGCAGAGACTGAGCTGATGAAGATTCCTCATAAAAAGAAGAGGAAAATAAGGTCTCGCAAGAAGAAACAAAAGACAGACGAGCCTTAATTAAAGAGACAATTATGTTTTGCCTTCAGAATTCCGAAAAAGTAGGACCGCAGTAGTTCTTTGTATTTTATTACTGTTTTGTTCTTTTATTGAACCCAAAATTGATCAGCTGCAATATATAGTTACAGATACAGTACATGGATGCCAGTCAGGGCTGTCAGCCCACTATAAATCTACCAACAATGAACTAAAATCCATCTATTCTAGATTTTAGTCAATTTGTTTATTAGACGTCTGAAATAAAAATCTGCTGGTGCCCCATTTCTGCCATTATATAGTTTATTAGCAAATGAAGAAGAGCTGCAGCTATTGGTCCAAATGGGCATAATAATAGGAATGTGACTATACCAAATGGTTACATACTAGAAGTGGTCTGCCTATGTATGGCTTGAAGGTAACCATTGCATTAGATATGTTTTGAAAACCATCAACTGACACAATAGGAACACACTGTGTGGCTTTAAACAAAATACAATGGCTCATTTGCATCTCATTCTATTGCTGAGATCCATTGTCCCATATTAACTTGTCCATGAAGCCTGTAGTAAACAAAGGATTACAGCCAATAAATACTGAGCCTTGTTTTCTTTTTTTTTTTTTTTT
>CM044433.1:37972791-37990922 GCA_024363595.1 Xenopus borealis
CCCCCCCCCCCCCATTTGAAAGCTGGAAAGAGTCATATGATAAAGGCAAATCATTCAAAACCTATAAAAAATGAAGACCAGTTGAAACATTGCTTTTATTTGGCCAGTCCATAACATACTAAAAGTTAACATAAAGGTGAACCACCCCTTTATAGTATGGCAGAGCACTGCTTTGTGAAAAAAAGAAACTAGTTGATTTCATTAGACTGTGCAAGGATAGAAATGACTGAACTAAAGGTTGAGTGTTGAGCTGGACATACAAGCAGAGATAGTTTGGGGCAGTTTGTCCAGTTTTGTCCTCTTTGCCAGACTGTGTGTGAACCCTTTTAAATCGCCCTGTCATCATATCACAGGGGGTCAAGACAAATTTAGCAAGCCTCTTCTTCACTCCAAGATTTATTTATTGCATTTTTAGAGTACAATAATTAAAGTTATTTTCATTGCTGGGTGAAAAAGATGCACTAAGCCTAAGCACTTATTTCATGTCTTGTGCAGTCATGCAACTCTCTGTTTATGCCTGCGTATTAATACAGGATGGTGTGAATAGAAGAGAAGACTACCAGGAACGTATAGTGAGACAAGAGAATAAATGTAGTGAGAAGCAGAGGAGCAAAGTCCAATTGACTCATACATAAACTCGACAGGTCTGTGATGGAGGATTTTTGCAGCATCTGGGTATTATAAATCTCGAAAAAACTTTTTTAGTATTTGCCCTAAAAAGCACAACCAAATACATTTGAGGTTTAGTAAATAACCCCCTGAATGTCTCATGATTTTCAGGTTCTAAAACAGAATACTGTGAAAAAGGTTTGGATTCAGCTCAAGGTTGGACCTCATGGGCCCCCACCGAGCCAGACCCAATCTCCCGATTCTGACTTATCAAAACAAATTGTTTGAGGCCCACCGGGTTTTTTCCCAGTGTCCCACTGGGCCAGTCCAACCCTGCATATTGCAAAAGGTGACCAACACATCCAGTCAAACTTGCATGCAAACACTCGTTTATTTATTTATTAAAAGAGCTGATCATTTGAAGAAAGCAGCAAAATTCATGCCAAATGACATATTATGAGCACAGCCGTTAAAGGAAAACTATACCCCCGAACAATGTAGGTCTCTATAAACAGATATTGCATAAAACAACTCATATGTAAAACCCTGCTTCATGTAAATAAACCATTTTCATAATAATATACTTTTTTTTAGTAGCATGTGCCATTGGGTAATCATAAATAGAAAATAGCCATTTAAAAAAATAAGGACAGCTTCCTGTAGGATTCATTGGTGCACACAAACATACCAAACAAACTATAAAGTTAGGTCACATGAGCCAATTAACAGACAGAGTTGTGTCTTTTGCTTCAACACTTCTTCCTGTTACAGTTAGAGTTGAAATATTTCTGGTCAGGTGATCTCTGAGGCAGCACACAGACCATTACGAAATGGTGGTTCAAGGCAAGAGATGAAAAAGGGCAATATTTACTTAATATATATATATATATATACCAGGTAGGTAAGATTCTTTAATATGTCACTTGATTTGATATAAACTATCTGTTGCTCAAAAATTCATTTTCGGGGTATAGTTTTCCTTTAAACCTCTTGGCACATTTTCCAGAAAAACATGTGTAGACTTTGCACTGTATGTATTCGCTATCTGTGCAAAGTTATTTGTTTTCTTAGACAATGATAAGAAGTTTGATATGCCAGTGAGACTTATTAAAAGGTGATCCTCCCATGTCAGGGATTCACACAGAAGAGAAGCCGAGACATAGAGCAAGATGGGTGAGTGCAAATATTTAGCTCTCAAAATGCCAATACTACTTTGTATACTTTATATGAACTGGTTCTCAGGGTGGGCCCTGGATATCAGATTTTTTTTATGATCTTAAGAACCCCAGTTATGTGCTGTGAGAGTAGTGAATACCAGTACGTTAAGACACTTTAGGCTGGGGACAGACCGGGAGATCCGGGGAGATTCTGTCGCCTGGCGTTTTTAGCGAATTTCCGGAATCGCCCGAAGGTACTTCGTGAGGAAACTTCGGGCGATTCCGGAAATCGCCGCGCAGCGTGTGCACAGGCGCTGGCGCTTTATCACTTATACTAGCGGCAGACAGGGAGAAGGAAATTCGGGGAGATTGTCGCCTGCTAAAAATGCCAGGCGACAGAATCTCCCCGAATCTCCCTGTCTGTCCCTACCCTTATACAGAGACAAGCAATTCATACTCAAAATCAAAGCATTACAGAATAATTATAGAGAATGTTAAAACATTAGCACTGCTGTATTTTTTCTTCAGCTCCGAATGCAACCTAGAGCAACTGTCTGAATGAGCTTTCTCCTGAGTTTATTTAAACATAATCATCTTTATGTCAGAGCAAAAATGCCAATGATACTACCTAGTTGTCTTCTTTAAATATCTATGTATTATCACCTTGAAATAATAGAATAGAAAAAAAAACATAATTTAATGTGTTTTAAAATCTTGTTTTCTTTCAAAAACATCATTTTAGGAATTCTGCATCTATTCCTTTGGATAATTGCTGTTTTATCAGTGGATTCCAAGCACCATTCCTACAAAAGACCCAGGCGTAATAATGTTGTGGAAAAGGAAAGTATGTATTCAAGATATACATTATATAGACTGATGTTACTGACCATTCAGGGCAGGTACATTACATTCGCTTTGTCGAATTTTTCTCAAATTTTCTGAGAAATTCTTGAATTTTTTTTCGAAAATAGTGAAATCGGAAAGTTCACTAAAAATTCAAACGTTTTCACGAACAATTCGTGAAATTCAAACGTTTTCGCAATAAATTTGTGAATTTCGAACAATTTCACTATAAATTTGTGAATTTCGAACAATTTCACTATAAATTCATGAATTTCAAACTATTTCACTATAAATTTGTGAATTTTGAATGATCTCACTATAAATTCATGAATTTTGAACGATTTCACTATAAATTCGTGAATTTCTAACGATTTCACCAAAAATTTGTGAAAATCGGAAATTGATGCTGGCAAATTTTCTCCAGTGAATTTTCACGGGCTTCTCACAAATTTATTCACCGTCGGCAAATCACAGCCAGATTGCCTAGGGCACCTAGCCAGCCCTGCACTGGTAAAACTGGTGTGTTTTCTTCAGAAACACTACTAGAGTTCATATAAACCAGGCTTTTTCCAAGCTGAAAAAGGAGAAAAGGCATAGGCTTAACAGCAGTTAACAGATAAGATCTGTATACAATGGTGCTTGAATGGCTGCCTCCACGGTTACACAGTGGCTTGTTTATATAAACTATGTATGTGTTTCCGAAGCAAACACACCCCATTTTTTGACATGACTTATCTAAATAAGTAAGATGTATATTCTAGTTCACTTCCTGATTTTTGAATATTGTTATTATAGGTTATAATTTTTGTTGTAAATATGATTTTTTTCTCTCATTAAATTAAATATAGTGCAATCTTTCCCAATGTAGGCAAATAGTATAGTATATCTCTGTATGTGAGATATTTTAGTTCTTCTGCACAAAAAATCCACAGGAAATCAGGTTTGGTATGTTTTTTTTTTTTGCAAGGTGGCAGTAGGTTTATCAGAATCGGGGAATAGGAGATAAGATACTTAACAGGACTTGCCAAAAAATGCAATAAAATTGTTGAATTACAATCTAGGATTTGAACTTTCATACTTCTCTAGAATTTCCAAGAGACTGCAGTGAAATCCCAAGAAATGGGGAAAGTGGAATCTATGTAATTCATCCTGAGGAACTCCATCCATTGGTTGTGTACTGTGATATGACTACATACAGTGGAGGATGGATTGTCATACAGCGCAATAGCTTCAACTCTGAGATTACCTGGGATGAATCCTGGACCACTTACAAGTATGGATTTGGGAATGTAGAGAAAGACCATTGGTTGGGAGTAGAATATGTTCATCGAATTTCCAAACAGAAAGTTTATCAGGTTCGCTTTGTCATACACGATAGTAACAACGAAGAGAAGTATGCCGACTACAATCTGTTTAGCGTGGAGGATGAGGCTCATGGATATACACTTCGACTTGGCAGCTACAGGGGCACCGCTGGTGACGCCATGTCTTCCATACTAGCAGGGACCACACATGACAACATGAAATTCACTGCAAAGGACAAAGATCAGGACATTTATAGTTTAAACTGTGCCACTACTTATGGGGGTGCATGGTGGTATGCTGCCTGCTTTGCCTCCAAACTTAACAATAAGAATGCAATTCACTGGACTGGGTTATGTGCTGGGAACTGTAAGGCTTCTGCAATATTAATTCGCCCTGCCGATTATTGCATCTATCTGGACTAATAACAACAAGGTGTCAATTGTTACTGGAAAAATAATGGACCTCTACTGAAATCTCAGTACTGCTACTCCTTTACTGGGGTTTGTGTGCAGCTGTAAATAGAATTCACATATATGGGGGAATGTAACTGTAGACTATTCCCAATGCAAAAAGTTATGCCTTTGTGCGAACAAGTTTTAATATAGCTTTTGTGCTCCCGGAAACTGTTTAGCGACCACTTCCGACAATGGAGGAAAGTTTACGACTTTTATAGTTAGTGCCAGTGCGCATTGAATATAATAAAGCTTCTTACTGAAAAAGTTGTTATGTTTGCTACAAAAGATTACAACACCTGCAAGCACTTCTTAAAAAATGCGCAGTTAAAATCTACAGTGCATAATGACAATTGGCAATGGAAGAATAACGGGTATCTATGATATACTGGTATGTTGAGTATGGGACTGGGCCTTTTAGGGCCCAGCAGAGAACCCAATACAGGTATGGTATCCGTTACCCAGAAACCCGTTATCCAGAATGTTCTGAATTATGGCACTCTATTTTATCCAAATAATCCAATTTTTTTAAAATGATTTCCCTTTTCTATGTAATAATAAAACAGTGCCTTGGTGACTTGATCCAAACTAAGATATAATTACTACCTATTGGAAGCAAACCAGCCTGTTCCGTTTATTTAATGTTTCCCTGATTTTCTTGTAGACTTAAGGTGTGAAGATCCAAATTACAGAAAGATCTGTTATCCGGAAAACCCCAGGTCCCGTGCATTATAGGTATGGATGCTCTATGTGCTGGAAGTAGGGAAGTGCCTTTGCCAATATGCATAACTGCCATGACCCACCAGAATAAACTCTGTATTTTGGTAAACACCAGTACGTCCCTGGGTTTGGGCAGCGCCGGATTAGCCCATGGGGTGCCCCTAGGCCGCGCCGGCACTACCACATGCATTTCCGTAAGCGCAGGAGCACCAGGGAGCAGCGCGTCCCCAGTGCTCCCCATAGAGTGGCTGGGCGTCATTCTGCACCTAAAAGTTTGTTGCCCTAGGCCCAGGCCTTTGTAGCCTCACCACAAATCTGGGCCTGGGTTTTGGTAAATAACTTTTCATGAAATTCACCCTAGAGTGTGTGTGCAGCTATGGCAGGACATGTGACTGTACTTCCACTGGGACAAATGTATTACTAAGAACATATATATGTGTGTGTATATTAATAAAGCTTTTTTATTTTTAATAAGACCCTAGAGTGCAACAGCAATCTTTTCAATTTTTATATATATATATATATATATATATATATATATATATATATATATATATAGGAACAAACAAAGAAGATAAGCAGAGAGGGCACTCATGCAGGGGAAGGGGGAAGCAAAGAGACCCTTGCAGAAGTTACATGTGTTCTGACAGGAAGGTTTGTGCACTTTTAAGCTGCAGATTAATCTAGAGTTGAAATCTACTCAACAGTAATTACGCCACTGCTAGGCATCACAATTTAAAAAAATGATGAGGGACAAAGTAGAATGTAAGAGACTGGAATCACCGGGGCATCCACTAGTCTTTAATGTTTCCTTGTACTTTTAAGTGTGAGAAGTGAAACTGTCATGTTGGGAATAGTCCCATGAAGCCTATGATCTAAGGGCACTGGCAAACAGGGAGAGTTATGTACATGCACAAAAACAGACAAAAAGCCTAAAAATAGAGGGAATAATTACCCTTTTGCTTCTAAAGGCACCTTGTGGTGCAATATGCTAATACATTGAGAAATAGAGAAACAGGGCAAAATGCAGAACTAGCTAGTGCTTTTATTGGCACAACATTTTTTGAGCCTACTTGACAAAGAGCATCAAGCTCAAAACATGTTGTGCCAGTATAAGTGATATTTGGTAAAGGTGGCCATACATGGGCAGATAAAGATGCCGATATCGGTCATTTAGACCAATTTGACAGCTTATCTACCCGTGTATGGGGACTTCCGACGGGTCTTACCAATAGATATCTGGCCACGATATTGATTGTGATATTTCTGTTCCTGGTTGTAATCAGATCGTTCGGCGCTAGGGCTGAATGTTCAGATTACCCTGCCGTAGCACAGTGGTAAAGAATTTGCACCTGTCGAAGTAGCAAAAAGAGTGGTGAAGCAATCTCTAGTGAAAATTTACCCTTTAGTGAATTTGCCCCAAGGTCAGGGCATTTCGGTAACAAGCTTGGACTGCGGGTTGAGTTGTCAAAATCAGGACTGTCCGCTCAAAACAGGACAGTTGGGAGGTATGAAACAAGGTTACAGATATACAAAATTACTGTCACAAAACACACTTTACTACAGTTCTATAAAGCAAGCACTTGCCAAATATTTTACCTGGCTGTTCAGTCCCCTTAGCTAATAACAAGCTTATAGATATATAATGTAAAAACAATGATGAAAGTGCAATGGCACAAGCACTTACATGCCTGCAGTACTCCCAGCTCAGCAGGTGGCAAATCACTTGAATGTGGCTCTTTTTAGACTTTTGTGTAAATTCTCAGACCAAGAAGATGTAACTGTGGGGCAGGACATTGATTTTTTTTTTTGGGGGGGGGGTGTCAATACCCATTAAACAGAAAAAGACAATTAGTCAAACAGACAAAAACAGATGTGAAAGGGATACTGTCATGGGGAAAAAAAATTTTTTTTCAAAATGCATCAGTTAATAGTGCTGCTCCAGCAGAATTCTGCACTGAAATCCATTTCTCAAAAGAGCAAACAGATTTTTTTTTATATTTCATTTTGAAATCTGGCATGGGGCTAGACATATTGTCAATTTCCCAGCTGCCCCAAGTCATGTGACTTATGCTCTGATAAACTTCAATCACTCTTTACTGCTGTACTGCAAGTTGGATTGATATCACCCCCTCCCCTTTTCCCCCACCCAGCAGCCTAACAACAACAATGGGAAGGTAACCAGAAAACAGCTCCCTAACACAAGGTAACAACTGTCTGGTAGATCTTTTGCAACTTTTAACTGGTCCCTAGCTTGCTCAGTCCCCTGTGTGCAATATTTCATGATGAGAAAGTTGCGTCTTTGGAACCAGTGAAGGAAATTTAGCTCTGACAGTCTGTAAATTGCTTAGTCCTGGCCGTGACTTATACTATTTACCTTTTTAGCATACAGCTTTGTATTTCTGCAATGTCATTGTTTGCCCCTTTTTTATTATAGAAGGTGTATTTAATGATGTATTGATTTTTTATCCTTTTAGATTTTATTTATAAATGTTCTCAAGTGATCAGTTTTTGATGGGGTAAATTGATTAAACTCCTCTTTCATATTAATTGGATCAACATTTGTATTGTACTCGCACTGTGTCGCACTCCCCGAGGATTGTATTCATTTGTTTTAATAAATGTAGTTTCTCTTCTAATTAATTTAGAATTTTTATCTTTTGGGCAGTGGTGGAGGGTAAATGTTTTTGTTTGGAAGGCTAAAGATGGGTCATACTGTACATAGACTGACTTAGCGGGTTAACCCACCCAACTACCTTTAGTCGTTCCCGATGCGTTTGAGGAAACTGTGCTTTTTTACCCTAAAATGCTCAGGATATAAAAGTACACCTGCGCTCCATGGGCTCCAACTGAGGGGACATTATTGGAGTTCTCCATCCATTTGTGTTCACAGATATGCCCTTAATTTTAACAAAGGGGTGATATTTTTGCGGAGTGTTAAAAAGTGGTAGCTTTTTTTTTCTTTCACTGCTCCAATCAACCGTGAGGGCCAAAAAAAAGTATAAATTGATAGAACATTTAACTATGGTGTCCTAGAGTGTTTTAGTTAGTTTTATAGAGAGGAATGCAGTGAATACTGGCTCCCCAGGCACATTATATGGGTTTTCTACAAAAGTAGAAAAAAGTACAATTATCAGGGGAAAGAGTTAGTTCTGGACTGGGGCAAGGTTGATAGAGATATTATAGCCAGGTTCCAAAAAATCTATTTAATTCCAACTAGTGAGTCAGTTTTTGGTACTTAGTGGAATGGAATCTGCAGGAAATGTTCAGCGTAAAGATCTTAGGTAAAAGTTACAGCCAACAGATTCTTCTTGGACAGTCTCCACTTCTGCAGTGCATTCAGTTTATAGTACAGGTATTGGACCTGTTATCCAGAATGCTTGGGACCTGGGGGTTTTCAGGATAATTGATATTTCCGTAAATTAATGGTAATGTTTTTTCACTTAAAGGGCAAGGAAAGTGTAAAATAGAATAAGACTAGAAATGCTGTATTTTGTATACTAAACATAAACATGAACTTACTGCACCACAAGCCTAATCAAACAAATGATTTATGCTTTCAAAGTTGGCCACACGGGGCTGTCATCTTGTAACTCTGTTATACATCTTTGCAAGACTAGACTACATACACATGCTCAGTGTGGTCTGGGCTTCTTAGGGATCGTCATAAATGATCAAAAAACAAAGCTGCTTGAGTTCTGCATGGCTGGTAAGTAAGTATGATTGTTTCCCTGCCAGAAGTTAGGGACCATCTGACAATTCCTATCCACAGCAGTAAATGAAGGGAGAATTTCACTGCAATACAGTCAGGTTTCTTATAAAAACGGTAGACATTTTTTAATTAAAGTATATTGGAGATAGATTTGTTTTTTCATTCAAGAAAGTAAAAATGGGATTTTATTTCTTTGCCTTTCCTTGCCCTTTAAGACTTATAAATCATTCAAAGTTAAATCATTGGCAGATTAAACATTTTTGCCTGGACTGACCAATTGCAATTAGTACTGTTTCAAAAGCAATAGAAACAACAGTCAGTGGCTTAAGTACAGTGAGGAGAGAGAGAGGAGGGAATACATTCACACCCACACGAGGAGCCAGAGGGGGAGCTGATGGAAATAACTAATCGATCCAGCAGCAGCCTATAAATTATATGCAAGCACCCCATGGGAAAAGTGTGAGTGTAACCATTGTTTTTTAACCTTTTATACATATTAAAAATAGTATTACTCTATTTTTCCTTTTTGCCTTTTACTTCAAATACATATTGGAATAACGGATATACGTGGACATCGAAAGGGGGAAGAGCCGGGAGAAATCTAACCATATTGCGACATACCATCTTAGTGGTTTGTAAGTAGGCACTTTAGCTAACTACCCCGGTGAAAGAAGGGAGTACACCCTGTGGAGTCGTCACAATATAACTGCCACAAACCCCCACACTATAGCGGAAGCCTCACGGGATCACACCCAAGGGGAGATAGAAGGATACACATAGATGTTGATATACGGACATACCTATATGTCTATATATATTGACCTCTAAACAAAGCTTCTGTATAACCAACGAATTTTACTAAGAGCACGGGGTGATTCCCATATTTTATAAAACTACTACACTATATTGCTTTTTCTAAAAATTTCCGCTGCCTTAGGCGCTGTTCTCTACATAGAAAAATCTTTTTTCTTCGTTGGGATTCGCATACGCAACAGGGAGACTGCGGAGAGAACGGCAGGAAATCTTCGGACCAACATTGTGAACTTGGGACACTTAGCAATAAGTTGTTTCTAATTAGTATTTTAAATACAGTGCACCAGGCCCCCTTGCAAAAAAATCTTCAGAGGTGCATGGCGCACTCCAATCCCCATCCTCCCAACCCTACCGTCCACCTCTGCCCATCCCCCGCCTCCACCCATGCCATGCCCCTTGACGACTTGCACCCTCTTCTCAGCAACAGGTAAGAGAGCAGCTGGGGAGGGAGGGGGGTTCATGTAAGCTATAGAAGAAGCAGACCCAACAGTCGGGGGTCCCCTGTTCCCCAGTCCCCCCTGCAACTGACTTGTCTGCTTCCTCTATAGTTATTCCACTGCCAGCAGTGCAGTAAGTGGCAGAAAAATACTATATTCAGTCACAAATTACATTTACAAATAAAATTAAAACCGGTATACTTTTAATGAATTTTTACTGAAATACAGGTTAATAAGACTACAATGTGATTAACTGCTTGCAAGCAGCCAATAGCAGCGGCCTGTCCAGCAAATGTTGGGAAGCTCCCCCAGAAGCTGTAAATAAATATTGCACAGTAACCACTCCTTGGTAAACACTAGAGCCATCTATAGGCATAATATTACATTTGGGGGGGAAATATATGCCGGCGTGACATTAAAATTAACACATGTAAGAGGGTGTAGTATTTGGGAAAATATAAATATGCGCACAGCAAAATGAATCAAAAGAATGAAATGCAGAGAAAGGTTCTGACATTCAGCAAATGACAGGTATGGTTGTGAACAAGTGATGTGAAAAATCAATGTCTTTCATTTTCTTGCAGATAGTAGCTATGCTAAATGGACATGGGGCCAGGAGCACCACTGTTATCCAGCATATAACAGCAAACACAATGCCCCTGTTCTCCTGTCACCACTTCAAATATGAACCTTTGTGCCAGAACACTCGCTTAAACGTTTTTATGCAGAATGGTGACGTGGAAAGGGGTGGTTTATCCTCCTCTCTTTTGTTGAAAACCAGCAAAAGTCAAAACACCATATCTGCCTCAGACTTAAAGGTTAATCTCTGTCCTGCAAACCCCAGCAAATAGTAAGCAATTATCTGTGATTGGCCAAATTGGTAGAACTCTTATGTTGCCCATAACATATATACCCATCTTCCCTCATAAGTGTGTTTGCAAAAGTGTTTTTGTTCAGTTGTATGTGGTTGTATGTGGTCTATACATGGAAAGTACCCATTTTATTCTGAAAATAATTAACTTCACACAGAACCAAGCTGAAAACACCAACAGAATGCTTGCTTTAATCAATATAACTCTAGAATAGAAAGGAACATAATAAAAACCTTAATTTTATCTTTAGGATCTGTCCTATAAGTCAATGGATGAAAATAGAGAACAAGACCAACAGACTCTACATGAGAAGGATACCAACAGTGAGTGACTAGAGAAGGAAATGCACCGAACATACAGCACCATTTATAACCCTCCTATTGGTGCCAGTAAGTTACACACTCAATTCGATTGTACGCTGTGTGTGGCAACGGCCTCTTTAATATCCGTACATGTGGCACTTTATGTCCGTAATTGTATATTCTCTGTGTATGGGAAGGTTTGTTCCCCCGTCTGTATTAACACATGTAAGTTACTATATTTAGCACCAATACATTTAGGGCTTGTCCTCGCCAGGCAATTTTGAGCGACTTCTGAAATCGCGTCGCCGTGTGTGAATAGGCGCAGGCGACTTTATGTGTAGCGGATGCGCACTGCTACCAAGCTATTTAGGGAGCTTCGTCGCAGCGATTAGTCTCCAGGCGAAGAATCTCCCTGAAATCTCCCGTGTGGCCTTACCCTTAGGGTGGTGACAGGTGGGGAGTTTAGTTACCCAGTGACAAATCTTCTCTACTGCGGGCGACTGATCTCCCCGAAATGGCTTCAAATTTATGAAGTTGCCAGGAAACTTAGGGGAGATTAGTCGCCTGCAGTAGAGAAGATTTGTCTCTGGGTGACTAATCTCCCTGTCTGCCACCACCCTTATGCAGTAATTTACAAAGAATGCACATCATTCACAGCTGCAGTGGAGTTTGCCATCTAAGGTCCCTATCAGGTTCACACTGCAGTTAGTTTTATCAAGAATCATTTAAAGGGCAAGGAAAGTGTAAAATAGAATAAGGCTAGAAATGCTGTATTTTGGATTCTAAACATAAACATGCACTTACTGCACCACAAGCCTAATCAAACAAATGATTTATGCTTTCAAAGTTGGCCCAGGGGGCTGTCATCTTGTAACTTTGTTATACATCTTTGCAAGACTAGACTACATACACATGCTCAGTGTGGTCTGGGCTTCTTAGGGATCGTCATAAATTATCAAAAAACAAAGTTGCTTGAGTTCTGCATGGCTGGTAAGTAAGGCAGGGGCTCCCCCTGCTGTTCATAAGTATGATTGTTTCCCTGCCAGAAGTTAGGGACCGTGCGACAATTCCTATCCACAACGGTTCACAGTTTTTAAATAAATTATATTGGAGATAGATTTATTTTTCATTAAATAAAGTAAAAATGGGATTTTATTTCTTTGCCTTTCCTTGCCCTTTAACCTGCCTGTATGTTTGTAGAGTGTCGGATGAAAACAAAGTACCAGGAGGAAACTCCACTCAGACATGGGGAAAACATAAAAACTTCTTGCAGATAGTGCCCAGAACATAGATCTAATCAAATAGATACAGTGGGCTGTACGATTGAATTCATGAATAAATATGTCTTCACTAATCTGGAGCTGCTCTGTGCTGCACCCAGGCTTAACAGCAAATGAAAAGTAGGAATGAGACCTCCAGCAGATTACTGCAAAACTTATTTACTCAGGGCAGTGTAACCACCTTCTCCTTCCTATTTTTTCATTTGCTGCCAAAAACATAGGGCTCTGTCGCTGTGAAGAGCTTCCAGCCAAGCCACCGTGCTACTCTGTACCATTAATAGCCTGTAAAAATGTACAGTGCTGCCTTTACATGTAGTATTATACAGTGTTGTTTTGTACCAAATGTCCAGTTTCTCGAGTGTAGATTTAGTTCAGAGAGTGCAATTTCAGCCTCTCCCCCAAGTTAGTACTTGTGCTAAAGGTAAGTGCTGGGGTGAGGGAGGTCCATCAGACCCAAAATCACCGCTGTCCCTATATACAGATTTACAAACTAACGAGGAGCAAGTGAATAAATGATGTTTATGTGGAGCTAAGTGAATAGCGGAAGTATTGTATATGAGGATGAAATGAACAGAAGTACATGAAGAGGTAGTATATGAAGAGACAAAGTATAAAAGTACACAAGTGACAAGTAAATTGGAGATAGATATTCTGAGTATTTGCATTGTGTGCCCTTTGTCAGTACATTTTATTTCAGCAGATTTGGACAGTAAAGCACAGATGCCAGGGAAATAAGGCATGCAGGGAAATGCATATCATCCCACAGGTTTAAAGGCAGAAGTGCATTACATTGTATACAGTGAACTTCCCTTGGCTACACATACCACCATGCTTCCTTTGATTAATACTCTATTATACTGTATGTTTTTATTATCACTCTTCCCCAACAGCAGAGGCCACATTTTGCACATATGCCTTGTGTGGATTATGGTGAAATATCTGTTTAGTAGCAGCCTTGCCTAAGGCCAGGGCTATGCTGGGAGCCAAGGAGCAGAAGCTGTAAAAGACACATCAGGAGACTAAAGACAACACACAGAGCTGGTGTTAAAGAGCTGAAGAACACAGGCAATGTAGCAAAACTAGTTGTTATTAAACTACTGTTCCAGGCTCCCCACTAATAATCTTCTTATATCAGTAGGGTTCTGACAATGGCAGTTCAACAGTAGCTGGTGGTCACAGGGTGGACATTTGTGATTGTATTCATATGTGTCCATTAAACAGCATATAATAATGTTTCATTTGCACTTGCACTAAAGCTAATGATTCAAGGCAACAGCTCTGCTCTAAAGCTTTCATTTTGTACTCCCTTGGCATCACCCTTTCTGAGATACTGCTTCTAATAGCCACCTTTCAGAAGTGAGCACCTTTCCTGCAGAGAGCACCTGGGTTTTTATATACTTCTATCCTAAACCTTTGGTCATTGAGTGAAAGTTAAAATGAAGGACAACATAAGGAACTTTTGCACCGAAGACGATCAGTTCCGGTTATTGTGAGTCCTTCATCTGCCTCTGCATCTTCTGCAGAACCTCATGCATTCGGCGCAGCTAGAGAAAAAGAGAATCCAAGTGAATAGGCATGACAACAGCATGAGACCTCATGTTAAAAAAGTGCTTAGAAGAGAAGACAGCTGTGAGTGCCACAAAGGCTGGCGAAATAGGGAGCCCAAGCCCACTAACCAATTATTTAGTGGGGATAGAGACCGTCATGGTAAAGCAATGATTAGGGGTAAAGGGTTTAATAGTAAGTTAGTGTGGAGAAGCTGAAGCACTGAGTGTACTGTGGTAACAAAACATGAAACAAAACATGACAGATTCGCTCATCACTACCCGTGATACTGTTCAGCCAAGAGATGGGAAGCTTTGCGGCTATGCATTTGTATTGCTGATACAATGGGATTTTGTTACTTTTTGGGGACAAGGAAAGTATATAATAGCTTGCATCTCTATTACAGTTTTAAATAGTTGTTTGTGGCATTGCCATGGACATTTTGTGGAGCACTGACATGAAGCAATTGCTGCATGCAGATGGCATTAATATCATTGACAAGGGAAAGTTGTGCTCACCACTGAGGCTGTGACCACAAAATACATATTGACATATACAGAGGTATTCTTAATGAATCAGATGCAATTTGAGAGTAGAACTGGCCAGATATGGGATTACTGACGTAGTTGGCCATCTTAAATATATTGCAATATATGGACAAACAATCCCTGTTTTGTTTAAAGGTTAAGGCATTTTTTAGTAGCTGTAGGCACAAAATGTCTCAATGTCTTAAATATATTGATAATGGGTTGAGTGCAGAGGACCTCTTGTATTTGTCTATTAATATCATTGATACTGCATCATTACACACACTCACCTCCTCATCTTTTTCCCGGATAAGTCTTTGAGTTTCATGATCTGGTGATGGAGGCATGTTTGGTATTGGGAAGTCTGTACCACTCTCTCTGGTCAGCTTACTGCAAGGACAGTAGAGTTCATGTATATATTTTGCTAAAGAGCGTTTCATCCACACAGGCCACATCTTGTCCAGAGCCTCTCATTTTTATAGAATGACAACTATGAATACCTTCTAATTTCAGAAGATCTTTACAATTGTCTTGCAATGTAAAGGGTTCTTTGGCTCCAGGCCCGACTGGCAATCTGTGGGTTCTGGTAAATGCCAGTATACCTGAAATGCCAGGGCCTATTTTGAATCTCAGTCCAGACCTGTTTGGCTCCATTTAGGCCATGTTACCCTAACTGGAATGGTTTCTCTGCTTAATGTTAAAATATTAATTGTATTCTAAAGCCACATCTATATATACAGGTATATGATCTATTAACCAGAATGCTTGGGACCTGGGGTTTTCTGGATAAGGCATCTTTCCCTAATTTGGATCTCTATACATTAGGGGCCCATTTATTAAGCCTTGAATTTATCTGGTACAATTTTTAAAGGGGAAAACAAATTTTCGAGGGAAAAATAAATTTTTAGATGTTTCTAGATATCTGCTAAAATCTGAATCCAAAAATACAACATCTTAAACCTATTTTGTTTCTTGACATTGTGATCTGCGCTGGATAATCCGATTGAGAGACCCAGATTCAATTCAGTTAGAAAAAGGTTTATCACCTGAAAACTCATGGACGATATTCAATTTGAGATGCAATTCAATTCAGAAAAACTTAGCTCAATGTTTATCATGTGAAAACTCTATTGGAGTCTATGGGGAAAAAACTGGAACTGAATTTGGAGAAAAGTTTTTTCTCCTCTAATTGAATCTCGTCCATGAGTTTTCACGTGATAAATCATGAGATAACCTTTCGTCACTGAATTCTATCTGGCCCAAAGTCTGGGTTTTTGTCCAATAACCCAATAAAGTTGAATTTTTGCATCCACAATTCGATAAAGAAGAGTTTTCAAGAAGAATTATTGAGAAATGAGTTCAATTCATAGATTGGAGTTTGATTGACTTTGTTTTAATAAAAACACTGAGATAAACTCGAGTTTTAGTAAATAACCCCCTAAGAAAAGTCTCCCAAGAAATCATTTAACTTTTAAAAATCAATAGGCTTTTTATTATATCATACTTAAGTACAAGGTACTGATTTATTATTACAGAGAAAAAGGAAATCATTTGTAAACATTTTAATTATTTCAGTCAAATAGAGTCCATGGGACATGGTCTTCCCATAATTCTGAGTTTTCTGGATAACAGATTACACACCTTAAAGTATATGCCCCTGAGTGTGCATTTCTACTTGACTAGTGAACAGCATATGTTGCAGCATATATGCATATAATACACAAAACCGTAAATATCTTGTAAATTATATCCTTATAAACGGTGAGTTCTGATGTCATCAGTTATAAACGGTGAGTTCTAATGTCATTTCTGTCACATGACTCCCTGAAACTTGTGTATTATAATAAATAAAGTACCCCCAGTTGCAAAATATGAGGATATTAGAAGTTACCTCGGAGTTCCATGACCTGTATAAAAACACGAGGCCTTCGGCCTTGTGTTTTTATATGGTCATAAAACTCCTCGGTAACTTATAATATCCTTATATTTTACAAGAGGGGGTACTTTATTCACTATATATACACGACCTCCCGCCCACTGAAAATGAAATACACAGTGAGTAATTATAGGCATATAATACACAAGAGCCATTAATATCCTGTAAATGACATACTTATAAACAGCACTTAGTGATGTCATTGGTTATAATCCGAGCAAAGTGATGAGGGTATGAGGATCTTAGAAGTCAGCTCGGAGTTCCATTACCTGTATAAATGGTCGCTGAACTCCTCTTTAATTTATAATATCCTTATATTTTACAAGTGGGGTACTTTATTCACTATGTAATACAAATATAGCAAACCTGCACCTACTTGCGATTCCTCTCCCTCACGACTCGCTGTGTCAGATTCTGAATGCACTGGGCACGGTAGTTCTCATAGTGAGTTTCTCTTGTTACATCCTTCAGATCCTGCATATGAGTGCGAATCAGCATAGTGCGCAGCTTGATAAAGTCACAGTGCTCCTCATTCTCCACTGGTAGATAAAGAATAAGAAATAGTTATTGATACTGGAACAATTGTGCTGAAAGTGATGGAGTGTCACGTTTAAAGGTAAAATAAGAAGCAAAAGAATAAATAAATGTTTTAGATATCAACATGGAGCTCCAATTACCATTTAACAGTATGGAGGTGCATGGTGCTCTAACATAGGCAGTGGAATTCCCAGATTACGGTTTCTTTTACAGATGGGAACACTGTATTTTCAAAAAAGATTTTACTGAGTCATATAATTTGTCTTAGGGGCACATTTACTAAAGGTCGAATTTCTAAGTGAAAAAACGTTGAAATTTGACCATCAAATTTTTTTAAAGGGGTTTTTCAATTGAAAATGGACCGTTCTCGATTGAATAGGTCCGTTTTTGGTCAAATAAAAATCGTTCAAATAGTTCGATTCGAATGCTCCCCCCCCCAAAATTTGACTTTCAAAAAGGTGGACCCATATAGGTCCCCCATAGCAATTTGACAGGTTTAAATTTATTAAAGAAACAGTACTTCGATTTTTGAATGGTCGAATTTTAACATTAGTTTTTTTTTTCAATTCAAATTGAATTTTGGCCTATTAGATGGTCAAAGTACCCAAAAATGACTTCGAAATTAGAATTTTCACTTTAACCATTAGGAAATCTGCCCCTTAATGATTTGTCTTAGTGATGGTAGAATCAATCCCCTTTCTCTTTTCTGAAAAATGCACAAATCAAAATTAATGAAACAGTGAAAAATTTGCAAAATGCATTCAAGTCAAGCACAAAATTTTTACACGCACATTTGTCCAAATGCATTAAAAAAACGGGCATCAAAATAATTTTGCCGTGCGACAATTTGTATGCATTTGACAATTTTTACACGCGGAACTTTTTTGTCCAGATGCAGCAAAGTCAATGGGCTTAAAATCTATTTTGACGCATGACAATTTTTACACAAGCTAATTTATTTGGTGGTGAACTTTTGCTGCAGTTTCGGGAAACAAAGTGCAGGTGGCGAAATGTGGAAATTCGCAGCTAATTCATGCCTGCCAAAAATAAATTTCAACTAGATATCACTAATCACCCTATATAT
>CM044433.1:37992474-38078454 GCA_024363595.1 Xenopus borealis
TTACTGTGGACTATATATATATATATATATATATATATTTTTTTTTTATAACTTGTACACTTCTTACCAGTCCAGGAATATACTAGTTATATAGATATATATGTAGAGATCTAAGCTTCTGGTTATTCTTGCCATTAGAGATGTTTCTTCAATGTTAGCCTTGACTTTGCTTGTCAAAAGTGGCAGTATTTCCTAAAATCAGTTTACTACGAAGTGGAAAAGTTTAGGAAAAGGCACTGGACATGAATGTGAAGGATATACTTTATAGCTGTTCATATTAAACAAACCTACCTTCAACAACACCCCAGGGGTACATACGGCCTCTTACACGCCTGCCATTAACCTCTATGATGGTATTAGCTCCAATGACGGCAAATGGAATGCTTTTCTAAAGGGAAAGATGAAGAGTTAAGTTTTTGTTTATCTGCACACTCTAAGGGGCTGATTTACCAACAATTACATTTCAATTTTTCCATGAATCTCTAATACATAACTTTACCAGGTAACAGTTGCTGAAGTCTTCAATGGGAGCCAGAGCCGTGCCAGACCCGACAAGCGCCCTAGGCAACTTTGCTGGGCCGGCTGTATGCACCCATGCGGGAACTGGTAGTCTGGAACGCACGCAAGTTCACGCTCATGCGCATTGCCGTATGCGCATGTGCAAATTCCCCATGCGCACAAGCAGTAATCCCAGTGTGTGCATGCGCAAGAGTGCAAATACACAGGAAGATAGGCGACCAGACACGGGGTAGGCGACAGAGCAGGTACGTGTCTGGCGTCCCCTCCAGCTTTGCGCTCTAGGCACGTGCTACTCTGCCTACCCCTTGGCCCTGCCCTGATGGGAGCCAATGTTAATCGATTCAGAATTTAGAGGTTTCTGGGGGGTTTTTTGTGCGAGGAATTATCCGAAAATCTAGAAATTTTATAGGTCTTAGAGATATTCACTCAGGTTTATTTTTCATTTGTACTTTTTTTTCATTTGGATCTTTTAATAAATTTCATGACATTCGTGATATTAGAGAAAGTGAATTAAGTTGTGGTTTGAAAAATATCTCTAAAACCACAAAAATAGACCTCCAAAACACCTGAAAACCTATAAGGTGATCTTTGCTCCAAATATTTCTTGCTATTGGTATAAAATACTTTATATAATCAAATAATACCCCCTGAGAATTTTTCATAGGTGGGGTGAACAGTGCATGTTATTCCTACAATTCTAGAATTCTAGTAATTCTTTTGTTCTTGGAGTATGACTTGGTTGGTGCAACCCAAAGTGACTTACTTTCAGTTGTATATCCTGCAGCTTAAAGTCTTCATCTTCATCTGAGTCACATTCTGGAAATTGATAAATTCGAATTCCGTATTTTTCTATTTCATCTCGAATCTAAAGGAACAAGAAAGGATCCACAAAGTGATCTATTAGCTAAGTGTGACAAAAAGATAAGACCCTTCAAGTTCAGACTTACAATTACCTTGTTTATATTTAGAAGGGTAAATGCTCTAGAAACCATCCACAGCATCAGTATAATACAAATGCCCAAGCAAAAGAGACCATACAGTGTCTACATGTTAATGGATTTAGAAAAGCAAAACCAGTGAACAAAGCAGTGCCTATTTCACCCAATGAATGGTTGTTTAATAGGTTCAAAAAAATTTATTTTGGACCTTGGTTTTGGAGTTTGGTGATTACTCCCTTATAAAAAGCTACAGTAGGGGAAGATAAATGCATTGTCTTATGCAACCAGGCTGGGGGTGCTTCTGAAATTACCAAACCTAAATAGTTAGGACCTCCATTTGGGGGTCTGTTTGCCTTTTGGGGCCAGTTTGGTAGCTTTGGGAATTCAAGACTAAAACACATGTAAGGTCCATGTGCAATTCTAGATAGAATTGAACTTCCCAATACCCTCATTTTACAGAGTTTAAAAGGCTGACATAGCATAAAACTCCTGGAAAGAGTGAAAACAAACTTTTAATGTGAAAAAACATGAAATTAGGATAGACAGTGCATCTGAAATGGAAGATCATTCAGATAAGTGATCAAATTAGCAGGTAGGGGCCAGAGATAAGGCCATGGAGAACCAACAATATCATCTTTGCTGCAAAGACCTCTGATGTCTGGCATCAAAACTGTTCCACAAATAAATTGCTTTTAAATTAAAAAAATTGGATATAAACATAAGAACGTTAATTCTATGATCTATGAACAAATACAGTGCAAGGTTCTGTCAGGAGCAAAGAAGTGAATTGGGTATTTGAGCAGGGCAGATACTGTAGGTGGCGGCTGTATCCTCCTGGGATTATCCTCACCCTCTGCTTCTTTTGTTGCAGCTCTGTAGGTGTCAGGCTGTCTGCTTTCCCCAGGATGGGGACGATATTCACTTTGTCCTGTAGCGCTCGCAGAAATTCTATGTCCATGGGTCTCATCCTAACAAAAAAGACCACATTTACTATGCAGCTAAGCATTGGTGTAACTTCTCTTGGGTTATTTATACATGTCTAAATACTAATTTTACCACATATACTTTACAGTGCCACTATATTTTCATATTGTGTTGTTGCCAGAATAATATATAAATATATATTGGCATACTTTTATAATATCAGTTTGTAAGGGCTTTGAGAAGACCTATCATCTAATGTTGCTTTCAACCATCTTGAAAATGGTACAAGTTGTATTATTAGTAGTAGTATTCTTTGCATTCTAACTCCAAATAAGTTCAAAATACAGTGTATATGAGATGTACTCCTTACATGATTTCAGAACCTAATGCATGCAGTGTCTGACTGGAACACCAGGGGCCCACCCAAAAACCTTAGACCAGGGGCCCACCAGAAAACCTTAGACCAGGGGGCCACTCTCAGTACTAATATTCTTAATCTCCTCAATCAACCACTATTCTCCTAGTTTGTTTTCTTTACATACTATAATCAGTTATTACATCTATTTAGCCTCTTTGTTCTCATAGACTTAGGGAATGGCCATGAAATAGGCCAAAAGTTTAGCAGCATGAGGGCCCACTGACACCTTGGCCCACCGGGAGTTTTCCTGGTATTCTGGTGGGCCAGTCCGACACTGAATGCATGTGTGGTATTGTGTGCATACATACCCATGTCCTAATGGTGACAGGAAATAGAGACAACAGTGTACACGGGTGTCCTGAAGATTCCTGCGGTTTAATCCACTCTCATCCCTGAAATACTGCTCAAATTGCTGGTCGATATAATCAGCCACTGGTTTCCAGCTGAGAGTACAAATAATAGTAGGGGTCATTGCCACAGCATGGAAGAAATCAAGTCAAAGATTCATAGATGTGAATTTTCTGTAGTCCCTGCATCTTAAGTAGAAATTACAGACAAAATATATATTTTATGTAACAGAATATCTATCAAAAATGTAAATGCCACGCTTTCTAAAGCGCAAAGTCGACCTCCTGCTGGTGGTATAATCAGACTCATAGGGGTAGATTCATCAAAGTTAAGAGCGAATTTCCCTCTAGTGGCGGAACTTCACTCTTTGATGAATCTACCCGTTATAGAGAATTAGCTTTTTATCTTGTTTAGATAAGCCAGATATTGAAGTACAGATGCTACAAATCCAGAATTTATTTTTTGCAGGATTCAGATCGGGTTGCATCTGTAGAATCCAGATTCAGTCTGTCAGAACATTAAGGGGCAGATTTATTAAATTCACATGAAGGATTCGAAGTTCAATCGAAAGTTCAAAATCATTAGAATTTTCAAATGTTTTTGAAGACCACTTCGACCAGTGAATTTCGAAAATTCAATCGAATCAAATGATTCGAATAAAATTTTATTGGAATATTCGACCATTCGACTGTCGAAGTACTTCCCCTTTAAATTTTTATTCGACCACCTAGTTCGCCAGATCAAAGTTACCGAATTGGGTTTCATTAATTTTGATCGATAAAAATCGATCGATTAGAACGATTTTTTGATCGAATATTTCCTATTCGATAGTTCGACCAATCGAATTGTTGTAAAATCCTTCGAATTCGATAGTCGAATTCGAAGGATTTTACTTTTACTTCCCTATCTATTCACATGGTCGAACTTCGAATTTATTTTCAATTCGACCAATAGTAAATCTGCCCCATAATCTCAAAAATTTAAAGCATGGAAAACTGATCACCCAATTTAATTGTCTATAGGCAATTCAATTTTTTTTTTATCAAGGTTTGGTTAAGATTTTAATATGCCAGTTAGAATTTAGATTTGGTTTGATATTTAGCCAAATCTTTTGTAGAGGATTCAAGATTCCTTTGAATCCCAAAAAAATGAATGATTCTGGTTGCAATTGGTTTTCATTATTTATTATTTGTGGTTTTTAGTTATTTAGCATTTTATTCAACACCTCCCCAGTTTGCAATTTCAGCAATCTGGTAACTTGACTCTAAATTACCCTAGCAACCATGCATTGATTTGCATAAGAGACTGGAGTATGAATAGAAGAGGGCCTGAATAGAAAGTAAAAAAAAGTAGCAACAACAATAAATTTGTAGTCTTACATAGAATTTGTTTTTTTACATGGGGTCATTGCCCATTGAAAGCTGACAAAAGTCAGAAGAAGAAGGCAAATAATTAAAAAACTATAAAAAAAGAAAAAATGAAGACCAGTTGAAAAAGTTAAAATTAGCCATTCTATAACATACTAAAAGTTAACCTCAAGAAGAAGGAAAGCTACAAAGGCAGTTTATTGCCAATAAATTAGCTACAATAGTGCAAGCTAGAATGACATTTTTATTCTTTAGAATGCTTTTCCATACCTGAGTAAACAGCTCTAGACACTGTCACTGTTTGTTTAGGATAGCAGCTGCCATATTAGCTTGCTGTGTCACCTCTTTCTGTCTGAATCTCTCCCTGCTCACTCATAGCTCTGATTACAGCATTGAGGGGAGGAGGGAGGGGGAGAGGAGCAAACTGAGCATGCTCAAGCCCTAGCCCTGGAGGTTTACGATGAAAACAGGAAGTCTGATACAGAAGCCCATGTGTACACAATAGAAGGAAAGAAATTTGGGGTTTCTTTTGACAGCGGACACAGAACAGCATTACTTTGAGGGTTTACTAGTGTATTTATATATACTTTCCACTAAAGTTACTTCGTTTTAACCTTTCCTTCTCCTTTAAAGGTGAACCACCCCTTTAATTTCAGTTTTTAAGTCCAGAGACCAAATTCACAACATGCCAAACTGCCCCAATTAGAAATCACCACTGTATACTGGATAAATAAATACAATACAAGAATACAAGGCAGCTAATTTGTATATCCATTCAATTCTTAGTAGGCCTGTGACACCAAGCATAAGGAGAAGGTTGTTGTGTGCCATGACTACATGCCTTAATAGTTTTATACTCTTTTCTAACCAAAACCATATAAAACTGGCCACACAAAGGCTGATATTTCCTTACAATGGTGTCTTTTCCAGCAGAAGTTCATAGATGTGCATATGTGGATCACAATCTTGTGCTTCTGACAATCAGATTGTGCAAATAAGACTGGCCAAAGGCTTCTTTTATCAGTTCCACACATAGATCCTATAGGAACATTAAACTCTTACCAGCTTTCATTATTGATAGCATCCCCATAGCCTGGGGTATCCACTACCGTCAGGTGAAGTCGCACTCCTTTCTCCTGTATGTCCACTGTTTGCTTCACTATCTCAACTGTCTGTGTGACACGTTCTGTGAAGGGAAATTTCATTATAAGCCATTACTATTCTAATACTTCTGCATTAAGGTTGGAACTTGGAACTATAATTATCTCCATTCCTCCATAAAAGAAACACTATCAACTACAGAAGAAGCAGATGCTGCCATTGCAGGGGGGCCCAGGTGTGTAGGGGGGCAAGTGAGGCCCTAATTAATGTGCAATTTTATGATATTGTGGTAGAATTACCAAGATACAGGTATGGGATCCGTTATCTGAAAACCCATTATCCAGAAAGCTGCTAATTACGGAAAGGCCATCTCCCATAGACTCCATTTTATTATCAAATAATTTCGATTTTTAAAAATTATTTGTTTTTTCTCTGTAATAAAACAGTGCCTTGAACTTGATCCAAACGATATAAACCAGCCTACTGGATTTATTTCATATTTAATTTTTTTTATACATATGGAGGTATGGAGATCCAAATTACAAAAAGATCCCTTATCCAGGATGCCCCAGGTCACAAGCATTCTGGACAACAGATCCCATTCCTGTATTACCAAGTTACAAATATTTGGGGACTATAAATTGAATTGGCTGTGGGCCCCAGTAACATCTAATTATGCCACTGACTATCAATGTTTTATTGATATATTTAAGGATGAAGTTTTTGTGTTTACATGTAAGCTATTACCCCTCTTCATCCAGGGTGCAGCTAATTGATACTGATATTGTTTTTATATTGTTTGTGTCATACAAATATTTTGGTTCCTACCATAACCTTCTTTAAGGACCTTTTCTCACAAAGAGGAATCGGAGTTTAATCAGCCATCTTTTTTAATAAAATCACAATAAGATTGGGTTTCCATCACAATGGATGTATGCTACCCTAGTTACTATCAAGGTCAAGGTATCTGTCTAATTATTACAGATAATTAGGAATAAGAATGAATCAATATGGAAGAATATAGAACACCATATTTTTTGAGTTTTCTTGATGAGGGTAATTGACCCTATATCTATTAAGTTATGGAAAACAAGAATTCATTTCTTTACAGCTGTACAGATCTATATACCTTCTGGGCTTAGTATGTGGCGGTCTTGATATAGGTCAGTTAGGAACAGACTGTTAATTAGCGTAGACTTTCCTAGACCAGATTCTCCTGGGGAAAAAAAGAATTTGTAAATTATAAAACATCCGTGTCCAATATTTCTCTCCTTTCATTCAGATTCTCAGATATCTGTGTTGTGAGTATACGTCATCAAAATTTCTTCTTTAAATACTACATACAACTTATGCTCCTCAATTTTCTTGTGCTAGAATATTATGCATTTCCCCTACTGTGTTCATTTTTATTCTGTTTTAGCACTCAGTTTGAATTCTTAAATCCAGTTCTACTACCCACCTTATATTTGCTTCACTCACATCTCACAACCTTCGCATGACAAACACTTTCAGGGGATTCTCAAGGAGAATAGAAGGTGATTTCAGTTATTTTGGATCCTTGCCTTGGGTTACTAAGCACCTGAGTTTTAGTGAATAGTGCTTAATACCGTAAGATTGAATTATTGTCTATGGGAGATGATAATTCAACTGCTGCTTATATTACCTGCAACCATGAGAGTAAATTCAAAACCTTTCTTCACATATTTTCTGTGCATCTGGTTGGGAAGGGTGGCAAATCCCACATATTCTCTGTCCTCCTGTAAAGAGTAATATCTTTGTTCCCATATATTCACATAAAGTCACAAATGAATTAGCACACCAGAGCTCACATCAGTGGATACTTTACCTCTATGATCTTTACATTTTACAGTGTTTTAACTATAACTTCAGTGATGTCAAAGCTTCTACAACTGGAATGTATTTTTAAATTCTACACATTTCCAGCTAGATTCATAATTGAACCACAGAATTGTGCAGAAAGCCTCAAATGTCTTTATTAACCATCTCCACCTCTGATGCTTATCCCACTAGACTCTCACTCATCATTAAATCTACACAGAGTCTATGCCATAGATACATGCAATACCTAAGGGGATCACTTTGCGATTATTCAGTTGGAAATATAAAACTAGTTAATGTTAAGGTGTGTGATGCATCTTTTTTTATGGTGTTCACCAAAATGATCAAAAAGTCTAGTTAATAAGTCTGAAATGTTGCTAATTCTGTATATCCAACTATGTCTTTTTTTTTACCTCAAAGGAGTCATATGGATCAAATCTGCCCCATGGACTCTTGGGTCTAGAAGGGCTGAGTGGAGTCAGTGCTTGGGGGCAACACAGCTTTGTAGGCAGAACTGTCAAACTGTGGCAAGAATCTTCATCTTCCCAACTGTCATCCTCTTCAACGTCCTCTTTAATGTGCCTGATCATGTTAGGCAAGATATCAGAGTCCACTTGTGAGACCTTTTCCTTAATGGCCCTCTTGTCCTCGTACTGTGCTTTGGGTTGTCTTAGATGATCTCTTCGTACTCTATCAACTTCTTCCAGGTGCTGTTTGCGGAGTTTCTGCTCTTGCTGCTCACGGCAAAGCCTGGCATCTTGCTGGTGCTCTCTGCGAAGCCTCTCCTCCTCATACTGTTCCCCACGTATCTTATCTTCCTGGTGCTCTCTGCGGAGCCTTTCCTCCTCATCAAACTGATCCCTGTGTAGCCTTACATTCTCATGCTGTTTCCTAATGAGATTTTCTCCCTGATTTTCTCTAGAGAGTATATCTTCCTCCTGATGTTCTTTACATAGACTCTCTTCCTCCTGCTTCTGTTGGCTTCTTCTGTTCTGCCTCTCTTCCTCCAAATGCTTATTGTATATTCTCCCACATTCCTGTTGCTGCCTGTTATGGAGCCAGTCTTCGTTCTCCTGCTCCTGATCACTCTGACTATTCTCTTCAATGTGCAAGCTACCATCAAACCCGATACCCTTAATTATGCCTGCCAACTCCGCCTCAGAATCATGTCGCAGAAAATGTTGGAACTGTAAAATAAACCAAGCTGAATTATTATGCTGTTTCATAGACATGTATGACACATATCAAATTATAGACGAAATAGTAGACAATTATAAATGTAGTATATTTATTGGGATGCTGCAGTTAAAGGCAGTTTGCATAGAGGCAGTCGAGTTCTGCAAAGTCTGTCAAAGAATATTTGAAGACTTTTCTGCCATTCAACACTGTGTTCCCAAAAGTTCTTGCTGCATTGAATGTGCACTTTTATTGAAACTGTTACGTGTATAAGATATCGCTTCTCCATTTTTTTTGGGGGGGGGCTTGTTCCTTTACTAAAAATGGGTAAATCATTAGTGCAGCAATGGAAAGCAAACCTTTGTGTTATTAGTTATTCTTGTAGCAACCTGAACTAAGCTATTCACTGATTGGTTACCCAGGGGCAAATTTACACACTTTTACCAAATGAGCTTGAGTGAGTTCTGCACTTTTTATAAATTACGTTGGGAGAGTTGTTAAAGCTTGAATTCCTGGCACTTTTCTTAGCGGATTTAAAAAACAACACAATGCAAGGCAACTTTGGTTGACTGCGGAAGAACAAAGTGATGTATACATTTAACAGCCATTATTATTTCAATTATTGCCGGTGGCAAAGCATTTTCAGGAGATTTGTCGCCCGCACTTGTGAAAAATATTCCCGTCGGCCATTACCCTCATACCGGTCACATATTAAAACCACAAACTGCATTTAGTTAGCGATGAATTTGAATGCATGATGCATGGCTGCACAAAAATCAGTTCAGTGTGCAGCATGCATCTTAATGAATTGCTAATTAGCCATGAAGGATGTGGATTCAATGTGTGGCTGGTATAAAAGGGGTGAGGAGGCAACCCTATTATCTGAACACTGCAATGCCTATTGCCCATCACAACTAAGCACCATTCCCAGGCAATTAATAAGAGAAATCTCTGGAGTCTGACACTGAAAGTGTTACCAGCTAAAATATCAGATTGCAGCCTGGACATAAATCCACATCAGATCCGCAGTGCTGTTATTAGTTTAGAGATGTCAGTATCATGTATTATCCATTGAAAGGTACACATTTTACAATACTACTCATTGTAGTCTATTTATAAAGGCTAAGCTAAAAGTAAAAATGTCCATTATACACTGAGTGTGCACAGAGTTGCTGCATGAATGTTTCCTGATATTATTGGGAAGATTAAATGAGAAAGTATTGACAGACAGCAGAGCAAGAACATCATGCTAAGGCAGGAAGCAGAAAAAGAATCGATACATGTATTAGTAATAACAGCTCTTGCAGTGCTTTCCTTGCTGATAGGACAGCTAAATGTCAGTGAACATGGTGGCTACACCCCACACAGCACAGTAGCCTCACACAGTCTATGTGGCACTGACTCCTTGCCCATGGAATAATTTAACCCTGATACCTGCTGCCAGTTAAAAAATGAACGATTTAGCAGGAGAAATTCACCTTTCACAGCTTTTCAGTCACAGCTTAGCAATGACTTTCCCCCTATTGCTTTGCAGATGCCAACAAATACTCCTTTCTACCAACTGCCCAACTAAATAAAACAATTATCTGAGATATGCTGATATCCATGCATCACTTGCCCACAGTATTCTAAATACACAGTTTTTACTTTGCATTATAGCTTTGACAATGCCACTTTTATGGTTATTATATATATACTAGACATTAAGCCTGTTAAATTAACGGGCGCTAGAACATATGTAGTCAAACATTTATAAAAAACAGAATTGTTCTAGGCGAATTTTTGCCTGCGCTGCGCAAATTCACTAACGTGCGAATTTACGCTCTGGTCGGCGAACGGTAATGTATTTACGTTTTTCAGACTATCACCCACAATTGTAAAACACGCCACAGCGTAAGGGTGCGAAGTAGCGCGTCTATCTACTTCGCTAGCATAAATTCGCCAGAGGCGGTCCATGGGGCACATCTGCAGTAGCGCAAATTCCACGCACACAGGGACTGGATGCAGAGACACTTGAACTTTACATTAATCCCGTTAAATTAACGGGCGCTAGAACATATGTAGTCAAACATTTATAAAAACAGAATTGTTGTAAGCGAATTTTCACCTGCGCTACGAAAATTCACTAATGTGCGAATTTACACTCTGGTCGGCGAACGGTAACGTATTTACGTTTTTCAGACTATCACCCACAATGGTAAAACACACCACAGCGTAAGGGTGCGAAGTTTTGCGTCTATCTACTTTGCTAGCATAAATGATCACTCAATGGGAATTGAACACTAAAAGCACTGGTCAGAGGCATTTACCTTATACACTTCTTCACAGGCTTCCACTGCCTGTATACTAAGTACTGGTACTGATAGCATTAGCTAGTGATTGGCGACCTCTAGTGGCCAAAACTGGTAAATTCCACGGATACTTCAACTTTATTATATAGGATACGACAAACTTTATAAATGTGTTAATGCTACTAACACATACATTTTTGTAAACTCAGTCACAAAAAAAAATGTTCATCTGTCAAAAAAGTATTTTGTGCTGACAAAATAATTTTTGTGGTAGAAAACAGTGCAAGATTTGGCGACAGGGCACCCCTAGGCCATGTGGTCCTAGTGCCTGCTACGACTACCCCACGCAGGCACAGGAGCACATACACGTAGACGCCATAGCACCGGGGAGCTGCGCACTCCCAGTGCTTCCCATAGAGCGGCTGGGTGACAGGCCGCCCCTAAAAATTTGCAGCCCGGGCCTTAGTGGCCTCACCACAAATCCGGGCCTGGGAGCAAATATATTTTGTACTCAATGAAAATAGTATTAAATTACAAAATATATTCAGCTTTTATACAGGTATGGGATCTGTTATCTGGAAACCCATTATCCAGAAAGCTCTGAATTACAGAAAGGCCGTCTCCCATATACTCCATTATAATCTAATAATGCTAATAATTTTTAAGATAATGATTTCCTTTTTCATTGTAGTAGAACAATCCTTTATCTGGAAAACCCCAGGTCTCGTACATTCAAATAAGTGAAGGTGGTGAAAGACATAGGGGGAAATTCACAAAAGTGTCGGGAAGGAAAAAATGTCTTTAAAATGTCGTAGCAACAGACGACAAATTCACAGAGCATTTCCCCGCCAATTTTCCGACATATACGACACTTTTGAAACAGTGTAGTGAAAAGTGGGCGTGGTTTTTTTCGGCGCCACTTTCCCCGACATTTTTATGAATTACTCGTAAACTTGATTTTTTTGCCGTGAATTTTTCCGACACATTAGGCTCTCCAAAATGAAAATGTCAGTCAAATTGTCTTTTAAAATGTCTTGTAAAATGTCATTTGTACGATGAAAATATATAGGACATTTTAGAAAATTGTAGGACTTACGAGACATTCAGAGATGGTAACATCTGCCTTTGTGAATTTGCTGTTTGTACGACATTTTACAAATTTGTCGACCGCCACTTCTGGGTTACTTATTTTACCAACACCTTTGTGAATTCCGCCCTTAGAGTACCATTTAAGACCCTAGAAACAGTACACTTATACTTGTACCCCTGGAAAGGTTCAAGTTGGACTGAGTTGCCTTGAGTTCTCATAGGTTTAAGGGACCCTGTACTTACTGCTTTGCTTTATCTGAATAAAAAAACAAGTTAGTGGGGCATTCCATCCACATGCCACCTCTACAGAATGCAGAGCAGCATACATAAACAGGTCCCACTCTATTTACTCCATTCTACATGCATAAAAGTGGGGGGCACAGTGCAAAGTGGAAAACACATAGCACTTTGCACCTTTTTTTGCACTTTTGCACATTTGATGTCCATTATAAATAAGCCCTTATGTAAATTGAAGTAGAGAACTAACAGGAGGCTGGGCTGTCAAGTTTACCAGCAGGATGAAATCTGTCTATCTGTGCAATTGTAGTAGCAAATCCATACCAGCAGAATGTGTTTTAAACATCAATCTCTGCATAAACTCACAAAAAACTAATTTTGTTTTATATTCTGGCAGTGATTCATATGTAAACTGAATCTACCAAAATTGTTTTCTAATATTTTTATTATTATTATTATTATTATGGCCCACCAATGCAGCGATAACACTCTAGTACATATATGCACATGACAAATAGATTAGCACAAAGCCGGAGTTATACTTTTGTCTATACAAATCCTCTTTTACTCCACACCACCCACCCCCCAGACAGAAAGTGTCATTCAGCACTACTCATTGCCATTTTCAAGCCATACAGTATTGATATATTAATGGATTATATGTCCTTGTCCCTGACCTTTACAATGCCTGATCTCATTAGCTGTGCTCAGATCCCTCGCTTCTTATATTAACCAGAGAGTGAGGCTGCAGGGTAGAAGCAAATAGAGGTTACTCTCATCTAGCCTAATATAGCGTCAGTGTAGTCTAGATATATACTATAAATGCAATATTCAGTGCCACATCTCTCAGTTTGCTGACTCCTGGTCTTGCCCATTTCCACACTTGTGTCTCATACCCCTTCTCTTTTGGGCAGAGCCCTCCAACCTCTTGAATTGGTTATCGCTTTTTCTGTATGTAATCTGTATGCTCAGTGTATACTCCCATTGTACAATGCTGCAGAATTATGTTGGCACTTTATAAATACGTTATTATTATTAATAATAATAATAATAATAATAATAATAATTATAGAAGGGGTGTCTTTTTGGTATTTGTTTGCTAGCATCTTGTTTACCTTAGCAACTAGGTGGTGGTTTGAATGAGAGGCTGGAATATGAATAGAAGAGGGACTGAATTGAAAGGAATAAAAAGTAGTAACAATAAAATTGCAAGCATACAGGGCAATCATTTTTTGGCTGCTGGGGTCAGGAACCCCCATTTGAAAGCTGGTCAGATGTTGAAGTATTTCAAAAGAATTCAAAAACTATAAAAACAAATAATGAAGGCTAGCTTCAAGGTTGCTAGAACCAGGGCATTCTAAAAACATACTGAAAATGAATGTAGAGGTGATCTATCCATTAATACCTTGCAGTGTTTTATAGTGGTACTCTCCCATTGCTCTGCTATATATATTTTTTGCTTCTCTGAATGGTCAACAAAGGCAGCATAAACAGTGTCAGACTGGGACACCAGGGGCCCACCCAAAAACCTTAGACCAGGGGCCTACCATAAAACCTGAGACAGGGGGCCACTCTCAGTACTAATATCCTTCATCTCCTCAATCAACCTCTATTCTCCTAGTTTGTTTTCTTTACATTCTATAATCAATTATTCCAGGGAATGGCTATGAAATAGGCCAAAAGTTTAACATATTTATCGAACTTAGAGATCTCCTTAAGAGATGCATAAGAGACATAGTAATGAAAGGATGAACTTTCACTTTCACCCATTGATAAATATTCTTTTATAAATCCCATAGAAATTAATGGAGAGTGGTGGAATTTCTCTAGTGGACTGTGGTGATCTCTAACTTCACTCTTTTATAAATATGCTTCAGTGTGTCTATATGACATTATGCCTTAACTAAGGATATTGAAGGTGCCAAAAATTAAATATTATTGATCCTGTTGATTCAGGTCCAGCCTATAGTGACCACAGGATGGACAATACAGCCTAAGTCCTTGACTGGGTTTTGGCTTACACAAAGGGTTGGAGCTAGAAAATTTGGAACATTATAGAAAGGTCCCTTGCTAGAGGAAAATAAAGAACTGCATAAATAAGGCATGTTTAACTTATAGAAATTGTCACAGAGCCCAACAGTAGCACAGAGATCCATGAGTATAGAAACAGAAGTTAAACATGCAGATACAATGGAAAATATGTACCAAGCTAGGGTTATCAGTTTAGTAAGGGAAATCTCTCCAATTCCAATGTTTCCATGAAGGGTATTTCATTGAGGATCTAAAAACTCCCCTGCAAAGAGATTCCGTGTAATAACATTGAATTTTTAGGGATTTCTTTTCAAAGGTTAAAAAGGGTAAAGCCCTAGCCAATAGGACCTGATGATCTCACCTGAATCTCATCCTCTGCCTCACTATAAGACTCCTCACTGCTGCTCCTCTCCATTGTTATATGAAGTGTCCCAGGGATCATCAGGGCTCATATTTATGGCTGCTTCCCAGAGTCAGGAGCAATGCAGGCATTCAGTTTCCCTTTCCTGCCCTATAGCACATGCCCTAAATCCATTCATGCATTGACTGACATGCCAGCAACTCCCACACCCAACACTGAACTACTTACTGCAGAGTGAAAATTCAATGTATCATTTGAACAGCTGAACCCCATTCTGTTCTGTAGGGCAATGCTAGACTTTAATTCTCCCCTTCTTTTCAATGCTAAGATTAATTAGGGATGCTGAGTATATTTTACTAAACAGTAACTATGGCAAACTGGCCCCGAGGATCCAGATTTATTCATTTTTGTATTTTAATTTTTGCTTTTTATTTATTTATTATTATTTTTGGGTTTATTTAGGGGGTTATTTGCTAAAATCTGAATTTATCTCAAAAAACAAATAAACTCCCATGCTCGATTTGAGTTGATTTATTAATAGAATAACATGGAAAAAACTCTATAAAATCGAGCCAAAACCTGAATTGGGCTTTTCCCCCTGAATCGCTCAGTTTTTTTAGTTTTATCCCAAAAACCCTTAAAAAGTCAGATTTCCAGGCTAAACCCTCCGAAGACCAGGATAACTTCGATTTAGGATAGGTTCCCCACCCATTGACTGACCTTGACAGGTATTTGAGAAGACAGATTTTTCGGATTTGGGTTTTTTGCAGCATAATTAATCTCAAAAATTAAAACCAGATGAGAAAAATTTAAGGTTTAATAAATAATCTCCTCAATGTTTGTTTTTCAAATTCTTTTTAGCACATTTAAGGTATAGTGATCTACATGCCAGGAGGATCCCTACTCTGAAACAATTCCAGGTTCCATTCATTCAGCATTATAGATCTTATAACAGTATGATGTAGGCAAATGGAAATTTTTATTTTTTAAATATGTGGTTTTTGATATTTCCATGTCTTCATCTGCAACTCAGGCTTGGAATTTCAACAGCTGGCTTTTCATTTGATTAATAAACTCCTTTGTAAACCTCTTCCAGAATATATCATGGCTATCTGTTGCCTTTTGCAGGCGGTATTTCTATCCCCCTTTAGAGATCACACTTTCTATTCTTGGGCTGGTGTATGCGGGTCTGCGATCCGACCTCCCGTTTCACATCCATTATAATCCATTATGATCCGATCGTTGGGCCCTAGGGCCCACGATCGGATCAGCCTATCGCCCGCTTCAATGTGGGCATATCGGGGAGTGATCCACTCGTTTGGCTTCATCGCCAAACGAGCAGATCTCTGCGTCTATGGCCACCTTTACTTTTCGACACCATCACAATTATCAGGGGGTGACAAACACTGGTTTTACTTTCCACGAATATGAGAAGCCAATTAGCAACACTGACACTGGTTTGAGGGAAATCCCATAATCCTCTTTGTGTCGTACTAGTATTTAATCGTCACAAATGCTCCACACTGAACAAGTATTTGATCATGTGACACATTACAGCTCCTGGATTATATTCACCTATACAGGTAACTAGGTCTGGTTTAGGGCCCTTACACACGGGCGTTTTTACCTGCACTCCCCTGTGTTCCGTTTTGCTGCGTTCAGCCGCAGGGGAGCGCAGGTATAGACGCACTCAATTATTTTCAATGGGGCTGTACTCACACGAACACATGTAGGCGCCAAACGCAGGTTCAGAAGCATTTTTCCTGCGTTTGGCGCCTACATGCGTTCGTGTGAGTACAGCCCCATTGAAAATAATTGAGTGCGTCTATACCTGTGCTCCCCTGCGGCTGAACGCAGCAAAACGGAATGCAGGGGAGCGCAGGTAAAAACACCCGTGTGTAAGGGCCCTAACTGGGCAGATGTATCTACTGCTGCTGCTTCCACTGTGGTGATTGAAACCTGCATTTTTATTATAACTTGTAATGTAATATAACACATGTAATTCACACACAAAGGAATACATTATTTATACTAATATGTGAGAGCTCCCTTCATGGTTCAGAAAGCAAACTTTCAGCAATTTGAAAAGGGACACACTATGCTGTCATTATACATGGCCAGTGACCCTGCTTGGATGTGCCTGCAGGACAATAAAGGGCAACACAAGCTCCGCAATTATCTACAAATCATTTAAATGCCAGAAAAGTTACTGCGGCAAATCAATATCAATTAATTAACTAGGAGCAAAAACAATATTGTTACATATTTTTATTCAAACAATATTTATTAGAGCTGTATTCTGTATACTGATTGATTACCCAGTTATTACAAGTTCTATGGGATACAAATGCATGAAGAGCTGAAATATACGAGAGCAGCAGTTTACAGTCTTTTTTTTCAGATTCACAATTAGGGGATTTGTGAAAAATGTGACATTAGAGCTCACCATAGAAAATTCATTCCTATGGGACTTTTATTCGTGTATTTATTAAATGGTAAATTCATTGATAATTACACTTAAAATGTGCAAAATTTGATCCCTCAAACTATACATTTTAGAAAGTACTGTAGAACAGGGTTATGCTGGGGTAAGGTCACAGAAATCTAACTTTCATGCAGCAGTGGAAGAACACAGAATTGATTGGCTGCCAGTTGTTTTTAACCACAATCAACCGATTTATACGGTTATTAGATTCGGTTTAAATGTTCTAAATGGCAAAGGGCACAACCAATATACTCACACACACACTGCTTGTGCAAAGTAGAAACAGAGTGAATATTGATCCCAATACAGGCGTGACTCCCCTAATATGCAGAAAGCAAGGAGTGCAATGACCTGGATTCCTTTCCACTGTGCTTCCTGCACTAGTAGGGTGTTCCTTGGGGATTACTAACACTAAACTACTTCTCCAGGTTGGAGCACAAGGCTACATTTTGCTGGTTTCTCTGACTTTCTCACAAGCCAAGAGTATACTATAGCAAAGAGCTATTTTATCAATGGCTAATCATCATTCACAGGTGCCCCAACTTCACTATCCCAAAGCCTCACTCTTGAACTTCTTCTTCAACACTAAGAGCCCCCTTTACATTAGGCCCTCCAGCACTTCCACCTGAGTTGTCCCAAAGACTAAAGCTGGCCATAGACGTAACAATTACGATCTTTCTCGGAAAAGATCTTTCCAAGAAAGATCGTTCGTTTCAACACACACGTGTAGAGCTGAATCGTCAAATATACAGGTAGAAACAATAGAATTCTACTTGTATCTGACGATTCAGCACTAACAAGGGCCGATGTTAAGGGTGCTTTCAAAGGCATCCGATCAAAATTTTCCATCCAGCCCGATCAACCAGCCGACCGATATCTTAATCTTCTGACGATATCGGTCGGCTCATTTCCCACCATACACGCACCGAATATCGTACGAAAATTAGTTTCCTACGATATTATCTGTGCGTCTATGGCCACTGTATGAACTATGGGCTTCCTTTCAATTAGGGTTCCAGGAAATACCTATTATTCACAGGGCATAGGTTACCCCTATGGGATAAAAAAATAAAATTGTTTTAAAGTAATAAAAATATAATGCAGTGCTGCCCTGCACTGGTAAAACTGTTGTGTTTGCTTCAGAAACACTACTATTGTTTACAGTATATATATAAGCTGCTGTGTAGCAATGGGGGCAGCCATGCTCATGTTACACAGCAGATAAGCTCTGTAGAACAGAATGGTGTTATCTGTTATCCACTATTTAGCCTGTGCCATAAAGCTATTTTTCATTTCCTGCTATTGCTACACAGCAGCTTGTTTATATGAACTATAGTAGTGTTTCTGAAGCAAACAGTTCAGTTTTACAAGTGCAGGGCAAAACTACATGATATTTTCATTACTTTAAAACACTTTCGTTTTTTGGTGTTACTGATCCTTTAACTATTTCACATGCCTAAACAAATACAAAATAAATAGGGTAACAAAGAGGTTCCTTTAGGCTTTTTGGCTGATGGTACTCAGGGCTTTTTCTCCTGTGACGGGTATCAGATAATTGCCGAAACTGGCCAAACCCCTAAAATTAGCTTGAGCTGTAATAAATAACAGAAGTATAGCACTGAGCCTGAGTGAGCCTTTAAACAATCATTTAATGACACCACTCATACAATTCCCTTTCAAATTACTTGTTTAGCTCTACAAACTGAACTGCGTGAAAGGCAAAAATGCCCTGATCTGCTCATTGCACCCTGAAGCTGAACAGAAGCAGAATGGAAAGCTTCAGGGTTGGAGTGCAGACTCTTACTATTCCTGGGTTGATATATGTCCTGGTCCCACACAGAGAGGTGGCTATTTTTGGCTGAAACTAACACAAAATACCCAAGCAAAAAATATGTTTAATGATGTCATTTATATGACGACTGGGCATTTAAGTATTAATACTTTTTTTTTTAATATTTAACAAGTACAATGTATGACCCAGCATTTAATTTAGCTGGTGCAACTCTTGAAGCTGCAAACCATCCCAGTGCCTTATGCACTGAATCCTAGAATATTCAATGTAATAGCTGGAAATGCTGCAGTATCCAAATTGCTGCAGTGAAACCAGTTCTTGTGCACTGATATAGTTCACCAGTTCATATATAACTCAACAACATATTATCTTTAATCTCAGACGCTGATCCCTTCTCTGCATTTCCTACAGGGAGCTCTGCATTCGAATCTCACGGGTGACACTGTAAATAGGCTGCAGAAAATGAACTTCCTCATCATTATGGCAAACATTGTATGTCCTCACTAGTCATCCTGACTTCCCAGCTAGGCTGAGTGACTGACCTGAACTGTGCAGTCCCTGTTACGCTTATATGTTCTAATAGATCTAATTCACAGGTCACAATAATTGCTTACATATCTCTGCAATGCAGGAAAATATAGGTCTATTGCAGCAGAACTTTATAATAAACACAATACAGGTATGAGATCCATTATCTGGAAACTTGTTATCCAGAAAGCTCCAAATTACTGGATGCCCGTCTCCCATAGACTCCATTTTATCCAAATAATCCAACTTTTTAAAATTATTTCCTTTATTCTGTAATAATAAAACAGTATCTGGTACTTGATCCCAACTAAGATATAATTATTCCTTATTGGAAGAAAATTGGACCAAATTACAGAAAAATCCGTTATCCGGAAAATCCCGGGTGCCAAGCATTCTGGATAACATGCACCATACCTGTATTTTTATATTGTCAGCCCCTGTCCCTGGGCGAAGAACAGTGGTAAAAAAAAATACCCTCTCATTGTTCAGAATAACAGAGCACGAACAGGCATCTAAGTGTTTGCGTGTCATAATGGTTTTTTTCTATTTTGCTGCATTTTGCAGTATTTGGAATGATGGAAAGCTGAGAGGGGCATTTTTTCCACCACTGTTCTCCACTCCATGTGCCATTGACCTTAAACAAGTCCTGAAAGAATTAGGGGCAGATTTACAAAATTCACGTGAATAATTCGAAGTTCGATCGAATTCCGATCATAGCCTAAAACTATTCGATAACCGTTCGATGGTCGAATTACTAAAAGCCCTTAAATTCGTGAATAATTATAAATTTGCCCCTTAGTGTATAACTGATCAAAGTACATTCATTTTTTTTTTTACATTTCATGATATTAGCAGTTTTATGCTGCTAATATGATTTTATTTTTCATGGCAACTGGCATTGTCTCTGGATGCTTCCCTTTACTGTTGTTTTCCATTTAGTTGTCAGCTATAAAGTCTAATTCAGCTGTTTAGGAGGGGGGGAAGGGGGATCCACTGCCTGCATCAGTCAATTAACCCTCTGCCGGTCAGAACAAGTGCATGGCTGCTACTGAAAGTCATTATATAAACAACTTCAATTGAAAGAAAAATAAACAAGATAAATAATGCATGTACAGAAGGGAGCTCTGCGCAATTTTATATGATTTGGTGTTTTCCTTCTTGCGACAATGTTACAGTGGTTATTTTGGTCATTCTTTCAAATGTGCATATTTAAAGCAGCTTCCTATACTCAGACATGCTTGTTTATTAAGGTCTCAAATTTAGTAGTTCATGGTGTGACAAAATGTGACCTGATTCAAGTGATGTAACCCTGGGCCAGTTTATTTAACAACTTTGCACTTTTTCTAACTTATTGACCTTCTTTAGGACTGGAGTTAATAACTGCACTGGTTATTTAGGTTAATGCCTTAACAGGGATCTCTAGATCTTCATGTTAATGCTTATTAAGCAATACAGTACTTTATTTGCTTTAGTAGCCACTGAGTGACTCTGCCTAGAGTTAGGCTGGGGACAGACAGGGAGATTCAGTCGCCTGGCGTTTAATAGCAGGCGACAATCTCCCCGAACGTCCTTCTCCCTGTCTGTCTCTAGTTGAAATGTAAAAGCGCCGGCTCTGTGCACACGCGGTGCGGCGATTTCCGGAATCGCCCGAAGTTACTTCGTGAGGAAACTTCGGGCGATTCCGGAAATCGCCGCACCGCGTGTGCACAGAGCCGGCGCTTTTACATTTCAACTAACGGCAGACAGGGAGAAGGACGTTCGGGGAGATTGTCGCCTGCTATTAAACGCCAGGCGACTGAATCTCCCCGAATCTCCCTGTCTGTCCCCAGCCTTAAACAGCTTGTCATCCACAAAAACCCCAAAATCCTTCTCAATTAATGATACCCCAACACACTACTGTTTATTGTATAAATAACAAATATGTTATATCTACCCAAATACATAACTTGCATTTATCAACACTGAACTGCATATGCAATGTGCTGTCTACTTCTACAATTTAGTAGTCAAATCTCTCATCTTGCATGGAATGTGCACAATTTAGGATCAATAGCAAAAACAGTATTTTTAATGCCCAACTCAAGGTCATTAATAAGCAAATTGTTAATAAAAAAACAAGGACAGAGCCCTGGGATACTGCTAGGGTTGCCACCTGTCCGGTTTTGACCCGGACAGCCTGGTATTTTGAAGGGCTGCCGGGTCAATACTTCCTGCCCGGTTTTCCAAATAAAGAAAACCGGGCAGGATTAGATTGATTGACGCAGCGATCGGCCAATCGGTGATCGCGTCAGCATAGCTCCGTCCAATGACGTCACTGACCCGCCCACCGACATCATGGGCCCACCCCCCTGTCCGAGTTCAGTCACAGGAAAAGGTGGCAACCCTAGATACTGCATACTAGATGCATTATAACTATTTCCATTAATTATGATTATTTGTAATCCATCATTCAGGCAGTTCTCTATTCAAGTACAAATATTATGTTCCAGGCCAATATTATTTTATTTAATAAAAAACCTTCTATGCGGTACTGTATCAAATGCTGTAGCAAAGTCTTAGGGGCAAATTTACTATTATTCCCTAAAAATCCCTCGAATTCCCTCAAAATTCGATAAACATTCGAATAGTTTTAGGCTATCTTTTACCTCGATATTCGATTTATCGATGAAATTGTACGATCGATTACTTTTTCCTTCGAGTGCTCGAAAAATTCGTATGATTCGAACAATTGAGGCGTTCAATCGTACGAATGGTATTCGAGCAGGTGTTTGAAAAAAAAAGCCTATGGGGGGGCTTCACATAGGCTTCTATTGCAATTCGGTAGGTTCAATCTGGCGAATAAAATTTTAAAGTCAAAGTCCTTCGATCATCGAATGGTCGAATTATCGAATATCATTCGAATTTTCGGTATTTGATGATCAAAGTGGCCAAATTTGCATATTAGACCATCCAATTAAATTGTACGATCGAAATTCGAACTAATTCGATCGAACTTCGATCTATTCACGTGAATTTTGTAAATCTGCCCTTAAGTATATCACATTCACTACCATCCTGGAGTCTTAGTTCTTGCTCACCTCATCATAAAAGGCAATTTAAACTGTCTAATATTATTAATTACACATAAAACCATACTGGCACAAACTCATTGGGACTGGGAGTGAAATTAAAGATCATCACAAAAAAACACACCCACATTCTATTCATATCTTAAGGGGATTTTTAGAAGCATATTTAGTAATCAGCGAAAGTTAGTAAACCATTTGATAAATAAGCTTCTAAAAATCCCATAGGAATGAATAGAAAGTGGATGCATTTTTCAGATTTGCAATGTATTCCAGTATGTTATCAGTTACTACCCTCCATCCTACCACTGATGTAAAATTAAAAATTTAGGCTTTCGGGCTGCAAATGGATCCCTTTCTGGTTAGTGGCACCACATTAGCAATTCATCAGTTTCTTGGCAACATGCCAGACCTTAAGGGGTTTATTTATCAAAGTCCAAATTTATCTCAGTATTTCTAATATCCAACTCTGAGAAACTCCTAATTCTTGGATGGACCTTATTTATGAAGAGAAAAGCCTGAAAAACTAGAGTCGGGCAAAGTTCTGGAGCTTTCCCCAAAAACTCTGAATTGTTCAGAGTTTTCCTCAAAAACTATGATTTCATCGGTTATCGGGATGGACATCAACGCAGACACTGGGTCCTTCCCCACTGACTTATACAGGACCTCGAGCTTTTAGATGCTGGGGTTTTAGACCATTTGTCTTGGATAAATCTTGAATAATTTGTAGTTTTGTTTTTGCTCTGAAAACTACAAATTATTTGAGATCCGGATTTTCGAAGCTTGAAAAATAACCCACTAAAATAATCCTGGAAAGTTAAGAGGCTTGCCACCCACAGATCTAAGACAGAATATCATCTGTTCCTGGGCCTTTGTTTAACATTTACATGTTCTGGTCTATTTTAAAATTCCCCCTGGATCATCCATCCATATGTTGCATTATTAGGAATGGGACTTTTCAATCAGCAGTAGAACTACTACTACCCCACAGGGGGTAAAGCCATAGGGTCCAGAATGTAAAAATCCTTTGTTAGTCATTAAGCTGCTTCTGCAGTTGTAGACTCTGAAGGCTGAAACTAGGTAGATTGTGAGCTAACTAGATCTTGAGCATGTGATTTTGAGCAATAGCCAGGTCATTGTAATGCAATGCAGGAATATTTTGTTATCCAAGTGTAACATTTAATGTGCATGGCCTTCAGCACATGACTAAGTACCATGCAGGTACGAAACGCATAGGGCTCATGGAGATGCATTTATACTATTAAAATCTCTAAAGCAGACATAGCATGTAGACCTTGAGCACGCGCGCCTTGCCTAATACACACGCCTCCCAGCTACCCAGGAAGCAAAAACAACAACAACAAAATAAAATATAGGCACCCCAAGGGCTACCCCCAAAACAATGCGCCCTAGGCACAGGCCCTCGGGGGCCTTAATATAAATACGCCCCTGAGTGCTGCGGAAATCCTTTTCTCAAAAGAGGAAACAGATTTTTGTTATATTTCATTTTGAAATCTGACGGGGCTAGACATATTGTCAGTTTCCCAGCTGCCCTCAATCATGTGACTTATGCTCTTATAAACTTCAGTCACTCTTTACTGCTGTACTGCAAGTTGGAGTGATATCACATCCTCCCACCCTCCCCCATCCAGCAGCCTAACAACAGAACAATGGGAAGGTAACCAGATAACAGCTCCCTTACAAAAGACTCCCTGGTAGATCTAAGAACACAACTTATCAGTAAAATCCAGGTCCCACTGCGACACATTCAGTTACATTGAGTAGGAGAAACCACAGCCTGCCAGAAAGCAGTTCCATCCTAAAGTGCTGGCTCTTTCTGAAAGCACATGACCAGGCAAAATGACTTGATATGGCTCCTACACACCAATATTACAACTAAAAAAATACACTTACTGGTTCAGGAATGAAATTTTATATTGTAGAATTGTGAATTATTTGCAGTGTAAACATTGTAATTAAGAAACAAAAACTACATCATAAAAATCATGACAGAATCCCTTTAAGGTTTACATCCAATACAGGAACACACAGAACTCTCTATAAATCTATACTGTCCAATGTAATCTTCATATGCCCTGGAATCACTGAACTGTCTGTCATTGCTCTCTAGTGCAGTGGATTTTTCTGGTGCAGCAGCAGGAGTCGCATATAGACTGGTGGTTACAAGTTCTCCTCTGTTATTTGGTGGAATGTTACAATCTTTTATTTTGGTTTTCTTTTCATTCTAGTACCTAGAGAGCAAGAGGTAGGTTTAGAAAATCAATGAACAGATTTGTCACTGTGATCACTGGGAAATTATAATCTATATGTTGTAACATAAAAGGCTTTTCCAAGATGGATCACCAGCATATCATTTGTAAATTGCTAAATAATTCCTATCCTTTTATGTGACACCCATCCTGCAGGGCAACAATGATTTCTCTTTTCCAAGTTTTTCCCTGTCTGCTCAACATAATTAAGGGGAAATTAGCAATGTACAGGTATGGGACCTGTTATCCAGAATGCACGGGACCTGGGCTCTTTCTGTAATTTGGGTCTTCATACCTTAAGTATACTAGAAAGTCATGTAAACATTAAATAAACACAAAAAGCTGCGTCCAATAAGGATTAATTATATCTTAGTTTGGATCAAGTACAAATACTGTTTTATTATTACAGAGAAAAAGGAAATAATTTGGATGATTTCATTATAATGGAGTCTATGGGAGATGGCCATTCTGTAATTCAGACCTTTCTGGATGACGGGTTTCCAGATAACGGATCCCATGCCTGTACTAATAGTGTGCTAGAAGATACAACAAATTTAATGGCCCCTCTCTCCACCCTATATTACAATCTATCATTATCATTGTTGGTACAAGTATGGGACCTGTTATCCAAAATTCTTGGGACCAGAGGCTTTCCGGATAAGGGGACTTTCAGTAACCATACTTTGTCTGCAAAACATCATTTAAAGATAAAACCCAATAGGATTGTTTCCTCACCAATACAGATTAATTATACCTTAGTTGTTACTATTTTGTTTTTACAGAAAAAAAAAGGAAATATGTTTTAAAAATGTTGAATTATTTCATTAAAATGGACTCCATAGCCATAGTTCGGAGCTTTCTGGATAACGGCTTTCCAGAGATCCTATAGCTGCAAAATAAACATGACACAATCTCTAGGGGTCCTTCTAGTCTCAGAATAGTCAGGGAATATTCCTGGCGCCCCGAATAAAGGAGTGATATCAGTTGGCTACGTTAGTGACCCTCTGCCTCTGGGGAAAGGTTTATCCCTGTTAATCTCAGTTCCTTCTCTGCACTCTGCAAGGAGCCGGATTAGAAATGTTTTATGTTTTCTTCTCTCTGTAGAACAAATACAGCCTGTAGATCCGTCACTAGTGTAAGAAGTAAGTAATTAGTGACAGAAGAAGTCATCCTTACCATTTGCTGCAGTGTGAGGGCTCACCCCCTCTCGGCGTCTTTTTCTGCACCTCTCTCTCTGCTTCTGCCAGATTCTGTGTCCCTCTACCAATCTACGTCACTAGTTTTACTCCTGCTCGTTCCCCTACCTCTTCATCTCTGATTCCCATTCCTGGCATTGACAGAGAATATTTGCAGATGCAATACTTTGTCTGTGTGTGGATGAGCCCATGTTCCCTGCCATCACTCTCTGGATACATGTAGAAGTCTGTCCTGTGCATACATGTCTCTAGTGGTGCCGATTAGCTGGGGGCAGGGAGGGACGTTTGCTGCTTGGATTGCTGAGTCTGTTGCTTGGCTCCAGGTCAATGCCAGCTGCTTCCATTCCTGCCTTCCTTTTCAGTGCTAATGCAGATCATCCCTCATTCTGCGGGATACAAATCCTGCACTTGAGCATTACATTCACAGTGACCTACAGACGGATGGATATTCACTGGGAGAACTGCAGCATGCAGGGAGAATGTAGAAACTAATGTGCACTATGGTTACAGGGCATTTCTCTGCAGGATGAAAAAAGTTTATTGTTGTGTTTTTTAAGGGAAGAATAGGCAGTATTTCTTAATGCAGTTGAGTGGTAGCCTTTACAGTTGAATAAACACAAGCAGCACAATATAAACCCTTTGAATAGCTACATGAGATTTTAACACAACACAATAACTATGGATCTCTGATTGCTGACTTCAAGAACAAATTATTGCATACTTGTCAGGCAGTGGCACCCAGGTAGGTTAGCACAGCTCACGGTGTCAAATCTTTTTTCCAAAACAAAAACGCAAGAATTAAGAAATGGACAAAGTTGTTCTATGAGTAGGGTTGCCACCTTTAAAAAAAAAATAAAAAAAAATAAATAAATAAAAAATACCGGCCAGTGGCGGGAACAACAGGGGCGGAGCTGTGACACAAAAGGGGCAGAGTTACCGCACGAGTCAGAGAAAAGGTACATTTAAAGTGAAGGGCATTTGTTAAGGGTATTACAGTAAATTTGCCAGTAATTTAATTGCCAGTAAATTTGTAATACCGGCCCTGGCTAGGCCAGTAAAATACCAGCTGGGTGGCAACACTAACTATGAGGCATATCCAGTCTGTCGTGACTCCATTGAAGAAAAAAAATTCAACAGCGATGAAAATTGGTGAGCCACTTAATCATTTTAAAAGAAAAATATACTAATACTATAACAACCTAACAACACTATGCCGCCCCCCCTTTCTCGCCCCCGTGCTTACAAATCGGTGTCGGAGCAGGTCAAAGGGGGCGGTGCACTAGCAGAGCCGAATTTCCGGGTTAAAATTCGGCTCTTAAAGTTACAAGAGGCGGCTTTTTGCCGCCCCTTGTAACTGGCTGCTCTGTGCCGCCTGAGGCAAGGTTCTCAAATTTGAAAAATTCTAATATCAAAGTAATTTTGGGCTACTTCGACCATCAAATAGGGCAAAATTCAATTTGATTAGAATTTTTTTTTTTTTAATTTTTGGAAAAAAAAAGTCAAATAGTGACCAGGGTCAGACTCCCTGCCCTTGTTGTCCCAGCCACCCTCTCCAGGCCACAGTCATGGCAAATGAAGGTACGTGTGAGGGAGCCTAAAGGGGTTTGCAGCTGCGGTGAGGGTCCGGAGGGGGTTTGCAGCAGGGGATGGTGGGTCCTGAGACAGCAGCCCCAGTGGGCCCAGGGCCCCCCAGTCCATCCCAGTGTGGCTCTGACCCTGTTATGCAGAATGCTTGGGACCTGGAGTTTTCTGCATAATGGACCTTTCTGTAATTTGTTTTTTTATTTTTTTTATTTTATGATTTTCACAAAATAGAAGGACAAGAAGAAAAAGGGGGGATACAGAAAAGAAACGGGATAAGGAATAATCAGTATGCGATAAGTAACAGGCAAAAAAAAAAAGGCATTAAAAATATAAACCATAAGAGCATCATTTAAGACACAGTTGTGTCATAAATATTCTCTCTAACTGGCTTAACACATAACGCTCAATAATTACCTGTAAAATAAACCTGATTTATAAATATTCCATGAAATTTATCCAAGGTGACCATTATTCCCAGAATTGAACACTTTTATTATGTATTATATGGGTAATTTCTTCCATTTGTTTGAAGTCTTCCATAGCGGAAAGCCAATCAGTAATCGTTGGTGCTTCTTTCGCTTTCCATTTTTTTGGAATGAGCGCTTTGGCCGTGTGTAGTAAATGCAGAGTAAGACAATTTGAAGTTAACTTGTCATTCTAGGAATAGAAATTCAATAATATTTGCATTTGATCACTAATATCCAAACTAGAGTTAGTAATTTTATTAATTATAAAAATTACCAGGGCAAAAATTGTTCCAGGGCTGAACATATAATCTTTCTGCAATTTCGATCTTCAAAAATTAAATCTACTAGAAAATCAATGCAATGGTGGAAATTTTAAAAAGTCTATATGACACAGGTTAAATAGTGGATAACAGATAACACCATTATGCGCTACAGGGCTTATCTGCTATCTGTTGTGTAACCTGAGCCTTTTCTCCTTTGAATTGCTGCCCCCATTGCTACACAGCAGCTTATGTATATAAACAATAGTAGTGTTTCTGAAGCAAACTCACCAGTTTTACCAGTGCAGGGCAGCACTACATTATATTTGTATTACTTTAAAAAACTAAAAATTTTTTATGTTACCGTTCCTTTAAGTCACTGTCACAGTTTATTCTGGGGGATTCCATGTACCATTTTTTGATGAGATCATTGTACCATGTTATGCTGGAGGTTGCAAAATTTTTTGTGTTTTTTGGGTTTTTGTAAAAAAAACCTCAAATTATTCAAGATTTATTGTACCCCAAATAGCTTGAATCCAAAAATACACCACCTAAAACCTGTTGAGGTCACGTAGGAGTCAGTGGCAGAGGTCCCTTCAACCATTTGAAGATGTTAATAGCCTTCATGATGTTCGATTTGTTTCGGTGGGTTCCTATTGAAAACTCGATTAATTCGAGCAATTAAACTTTTTCCCTTGAAAAACTCAATTAATTTGCGTATTCGCATAGTTCAACCCGACTACACTGATTCAGGTTTTTTATAAATTAGACAACGCTTGAGTTGGTGAGCTGTTCTAGGTATAAATACCTCACAAAACTCTAAAATTCACCCTTTGATAACTAACCCCCATAATAGCAGAATATTAGAGTTTAGTGCATAAAGTATGGCTCTTACATACAGGCATTTTTGTAGAATAGCATGCTGAGCACGTCAAAATGCATAAAATTTTTTAACATAACTGTGTTTTTGTGAATTCAGGTCAAGCACAAAAAATCCCACATATTTAAAAATACATAAAACACTGAGTCCATCAATTTATGTACATAGGTAAACTTTAACCTGCAAAAAATGCCCATTCTATTCAATAGAATATATGCATGGGTGGGAGCTGTGCATGCCCCCGAACAATGTATGTCTCTATAAAAAGAAAGCTCATATGTAAAACCCTGCTTCATGTAAATAAACCATTTTCATAATAATACACTTTTAGTAGCATGTGCCATTGGGTAATCATAAACAGAAAACTGCCATTTTAAAAATAAGGGCCGCCCCCCCCCCCTGGGATTGTAGGATTCACAGTGCACAAACAAACCAAACATGTTAGGTCACATGAGCCAATTAAATATCAGGATCACAGCTGACAGGAGCTCCGGGCTGCGTTTCCTTCCCTTCCGGTGTTGCTCCCAAGATGGTGGCACCAATGCCGCCACATGGGTATCGGCGCCGGCGCAATTACATCAGTGTGTCACGCCACCTGTGCCCGTTTTGGCGCCAAATTGCATTATAAAAGGGACGCCAGTATGGTGCCCGATTATAGGACCTGTTGCCACGTTCCTGGGTACTGTTATTCCACTTGGTTCTTGTATCTTGACCCTGCCTGGACTTTATTCTGAACTCTTGCTGCATGCCTATAGAATTATTGCCTGGACTTTGACCTTGAATTTTGCCTGTTTCTTGGTCTTTGACTTTAACCCCTTGCTTCCTCCTTGGTCCTGACTACTCTCCCTTGGGAGTCAATAGACCCCCTGACATTAACAGACAGAGTTGTGTCTTTTGCTTTCACACTTCTTCCTGTTACAGTTAGAGCTGAAATATTTCTGGTCAAGTGATCTCTGAGGCAGCACACAGACCATCACAAAATGGTGGCTTAAGGCAAGAGATGTAAAAGGGCAATATTTACTTAAATTTACTTACTTGTTGGTAAGATTATTTAATGTCACTTCATTTGATATAAACTATCTGTTGTTTAAAGAAAAAGTAAACTTTTTTTTCCCCTTAGTCCCTGCCGCAAGTCTGCTCTGGTTTCTGTGTTATCAGCAGCTTGTTTCCCCTTCTTCCTGGTGCAGAGTGAAGCCCCGCCCCTTAGCTTACTGAGCTGTCCTTATCGCTCTGAGGTGGAGATCATTCATTGCATGTTGTATCATAGCAGAGAGGAAGGGGGAGCCAGTGTGTGCAGCACCAGCAGCTTTTTTTTCTCCTCATGTGCACTCCCTGCTTGTTTTGGTTCATTCCATATCACAGCAGCACTGAGAGGAAGATTTCTCTGACACTGTTGATGTACTGTAGGTAAATTAGCAGCCCTTTCTCATTTTATAATGCTATTGATTGCTATGCCTGATCTTCTGTCTGGTTATGTAAAGAATAAAGATGATTTTTTACTGAGTTTGATTAACTCATTCATGTGTCCCTTTTCTCATTTACTGATCAATTTATGTACAAAGCTATTTGATTTTTTCTTTTTCCATTTCTGCATACTGACATAGATTAACTATGGTGGTTGTGCAAGTGACTGTTGATGAGGCTGGGAGAGCCGATTTATTATCAGTTAGAATGGCAAGTGGGGATTTTATTTAGAATCACAATGGCAGACTGTTCTGGGAGTTGTTTATTACAGTGAATGTTCAGAGCCTTATGCAAGAAATTTTAGTGATGCTGGGGGAAACTAGCTTACTAATCATTTAGGGTACAGTGGAATGTGTTAGAATTAGATTGGCAGTATGTTGTGGCATTTGTGCAGGGAGAAAAAGGCTCCCCTTCCTCTCTGCTATATCACAGCATGCAAATGATCGCTCCAACTAGTCAGAGAGATAAGGACAGCTCAGAAAGCTAAGGGGCACCAGGAAGAAGGGGAAACAAGCTACTGATAACACAGAAACCAGAGCAGACTTTCAGCAGTGACTAAGGTACATTAAGGGAACAGTAACACCAAAAAATTAAAGTGTTTTAAAGTAAAGAAAATATCATGTAGTGTTGCCCTGCGCTGTTAAAACTGATGTGTTTGCTTCAGAAACACTACCATAGTTCATATAAACAAGCTGCAATGGTGAAAATTGAAAAATGGCTACATGGCACAGGATAAGCAATGGATAACAGATGGATAACATTATGTTCTACAGAGCGTATCTGCTGTGTAACTTGAGCCATTTCTCCTTTGAATGGCTGTCCCCATGGCTACACAACAGCTTATTTATATAAGTTTCTGAAGCAAATACAGCAGTTTTACCAGGCCAGGGCAACACTGCATTATATTTTAATTACTTTAAAACAATTTCATTTTTTGATGTTACTGGTCCTTTAATCTGGGGAGCTGTTTAGAGCAAATTTACAGATAGAAAAAAAAAAGTTTACTTTTCCTTTAAATATTAATTCTGGGGGTAAAGTTTTCCTTTAATTGGTATACATCTAGTGGGCCCCAGCTATTTAGACCATACTTCTAGGAATGTGTTAGGTCATCCCCTTAGGGACTATGTAAGTTTATGTAAAAGGACTGTGTGCATCAGAGGTAGGGTTGCCACCCGGCCGGTATTTTACCGTCCTAGCCGGTAAAACACCCACCTAGGCCGGGATTACAAATTTACCGGCAATGTAGCTGCTGGTAAATTTGTAATACCCTTAAAAAGAACCATCGGCCGTGTATACTTACCTTTCCTCCCCATGTTGAATGCGCAGCGTCGTGGCCACGCCCCCAAAACATCATAGGCCTGCCCCCTTTGCTGTCATGTGCCGCCCCTTTTTGGTCCCACCCCCCGCAGGCCGGGAACATTTTTTAGAAAAGGTGGCAACCCTAATCAGAGGGTCATTCTGCTGTGTGAGTGAGGGTACTGATAATGTCTTACTGGCGCACCTCCTGTTTCTCAAACTGCCACCCTCTGTATTGTGGTCCCTTTGCTATCAGAGCCGGTTGTGCCACACCAAGCATATCTCAATCAAATAAAAACAACACTCAAGACTCTGAGATTACTGGGACAAACATATTTATTTTATCCAGAAAGATTGTTTTTTTTTTTCAACAGTTGTCCTGTAGCAGATCCTTCATTAGCTCCGAGTCAGAATATATATATATACTTTCCAGTACCACAAAATGGCAAACCTAAAAGTACAACCACATATCAAAAAGAATTGCCTTCAAAAATATCCTCCAAAAGCTTCTTCTCTCTCTGTACATTCAGTATGCAGAATATAAAGCTGAAATGGGTAACTCCCAGTACCCTGCAACTCGACGGGGAGTTGCACTGACATTTAGCAACAGCGTGATTGGACACTGATATCCATTTTAATGTAAAGATGCGAAAGTTTGATTTTACTTTATTATCTCCAAGTTTATGTTGTAACATGAAAGAAATATAATGACCAGGTAGGTATAAACCCATTACAGAACAGAATAATAGAATGAAAAGCATTTGCATGGAAATCCTAACATTTTATGACAAAAACATTTTATTCCCGTCAATTCTGTCCCATGTACAGCAGAAAATGTCAGGCCAGTGCAAGGTGAGACACTAAACAATTCATATCCCTGCATTTCATGTTCAGTAGAATGACTGGAGCACTGTGCAATGAACAAAATCCACTGCAAAAATATCTCACTTTTTGGTGAATGCAATTGGGTCTGATAACTTATATCAGCCAATCAGAAAGAAGCATGTACTGGCCACCTGGCTAATAACACACAATGAGCTACCAGACCTGGTGCATAGTTTGCATTTTTTTTGGTTATCTCCTATGTGTCAGAAATCCGCAACCCTAGAGCCGTTTGCAGAAAAATATATACATGATGCTAAAGACGGACATTCGCAAGCTTCACGCATGAAGACTTTGATTCTGATGTGATTTGATTGGTCCAAATGAAATATTCTGAGTAATTAAATGCCAATCCATTTTATTTCTAGAGCAGACATCATGATTAGTGCATTGTGACATTGAGAGTTGGAAAGTGTCACAGATTACTTGCAACGTCAGTACAAGTCTCTTAATTTTACCAATTTGTATACCCTGGTTAGATTACTTTCCCTTTAAAGTCCTTTTAAGTGATTGCCACTAATGAATATTAGATTTTCATGCTGCCATAAAAAGTGGAGTAAACTAATGGGGCATAACTAATGGGCCACATTTTGTGCCCAGGACTCCATCCCCCTTGAAGTTGGTATAGGTATGGGATCTGTTATGTGGACACCTGTTATCCAGAAAGCTCTGAATTACAGGACGATCAGCCTACTGGGTTTATTTAATGTTTACATGATTTTCTAGTAGACTTAAGCTACAAAGATCCAAATTACAGAGGTCCATTATCTGAAAAATCTCAGGTCCCCAGCATTCTGGATAACAGATCCAATACCCGTATAAGCTTTTTTTAGTTATTGATTCTGTGTTGCTGGAGTTAATAATTGTCAAATTCAGACATGGAGATTAACTGTCATATTTGCATTACTCTAATTTGGAGTAGAGTGAAGTGAAAAAAAAATAGTTTTTGGGATGATTTTGAAGTATTTTTTGGTGTTAACTCACATTTTACTCCAATTTCACTCCTAATTTGGCTTCAAATGGACCCAAGTCCCCATTTTTGAAAACCTGCTTTGTTTTGATCCGGCATTCCCCTTTGGTGTTAAATAAGAGCTAATGCTCAACAATGAAGTAGGTTAGAAATGCAGCACATATACTCAGGGCCGGAACTAGGGGTAGGCAGAAGAGGCACCTGCCTAGGGCGCAAAGCTGTGGGGGGCTGGGCACAAGTCACATGACTTGAGGCAGCTGGGAAATTGACAATATGTCTAGCCCCATGTCAGATTTCAAAATTACATTTTAAAAAAATCTGTTTTTAGAAATGGATTTAGATGCAGAATTCTGCTGGAGCAGCACTATTAACTGATGCAATTTGAAAATAATTTTTTTTCCCATTACAGTATCCCTTTAACATAGGAAAACATGTTTTAAAGCATAATGACTGCATGCCCCCAGTTCTTTAATACTACAACCCATGAAGAAACCCCAAAATAAAGTGAATTAGAATTTATGATTTTGCTCAGAATTTTGTATGATAGACAAGTGATGATTGTCAGCGCTCTTTAGTGAATGGAGAACCTTTGACCAGGAACACTGATTATTTCCTTGCAAGGTTTCTTTTTGTAAGTGCTGCTATTTAAAGGCTTTTTATATAGATTTTCAGATTTTAACCATAGAATATAGGTATCTTGTTTGAACAGCTAAGCAGATGCATTTTAACCATTATATAAAGATATGGGATCTGTTATCCGGAAACCCATTATCCAGAAAGCTTAGAATTATGGAAAGGCTGTCTCCCATAGATCAATTTTATCCAAATAATAAATTTTTTTTAATGGTTGCCTTTTTCTCTGTAATAATAAAACAGTACCTTGTACTTGATCACAAAACAAAAACGGTGGTACCATGTTAGCCTGTAGCAACAATAACACATTTTTCAATATAGGTATCACTTCTACAACACTTTTTGTATTTGTTTTTTATTCGTTATTTTTGTACTTGATCCAAACTAAGATATAATCAATCATTATTGAATGTCTATTGGGTTTATTTAATGATTCTAGTAGACTTTAGTATGAAAATCCAAATTATGGAAACATCCATTACCCGGAAAACCTCCAGTCCCCAGCATTCTGCATAACAGGTCCCATACCTGTAATACAAATATTATAACTGGCTGTTCTGGACACTACATACTTCTATATAGATTAAGAAGCAACCATCAGGTAGATATTTCTCATTAAGGTACAGTACCTATCATGCTTAAGTAATTTAACTCCAAACCCCGATGATTGATTTAATGTTAGAAACTCCTAATTACAGGAAGGCCATGTCCACTTTAGTCAAATAATTACAATTTTTACAAATAATTTCCTTTATCCCAGTAATAAAGTACCTTGTACTTGATCCAAACTAAGTTATAATTAATCCTTATTGGAGGCAAGGCAATCCTATTGGGTTTATTAAATGTTTCTTTAACCCCAGGTCCCCAAGCATTCTGCATAACATGTGCCATACCTGTCATTGTATTTGCTTCACCTATAGTCCATAGATGGCTCACTGCAGTATTTCCTTGCCAAGAGCCTTCTGTGTTAAACCAGAGATATTTCTGTAAAGTACTAAATTGCTGCTGCCTTTCAGATTGTATAATCTGCACTAATGATTGCGGCAATAGCAGTTTCAAGATTTGTCTTGAGCAATGGTTCCAAATAGATATGGATAATGTTAGCAGTAGTTATTATAGAATTGACTGCTGTGCATTATTAAATCAGTCTCCATAAGTAACAGATAGAAAAATAAAGAAATTACTATGTACATAAGCAAAAATATAATTCAAGGGAAACTCTTCCTTTACAAACCAGAATGACATATCTCTCTACTGGTTTAGGCAGCTGCTGAGACAAGTGAAGGTACATTGATGATGTACGGGATTACTAATCTAACAGATCAGGTTTGAGAATGAGCTTTGGCCTTAGTTTATGTTCTGCTTATGAAAAATGTGCTCTGCTGATCTATTCAGTGGTGGGGATTGTCGTTTCTAGGCATACTTTATATACAGAGGCAATTTTGTCGTTCCTCCATAATTTAGCTGACTACCAAACTGAATCCAGACCCTTATTTGTGAGTTACAATAGCAAAAAAAAAAAAATCATTAGCCATGAGTAATAGTTGGTCATATTTGGTTACATGTATGGAACTATTGTCTGGAAGCCTGATATCCAGAGAGCTCTGAATTACAGGTAGTCCAACAGAGTCTGTCATAAGCAAATGTATATTTTTAAAAAACAGTAGCTTGTACTTGATGGTAACAAAATTGGTGGCAAAACAGATTCAGGGAGATTTAGTCGCCCGGTGACAAATTTCCTCTTCTTCGGGTGACTAATCTCCCCGAAAAAGCCTTCCTGCTTTTCGGAGCACTTAATTTTCCAAAGTCGCCTGAAATTTCCTCGTTATGAAACTTCGGGAAAATAAGTGATCCGAGTGCCATCCTGCTGGTGATTTAGAATTTCACTGGCGTGATGGCTTTTTTGGGGAGATTAGTCACCCGAAGAAGAGGTGATTTGTCGCCGGCGACTACATTTCCCCGAATCTTCCCGTGGGCCTCTGCCATTAGCAGACTTAAGGTATGGTGATCAAGATTGATCTTATCCATTGAACAACAGATACCAAGCATTCTAGACAACAGATTCCACACTAGTAACTGAATGTAACCAATTGTTATTCATGGCTTTTAGGATTGGGTTGAATAAAAAATCCAAAGCCTTGAGATACAGCGGAATGCCATTCTGTTATAGAATGCCCTACTATAGCAACTTTTCCATTGGTATTCATTTAATATAGTTCCTGAATTATATGCCTGTTATTATATTCCCATGTCTTTCCAGTTTAGTCATTAAAACGCTATCTGGTCTCTTGGGTCCTGGCAGCCAAAAAACTGTTACTGTGGCTTTTTATTAAGGACATCACCCAATTATCTTTCTGGCCAGTGCCCATTTGTTAAAGGATAAGTAAACATTAAAAATAAGTGAATGTAAAATTTATGAGGGTGCTATTCTAAGCACTTTTGCAATATATATTATATATTATTATTTTTTTTCATTCAAAGGATACACTGTTAATATGAATACATTTTGTTACAACAGCACCACCTGCTGATGATTTTCCAACCGGTTTGACCACCAAGTAGTCAAGGAAGTTGTCAGGAGAATGAAAGAGACAGGTCTGATGTTATTCTGAGAAAGGTTTCTAATTTTATTCCTAAGGAGAAGAACATCAGAGCAGGCTCTGTCATTCTCCTGAAAACTTCCTTGACTACTTGGTGGTCAGACCAGTTGGAAAATTATCAGCAAGTGGCGCTGTTGTAACAAAATGTATTCATATTAACAGTACTTGTATCCTTCAATACTTTGGAATTAAAAATAAATAAATAATGAATGTACATTGCAAAATAACACTCTCATCAATTTTATATTCATTTATTTTAAAAGATTACTTATCCTTTAAAGTAAATTAGGCCATAGCATCCACATAGCTGATAAATTCCATACTGGAGAGCCGATAAGCAAAAAGCCAATAAATAAAAAAAAAAAACCCAGCAAATACTAAAACAGGATTAGGACCAATCACAAATTGTCTAAGAATATCACTGTTTGCATGATTCTGAATTTAACTAAATCTAACAACTGAATTCTTTACTAACCATGGTGTCTGTGTATAAACGTCCAGAATGGAAGCAGTAAAGAGTTCAAGCCACATTCTGCTTGCAGTTGACAATAAGAACAACACACAAATTGTGTAGCATTGTCTGCACAACTCCAGATACAGAGCAGCAGCATGCAAAATCCTGAGCCAACTAGCGATGCACCAAATCCACTATTTTGGATTCGGCCGAACCACAAAATCCTCAGAAAAAGATTCAGCCGAATACCAAATGAATCTGAATTTGCATATTAGGGGGGAGAATGGGAAAACATTTTTACTTCCTTGTTTTGTGACAAAAAGTCACGCGATTTCCAACCCATCCCTACTTTGAATATGCATATTAGGATTCCAATCGGCCAGGCAGAAGGATTTAGCCAAATCTAAATCCTCCTGTAAAAATGCTGAATCCCGAACCGAATCCTGGATTTGGTGCATCCCTAGAACCAACGTGTTGAATATGTAGGCATGCAGCGAATCCAGGATCGGTATTTGGCCATTTTCAGCAGAATTTGGATTTGGGCAAATCCTTATGCCTGGCCGAACCGAATCCGAAAAATCATGTGACTTTTCATCACAAAACAAGGAAGTAAAAAAAATTATTTTACCGCCCCCCTCGCTAATTTTCATATGCAAACTAGGGTTCGGATTTGTTCGGTATTCGCCCAAATCTTTTGCAACTGATTCGGGGGTTCGGCCAAATCCAAAATAGTGGATTCGTTGCATCCCTAGGAATCTGTGACTTTTTTTCTGTAAATAAATGTGCAAAGCACTGCAAAATTATAGCAAATATCAAGATTTCCCAAAGCCACAGACAAATGAGGAATTGAGTATAAAGTACACTTTTATATACTGGAATAATGCACTTTTTTGCAGTTACACAACTAACTGGATGCTCTTGTTTATCTGTAAACTGGAACACACTTTCATCAGATTATCTCATACGTTTATAGCACATTTTTGAGCATCACTTTCTATTTCTGGCAGTTTCTCTTGCCACAAGTGAGAAGTCCCCAGTGACAATTACAATGTAACGTACCACATTAAATATGTAGAAACCCCGAAAGAGGCAAGTCTCTAACCATGAAGGAGACCTGCCATGGTAAAATATCACATCAGTCAACACGTGCGCCTCTGAAGACATTAATGAATTCCGATACACAAAGAACATACACGGTCTCTAAATATTACTGTACATTTGCAATCAATTAAGACAATAGTCAAGCAGGTTATTAGATGGTACAGATAGACTCACAAATGTGGCTGCTTTGCACCGCTGTAGCAGTGGTTGTCCATTCAAGTCTTCCCTTGGATGTCAAGCCTTTGATCAGGACCCCCCCTTAGCTGATAACAAGGTTATAGGGAATAATCAATTGTATCAGTCATTGTTTCAAGAATATTTACAACAACCCATCTGTTTTCACTTCCAAATCTCACCCTAAACTGAGCTTTCAGGAGTTTATAGAAGAGGAAATTGGCTCCCTAGTTCTTGCCCTAACTGACATTTGCAGCCACCATCCTAGAGTACAATATAGGAAAGGGTAGATGGAGGGAGACTTGCCAGTGATACATTAGGACAGAGAAAGTGTACTGCTTTATTACATATCTGTTCACTCATTTTGTACAGTAGCTAAAAGCGAGTTCAGCCTATTAGGTATCCTCTCTCTCTCTAAGCAAATGATAACCTACAGCGTGCACCTTTCAATGCCTATATACTTTTCCACAAAAGGAACCCCATTGTATGGAGTCAGTGATACACTATGCCTCACTATTCATTTACAAGAATGGAGCTGACCAACAATGACCCTACAATTAATTAATGAAGACAGTGACATTAAAGGGATATTTGTGCCTGTAAATTGTATCATTATGGCTGAACCATGGGAGAAGAAAGTGAATTTTGAAAATGCAGCAGAAACTCTGTTTGCTTAAAAAAAGTGCTCATAAATTAATTTCTAGCCACAGCAAATGAGTGATTTTTAAAATAAAGCATAGAGGAGCTAACATCAATGAGGAAACTAGGAGAGAGAAGGAAGTTTAGAGCAAACATAATCACAGTATTTGTGTATCATTTTATGAATATTTAAGCCTATGTATAAAAATAAACTGAATTATTTAAAAATGTAAAGGGTATGATGACAGGGTCACTTTAAGAAATGCTCATTGCTTTTACGTCTTGGGGTAACATTAGTGGGGTGGGATCTGAGACAGGGTAGTGTCTACCACATTAAATTTCAATGCAATCGCAACACCTTGAGTATCTGTTGTGAGCTCGTGCTCGCCGATGTAGAAGTTTACAATCACTAAGCGTATTGACAAATATACATTGCATCCGAGGAACGATCAAGTGAAAGATGTACGATACACGAATGATGTGCATATACTAGGATAAGGTTTCTTCACAGTTTTCTTTGATTTCAGCCCAAGTGCATTGTGGTCCCATTCACTCCTATGTAACCCTGAGCCTACATAAAGCAATGGAAGTGTAGAGAATACACAACACAAATAAGGTTGGGAGAGGTGAAAAGATAAACAGTACCCACATTAAGGAAGCTATGTACAAAACATTATGCACAAAATCAAAATATACATACAGGTATTTACACAAGGTGCAGGATGCTTCTTTCTTTGCACAAAATGTCAAGAGAAGGTGGCGTCATGCAGGGAGGGAAGTGATGTAATGACGCCTTTACGAACTACAGAATAGTATCTGGTAATCTGAAGACTAAGTGCCTCACTAATCAATTCTGGTTTGGCTTAAGTTAGCTCACCAGAAAGAACCATCAGAAACCAGAGCAACTCAGTAGGCACCCTGAGGAACTTGAAGGGTTCAAGAATCTTTGGACAGCCCTCAGTGCTCTGAGATATCTAACAATTTCCAGCTCTGACACAACAGATCCTTTTTGTTAGAACATGGGGGGGCACGTCTCCACTCCGTGCAAGATAAGCAATATGAGATCCCCCTATACACAGTCTGGGGGTGTTTACTATGAAACCGTTCTCCATGGGTGGGGTTATTCAGGGATTTCAGGGTGCACGTGAAGTGTGCTATCACCCCTCCTGTAGTTTTCCCAGAAATTCTGTTCAAGTTGTTCAATATGTGAACTGAGGGGAAGCTGAAGGTTTAAGTGCCTAAGTAGGGAATCCAACCAAAGCTGCAACTGTGAGAATCTTGGCCTGCAACAGAGCACAGGTAAAATTGACAGAGGGTAAACATTTTATCACAGTGAGAATAACTAATAAAATAAGGCCTGCTACAAAGACAGAAATCGCATACAGAGGTCTATACTCAAATATGTTTTAGCTTTACCTCTTTTCAGGATCCAGATCACAGCACAGCACAGCACTGGGGAAAAATCCTGGTGGGCAATTCGGGGGGCAAAATCTATCCAAGAATGCACAGACATTGAGCCCAAAATCCATGGTGCGAGGGAGATAATCAGGGTCAGCATTTACACGTCCAATTATCTAACAAAACAAAATGAACAAAATACAGCACAGAACTGTAAATGATGAAACTCACAATATGTTCTGAAAGGGAAAACAAAGAGGATCCAGATGGACAGGGAAAGTGATCCATCAAGTGACCAATGAAACGTGCAAAGAGCAAAGTAATGGGAACCAGCATAAATACCTCACAAATTACAATCCCAAAGGAGAAAACATCCACAGATTCATCATAGCTTCTTCCTGCAACAAAAAAACACAGGAATTTAAGCATCATGACCAAAAAAAAGCAAGGTCGGTGACAGAACATTGTTAGGGTGAATGGAGAAGGTGCCAAATAAAAGCCATGTGCAGACTATGTATTTGTCGACCCAATTATCGTTTATTTGCGGTGGCTAGTAAGAAACAAACTACACTTTTGACTACTTTTCTTTTCAGCTAAATATACTGTATTTAAGATTTATCTTGCGTGTGTATCTTATGCTGTACATTGGAAATTTCTCAAAGAGGGGAATGCAGAATGCATTGAACACTCCAGTTGGGAAGGCAAAGTAGCTATTGAGATGAACATACTCTGTAATTTAATATTATACACGCTTCACCTATGTGCTAAGCCTTGGTAGTTTGCTTTTTAAGGGATACACAAACCTGGTATTTATATCAGCAATAAGCAAGATCTTTGAGGCACAACATCAAAAGCTTGCACCTGGTTGATATAAATACTGTTGCATGCACCTTTGCATTTCACTTGAATGGCTTTTACATTACTTCATTTTACTGATCACAAGCAAAAAGAGGGGTGTATTACACACACAGCAGTAAGAGTGCATAATACCTATGCCTCCATACCCATACAAGAATCTCTACACAAATGCATGTCTCATACACAATGTGCACAAAGGTCTAAATAAACACTGCGCATTTGGGTTTTTGTTCAGTCATGTAATGATCCTTATTTATATATAAGGCATTGGTTAAAGTTGGTACTGTAGATCCACATTTTACCTATAACCCTGCAGCTGCTCTTTTATTCTAGTGAATGACAAGGACCCTACTGCTAACGCTCCATGTGCATTCAAAAGCTCGCTTATCACTGGCAATTTATCCAGACATTGTATGGCTACCTAATGCTGGTTGGCTGCCTAATGCTATAGGGCTACAAATCAGAAAACTCCTTTTATGTATTGCTGAACGCTAATACTAAACTATCAAGCAAAATGATGCTCCTTTGGCACCAGTGGTGAATGAGAGCCCACACAGTACAATTGTTTACTTGACCAATAACCAAAGAATGCTGACACTGCTTTATATGGGTTCTTGGTGTCTCATCTAAAAAAAAACAATTAATAAATTTTACCATTTATCATCTCCGGTGCCATCCAGTAGGGATTCCCTACCACAGTATAACGCTTCCTTCGGTCTTTCCGTAGATCACGAGTCTCTTCGGATATCAAACGTGCCAGACCAAAATCTGCCACTACTAGACTCCCATCCTATAGGCCAAAAAGCAAAATTGATAACTCAAGGGTACAACACTTTAGTCCCCTTAACTAAGCTTCTGAACTTTGTTGCAAACGAATAAAGCTATTACCAATAAAAACCAATAGCACCCTAACAAACGTGTCCTACTTTCACTTTGTCTATGACTGTTCAGTAAAATAAATTTACACATTTTCAGTACTGGGGGCCTTCTTACATGCATATCTGTTTTGTTTTCAGCTTAAATATGTAGTCTCATTACACAAAGGAAGAGCAGCCTCTGGTGGCCAATCTGTCATGAAAACCATATAGTTTAAAACAGTTATCGGACCTGTTGCTTGAGACCTGGGACCTATTTTTGGATCCCCATACTTCAAGTCTGCTAAAGATAATTTAAACATTAATTAAACCCAACAGGATTGCTTTGCATCCAGTAAGGATTTATTATATCTTAGCTGGGATCAAGTACAATGTACTGTTTTATTATTACAGAGAAAAGTGAATTATTTGGCTAAAATGTAAGATGGCCTTACCTTAATTCAGAGCTTTCTTTATAACAGGTGGAAACTTTGGATAATGGATTCTACACTGTACTGAAGTTGCCCATATAGCTGAAAATCTGCAGCCCCCTTCAATAGCAATTTTAAACATGCTGGATAGATATCTGACTCTGTGTGCCAATAAGTTACAGAATCAGCCAGTGTATACAGCTAATTTTCAACAGGCATTGAAGCCTGTCCATAGCCCACGCCTTCAGGTGGCTTGTAACATTAAAGTGCATAACTTGGTACATACTAACCACATGCCAAAATGAAAATACGACTAAATATATACATGAGGGTAGAAAGTTACAGTAGCTTCATACGATCATGCCCCAGCGTGCCAGCAAATTGAAAGGAATTAAACACACTAGAATGAAGGCACAAAAACATATGTTTTATTCAGAAAAGCATGACCAGAAATATCTTCTTTCTTTCTGGAGAACTTAATAAGAGAGCCTAATATTAAAGGAAAAGTATACCTCCTGGACAATGTAGGTCTCTATAAAAAGATATTGCATAAAACAACTCATATGTAAAACAATATCAATCAATGAGAATTCCCCTTGACAAAGGCTTTACGCCGAAACGTTGGGGTGATTCTCATCTTGGGCGAGTGTATCTGCTGCTTGTAGGTTTTCTCTTTTTCATTTCTGAAAGTATACGGAGTGGTATGTATATGCTATCTGCCAATGCCTATATATTTGTATATTGAATCTTGTTATATTATGTATGATGTTCTTCAGATTGAGTAAAAAGATTTGTTTGCATACCACTGTATCCTGTTTTTTTTTTTTTTTGGAGTGTGCAAGCCCTTTTTTGATAAACTCATATGTAAAACCCTGCTTCATGTAAATAAACCATTTTCATAATATACTTTTTTAGTAGCATGTGCCATTGGGTAATCATATATAGAAAATTGCCATTTTAAAAAATAAGGACAGCCTCCTGGGATCGTAGGATTCAACAGTGCACACAAACATACCTAACAAACTATAAAGTTAGATCACATGAGCCAATTAAAGTAAAACTATACCCCAAAAATGAATTTTTGAGCAACAGGGAAGAAGTGTTGAAGCAAAACACAGATCTCTGTCTGTTAATTGGCTCGTGTGACCTAACTTTATAGTTTGTTTGGTATGTTTGTGTGCACTGTTGGATCCTAGGATCCCAGGAGGCTGTCCTTATTTTTTAAAATGGCAATTTTCTATTTAGGATGACCCCATGGCACATGCTACTAAAAAAGTATATTATTAAGAAAATGGTTTATTTACATGAAGCAGGGTTTTACATACGAGTTGTTTTATGCAATATCTGTTTATAGAGACCTACATTGTTCGGGGGGTATAGTTTTCCTTTAACAGACAGAGTTGTGTCTTTTGCTTCAACACTTCTTCCTGTTACAGTTAGAGTTTAAATATTTCTGGTCAGGTGATCTCTGAGGCAACACACAGACCATCACAAAATGGTGGGTCAAGGCAAGAGATGTAAAAGGGCAATATTTACTTAAATATATATTCCAGTTTGGTAAGATTCTTTAATATGCTACTTAATTTGATATGAACTACCTGTTGCTCAAGTATTCATTTTGGGGGTATAGTTTTCCTTTAATGCCCCAAAAAGTTTGAAACATGTTTTGAAAAAATATATTTAATTTGACTAAAGGGATAAGTAAAGTTTAACCAATTGAATAATATTTAGCATGACAGAGACTCTGGTAGTCAAATAGTCATGCTGTATTAAAAAGTACGCTGTATTAAAAAGTACAAATTTATTGAATCATAACAATCAAAATGTTACCCCAATGGGGTAACAATTTGATTTTTATGATTCAATAAATTTGTACTTTTTTTATACAGCATGACTATATAGAGATTTTTTTTCTTGTTCATGAAAGATGTTTTCCCTTTTTATAATTTTCTGAATAAAACTTAGATGTTCTTCATGACCACATGACATAACCCCAATCTGTGCCTGCTGCTTACATACCGACTACAGACTTGCAACATCTTACCTCACGTACAAGACAGTTATGAGAGTTCAAATCACGGTGGATAATATTCATAGAATGAAGATATGTCTAGATAAGCAAAAAACAAATATATTATTATAACATTTGGTAGAGTGAGAGGTAGAGTGAGAACAGCTACCACCAAAGTGATGGGACAGGCTCACAATAGTGAAGACAAATACAAGAGGTCCTCTGCACTCAACCCATTATCAATATATTTAAGACATTGAGACATTCTGTGCATACAGCTACTAAAAATGCCTTATCCTTTAAACAAAACAGGGATTGTTTGTCCATATATTGCAATATATTCAAGCTGGCCAAATATGTCAAAGTCATCCCATATCTGGCCAGTCCTACGCTCAGGGACTAATCAAACAAGTTTGGGAGTTTTACTTTGAAAGCAGCAAGTAAGTTGCAGGTAAAACTTAGTCCCTTTTGTAAAATGTATAATGAAGCAATAGAATTCTTAATGAATCAGATGCAATTTGAGTGTAGGACTGGCCAGATATGGGATGACTTTGACGTAGTTGGCCAGCTTAAATATATTGCAATGTATGGACAAACAATCCCTGTTTTGTTTAAAGGGTAAGGCATTTTTTCGTAGCTGTATGCACAAAATCTCTCAATGTCTTAAATATATTGATAAAAGGTTGAGTGCAGAGGACCTCTTGTATTTGTCTATATGTATTTTGTGGTCACAGTCTAATTGCACCCCCCCCCCAATGGTTTTAAATTAGTGCTGAGCACAACTTTCCCTTGTTTGTTATAGTTCATATAGGAGCAGTGACCAGCTCCTTGTTGTAGCTCCCACCCCTTCCCAGCTATAGACACAACTTTCCCTTGTTTGTTACAGACAATAGTGAAGAGCCATCCATTAAAACACATTGTACTCACCATTCCAGCTGCAATGTCTCTAGCAAAACTGACCCTCTGGTTCCATGGGTAATGAGTATCCTGAAAGAGCAACGTGAACAACTTGTAAAGTAAAAACACTCAATTTTATACTTATTTTGACCCACCCACTAGCCTGTGCACACACTGGTGGTAACTCCTGTATGAACAGCTGAATGTTCTTCCCCATTTGTATCAATGTTTTCAAATATTGTGAATTCTGTATGCCACTTAGGGAACTTTAAACTGCTGTTACTAAGTCTAAAAAAACTTTCTAATGCCCAAATATATGATAAATATTCTCTAATACTTCATTCTTTAGACCAGTGATCCCCAACCAGTGTCTTGTGAGTAAAATGTTGCTCAGCAAACCCATGGATGTTGCTCCCAGTGACCTTAAGGGTAGGGGCAGACAGGGAGATTCGGGGAGATTTAGTCGCCTGGCGTTTTTTGCAGGCGACAATCTACCCAAATTACCTTCTCCCTGTCTGACGATCGTAAAAGCACAAAGCGCCAGCGCCTGTGCAGACGCGGCGATTTCCGGAATCGCCCGAAGATACCTCGTGAGGAAACTTCGGGCGATTCTGGAAATCGCCGCGCCGCGTCTGCACAGGCGCTGGCGCTTTGTGCTTTTACGATCGGCAGACAGGGAGAAGGTAATTCGGGGAGATTGTCGCCTGCAAAAAACGCCAGGCGACTAAATCTCCCCGAATCTCCCTGTCTGCCCCTACCCTAAAGCAGGTTTTTATTTTAGAATTCCAGGTTTGGAGGCAAGTTCCAATTCCATATAAACCAGAGGTACTGCCAACAGCCTCCTGTAGGCTGCCAGCCCACACAGGGGCTACCAAATAGCCAATCACAGCATTAATTGTGCACCACCCAGGAACATTTTATATGCTTGTATTGCTCCTTGACTCTTTTTACATCTGAATGTGGCTCACAGGTAAAAGAGGGTGCTTTAAAACAATAAAAATAACCATATCCAGCTTGTACCATCACAATTAAAAGATCAATTGGGTATATAGTATTACAGGGCATGCAATATTCGAATGGTGATATTGTTGCCCAGTTGTTTTTAGCATTAGTCTATTGCCTGAAAATGCACCAGCAGTACTATTTTGCTTTTTCTCTATTATATCTCAGTTCTATTGTTCTTGTCCATTGTCAGGAGGTGTTTTGTATATGTTTAAATCATGGGTGTCCAAAAGGTAGATTGGTAGATTGGTAATCAGTAGATCTCAAGACACTGTCAACAAACAGCTTGAATAAATTACCCTTGTGCTTTATTCTTTTACATCAGCTATTTATCCTATAAAGGTAAATGTAGTAATATAAATTATCTTAGAAATCAATGTAATATTTGAGTGATATGATAATATAAGTAATGATATTACAGTGATATTATGGATGTAGATCATAATGGGACAACATCACTAAAAGCAGACCCCACATTAGTAAAGTATGGGCACTCCTGCTTTAAATTAAGCTTTTGCCTTCCTGACTGGCCTCCACCAGGACTGAACAGCAGGGGGCGGTCTTGTACGGTATTAGCAGTGTATGGTATAAGCAGTACCCAAATGTTCATATAGCAAAATCTAAAAGTAAAACATAATTACAGTAAATTGCAGGTTATCTCAGAAGGGCACATTATGTTATATAAAGGTAGTTATATGCCTCCTTTAATCCAGGAAACTATACAGGTCACAGGCTAGTTCTATGTATGTAATTCATGTGATTTAGTTGTATAATCACATTCACTTTACAGCGCTACGAAACAAGTTGGCGCTATAGAAATACATGTTAATAATAATAATAGGTGTATTCCTAATGGATGAAGAACCAACAGCAAGCATTTAAGAAAAGAAACATAAAAGATCCTAGATCTTTGAGTGCGATGAAGAAAAAAAGACAGTTTTAGTAGTGAACTCACCATGCCCTTTATAACTCTGCGTAAGGTCCCACCTGGGATGTACTCAGTAATAAAGTTTAGCCTTTTGTCCTTGTATAGTACTCCAATAAACTTCAGCACATTGGGGTGCTCCAAGCATCGCATCACCTTCACCTACACCAAACAGATACAGATGTTTAGTAGAAAGCATGGGAAATATATATATGAAAACAGAAATGATTACATTTAATGCATAAATCAAGGCTGGAGCATACAAACAGCATGTGCGTCTATAGAAGAATAGAAAAGTAGACAAGGCATCTCATGAACAAAAAGAGGTACTATCAAGCACATGGCAACAACAATTTATTGAAAATTAAACTTCAAATCTGATTTTATATCTTGATGTATGTGGTATTGTCAAGTAGTTTGAAGAAACTTTTAGGGCTATGGCACATGTACTGATTTTCAAGGCTAAAAAACAAAATAAAAACAATCTGCCCCCAAATCCACCCCCATTAATTACAGTGGGAATAAATTAAAAACAAAATGTCTATGTGTACTATCAATATACTAGCACAATTACCTTTGCTACTACTTTCATGTGTTTCCTCACTAGGTTTTCAATAGGTGAATTCAAAAAATGTAATGCAGAGTTTATAGGGTGGGAAAAAGATGACGCATTAAATGCCCATAACAGCTCCATATACAATAGAATTAATTTACCCCTGTATAACAAGGTATCATAAAATGTGGCAAATTAGAAATGAAATTGTGAACTAGGGGTGAGGTTTCACTGAATCAGATTCTTACATAAGGGACCCTTTAGCCATAATCCAAATTCACAAGTTAACCCTGTTACCACTCACTTAGGGGGAAATTCACTAAAGCGCGAAGCGTCTAACGCTAGCGCTAATTCGCCAGCATGACGCCATTTTGCAACTTTGCAAATTCACTAACACCGACTCTGGGGAATTTTCGCTAGCGAAGTAGATAGACTTGCGCAACTTCACACCCTTACGCCAGGCGAAGGATCGTAATTATGCAAATTCACTAAGATCAAAATATTCCAGAACGTTACCACTTACGCTAGACTTTACTTCGTCTGGTCAGACCAGGCGAAGTTCAATACAATAAATAGGAGTTTGAAAAAAAGTCCCAAAAAAATGCTGGCGTGATAGTCTGAAAAAGATTGTTTTTTTTCTTGGGGGGGTTACCCTCCTTCACCCCTAAATTTCCTAACAAATGGCAACACAAATATACAGGGGGCACATTTAGGGCAATAGGACAACTTTATTTTATTTATTAAAGGTTTCCTGGGATTGTGTAGTGGAATGTAGTGGCTGTAACATATACTTCTATTATACTTTGAAATTTGCGCCGTATGCAAATTAGGCATCGCTAGCGTAAATGCGCTTTGCCTGGCGAAGTAACCCTATTGCAACTACGCTACCGTTCGCTGACCAGAGCGTAACTTTGCACTTTAGTGAATTTGCGTAGCATGGCGAAAATTCACCTGGTGAAGTGCGCCGAACGTTAGCGAAGCCAACGCTAGCGAATTTTTGCATCTTAGTGAATTTCCCCCGTAGTCTCCCATTGGCACTGTATAACAATTTCTAAATAATTGTAGAACAATTTTAACACAGCTTTTCTGGAACCCCCATAATGGCTCTCATCAGGCCTAGATTTTGTATAAAGAAGTGCTATGTAAATAAACACAAAGTATATGACTCACTGACAATGGTTATTTAAAAGGTTCAACTCCTCTTTAATAAGACTAGAGGACTGGAAGCATTGTGGACAGAGGGTGTTCCTAATTCCTAGTCAAAGGGCCATAACACAAGCTGAGACTGAATGTGGCTGACAATCCTGCCTAATAACATGCTTCTCACTGAGCACGCTGTGCATTTAAGTGTCACTGACAATGAAAAGACCTAACAAAATCCAAGGTAAAGCGTTCCTGTAGAACTTTGAAGGCCTGGATCATTACTGTTATAGGACTGGTGCAGTATGTTCAGTATATAAAATTCACATTTCTACTCATTTTTAGGGTCTCCTTTAAAGGCATACTGTCATGGGAAAACATATTTTTTTTTCCTCAAAAAGCATCAGTTAATAGTGCTGCTCCAGCAGAATCCTGCACTAAAATCTGTTTCTCAAAAAAATAAACAGATTTTTTTATATTTAATTTTTAAATCTGACATGGGGCTGGACATATTGTCAGTTTCCCAGCTGCCCCCAGTCATGTGACTTGTCCTCTGATAAATTTCAGTCACTCTTTACCGCTGTACTGCAAGTTGGAGTGATATCACCCCCTCCCATTCCCCTCCAGCAGCCTAACAACAGAACAATAGGAAGGTAACCAGATTGCAGCTCCCTTACACAAAATAACAGCTGACTGGTAGATGTAAGAACACCAGGTCCCACTGAGACACATTCAGTTACATTGAGTAGGAGAAACAACAGCCTGTCAGAAAGCAGTTCCATCCTAAAGTGCTGGCTCTTTCTGAAAGAACATGACAAAGCAAAATGACCTGAGATGGCTGCCTACAAACCAATATTACAACTAAAAAAAATACACTTGCTGGTTCAGGAATTAAATTTGAGTGAATTGTTTGCAGTATAAACAGTGTAATTTAGAAATAAAAACGACTTATCTTAAGCAATTCATTTGCACTTACCTCTTTTAAGAAGGTTCTTTGTGTTTCCTCATCAAACCTAATTAATTCCTTCATTACCATCACTTCCCCAGTCACCCGGTGAGTAACCTGCATTAAGAAGGTTAGAAACCAATATATACTATTAAATGCATCTCTAGAAGGAAGCTATTGCAGTGCTTTAGTCTACTCTAACTGTCCAAACAAGCAGATGTTTGCCCCATTTGGCCTGGATTTGGGGTCAGGCCACAAAGGCCTACAGAAGTCTGGGGGTGGCATATTGCCCACAGCTGTACTGGCAGACATTTAAATCTCCTACCTGCCCCATTTCCACACTGGAGAAGGTGACAGCAGCAGTGATTGGAGGGTGGTACAAGCAGTTGGGGGAAGTGCAGGTGGGGGTGCAAGCAGCTGGGTGGCCAAGGGATGCACAATTTTTAAATCCAGCGCTGCATTTGGCCACCCAATGTTGTGCTGATCTAATTGTTGACCCCATAAATACAAGGATGAATTTTCAAACCTGCCTGATAGACACTGGTTGTTCAACCAGTCCTGAGTCCCACATACACAGGCCAATTACCTGCTGACTGGAGAGGCTGAGTTGGCACCTTCTTTGGCCCAGAGGCGCTGAGTGTGTATACTACTGCCAGATGCTGTAACTCCTATGTTTATTGCCTGAAGAAGCGGGTCTGAGCCCGTGAAACGCGTTGTACTGATTGGAGTTCGTTAATAAATTTTGACTGCTTAATTACAGTCGTTTTGTGTCTGCTTGGAGGAGGTAAGTCCACCACTGCCTCCTCTGATTACCAAGTTTTGGCTTTTAAACTCGTTTATATTCTTTTGGCGCCTCTGTTCTTTCTATACAACTTCTTTGACCTATGTATACCAAGCTTTAGAATGCATAAAGATAAGCTTAGGCTTTACCTTGAGGTAATTCAAATACTTGTGAAAAGCATTCAGATGAAACCAACTAAGCCGCAGTGTGCTGCGAGGATCTTACAGGAAAAATGGATTGCTTATGTAACAGAAAATGCCACAGCAGTATTTATGTCTAAGAACCAAAAACAAATCACTGGCAATTTTGAGTGGGGAAAAACAGCACACAAAGCACTTGGAATTCCAAGTTTTGTTTGCTGATAGGATGCCTACTGGATATCTACTGATAGGATGCATTTATATTTATTTATAGAGAAAGGCCTCTGATGGGGCTGAAACGTTAGTCATAAGTTGCTTTGTCAATACATTTTTGTCAGACTTTTAAGCCCTGTGAGTGCTGATCGTTTTTTGGAAATGATGGCGATAAATTGTGGATCGTGCACCCAGGCACATAAAAACTTTTTTCGTGAGTGCCTGCAGTTTGGTGGTGTTTTATATATATATATATATATATATATATATATATATATATATATATATATAAGCATTCATATTGCTATGCAGAAATACCAAGTTATTCACCTTTATAGCTTGACCAAAGAATCCCCTGCCCAACACCTCTCCTGGGATGAGATCTGAGGGTCGGAAGATCCGGTGGACACTAGTGACAGTACGGACCGACTCAGAGCGGCTCATGTCTCTGCGAGAACAGGACGGCGATCCCACACAGCTGGATCCAGGTGACCTGTCTATGCTACAACTGCGCCTTAAATATAAATTGGGAGTAGGCAAAAAGTAACATACAGTAAGCTGGCTATAAACAGGGTTAATATTTGGCATTTCGACCCACATGCCAAAACATTTGCATTACAGGACATGGCCATCGTGTTGGCTGATCCCATAATAATGCTAACAGGACTCATCCAGCAACACTATTTTGTTATCTTTTGCATCCCCACATACAGTGTATACCACTGGTCTGCTACTCTATTCAGTGTGCAGCCAGCTTTTACAAATAAGCTATACACTGCTGTTTTATTAGAGACATCACTGTTGCTGGTGTTATGTGCTACTCAGTAGGCACAAATTAAATAGTGTGTGCACTTAGCATGCTAAGGGAAATCTGCAACATGGTCAAGACAAATCTGTGTTACAGACAGAGGAAGTAAAGGACTGTATTTAGCTACACCTCTCCATATAGGGGAAGTTCACCTTCAAATAAACGTTTAGTATGATGTAGACGTATGTATTATGTAACTTTTTGTTAAGCTCCTTCGCAATTTGGAATCTCAGCAGCTGTCTGGTTGCTAGGGTACAATTTACCATAGCAACCAGGCAGTGGTTTCAGCAAATATAAACTGAATTTTAGAAGGCCAGAATAGAAATATTAGTAATAAAAAGCAATGACTGCTATTAAATTGTAGCCTCACAGAGCAATAGATTTTTGCTTGGAGAGAGAGGTAGAAGGAGAAGGCAGATACTATACAGAAACTATAAAATCTAACACGATTAAGACTAACTGAAAATTGCTAAGCACAGGTCATTCGATTACACACCAATGTTTAAATAAACAAAAAAAAGTTGAACTACCCCTTTAAAACCTTTTTGTTGCCCCTGCTCCCCTTTATTTCCTAACATTTTATACACAAATATTCCTTATCACTAACTAGAAAAGAAATTAACAGTAAGGAGATAGGGGTCAGATTTTACAAACTATCAGCTGCTGCCTTGCGTATAGCAAGAACCATGAAAATCAGTTAGGAGAGATTAATATAGGAATAAAAAAACTCACCTCTGGTAAAGACACAATAAACAACTGACACCAAAGCAGAGCGAGGGGCATTTTTATCAGCCTGTCAGTTGCCGTGGGATGTTGAACAATGAATACTAAGCTGGTCTGTGGTTTGTGGTCTTATGTACGTAAATAGGAGCAAAAGTTCTGAATACATCCTTCTCAAGAGAAGTATGTGGTAGTACTGACATTTCCAGTCTATATTTAGAAGCTTAACACTCTCTTTAAAAGATCATGTAAAGTAATACCTTAAAATTCACTTTTTCCTCTAAATGGAGAATAATGACATATTTACACTATTTGTTTAGATAGGAAAATGCTATTTGTGTTATAGTATGGAAAAACTTTCAGCTAGAGGGGAAACTTTCTAACGATATTGTGAATAAAAATCCACTTATATCTAGCCAAGCATTGTAAAAAGAATATATTTCCATACCTCTTGTACAGGTCTAAAATAGCTTTATTATTTAGTTTCCCTTTTTATGGTATTTATTGTGCTGAGTACATAAGTGTTATCCTCTTATCATAAGGTCTATAAAGAGGTTAATCATTTTGCTGTTTCAGTCTTGCCTAAGCTACCATTGTCTCATGCTGATCATTTACAATCAAATCTCTCACAGCACTTGGGTAATGGTATAATCCAATCTTAGAGAGACGTGCTTAGTCTGAAACAGGTATGCACAGACACAATTATATGAAAACTAAAGCTTGCCAAAAACCTGTACATAGAGATTAGACTGTATAGCCTTAGGCTGGGGACAGACAGGGAGATTCGGGGAGAATCTGTCGCCTGCTATTAAACACCAGGCGACAGAATCTCCCCTTAATCATTTGCCTATACTGCATATAAATGTATAGTGGCAATTTAAAGCCAAAAATATTCATAGAAAGTATGTTTTTGTGCTATTTATGAAAGATTCCTTGAGATGCAGACCACTGAAATTATAAAGACAAATCACAACTAGATCTCTAGACTCAAAAAAGTTCCTTACATTACTGGTCTTTGCCGCCTGACTGTAATCTCTGCGCAAGGGCTCGGCATTGTGGGGGTCTCATGAGGGTCATGCTCAATTGTCAGCTGCAGGAGGCGGCTTGTCTCTTGTATCAGAACATCAATCTACAAGGACAATTTAAAATTACAAGGAAGATGCTGGATTATTTAATATGTGCTTTAACAAATAAAACAGAAATGTAATTACCTCATCCAGGGGAACACTGCGAATTGGGGTACCATTAATCTCAAGGATTCGATCTCCAATATGGATTGAGCTCTGAATGTCAGGACCTAAACAGTCTGCATCGAGCCTATTCACAAAAAGAAAAGAAAAAAAAATCAACGATAATTAGGCCTTGCTCTTCAAGCATTGCATGTGATTTGGCAGAAAGGATTAAATATATGGCTCCTTATAGCCTTGTGTCCACCAGCCATCTTGGACTGCACATGCTGAATGGCACAACTCATTCTGCACTCCATGGTACTGAAGCTTGTAAATCTATAGTTTGTGCAGGATATTTATTCTCTCTATATATTCAACTACAATCTGTCAATATATGGGAGTTACTACTTACATCAGCAAGGTGTCCTCCGAAGACAACACTTATATACAATTGCTGAAAAGTAATGTTCTATGAATTTATTGCATAGCGGCTCTGAACCATTAAGCTGTATCTGTGCTATAAACCAGCCGTTCTAGATGCGTAGTTGGCCAAAGGGACATATCGGAGTGATCTGCATGTCTCCACCCATGATGCCTTATGGGATAATTAAAATGCAAATTTTTGGTATCTAGGCAGTGCTATGGAATGGGATAAGGAAATACCATCTGATTTCAGAAGGCTTCACTTTGCATGTAATTGCAGTCCTTCTAACCCTATCCAAGTTACATTTCCCATTTTTCTACTCTTCAAGCCCTAACCCCTCAGAAGCCATGTTCAAATATCTTGCACTGATGAGATCTATAATGCACAAAGTGGTTTCGAGGAGAGCACTCAGGAGAGCAGTAATGCTGTGAAGATTCTTTATTTGGTGACTACTACAAGGGCTTGAGAAAGGGCTTGCAAGCCCGAAACATGTTGTGTATTATGTAGTCACCAAATAAAGAATCTTCAAAGCATTACTGCTCTCCTGAGTGCTCTCCTCGAAACCACTTCGTGCATTACAAATACATAGGGGATTGCGGTGACCCTTAGGAGGATTGAAGCATTCCTACTTCTAATTACAAGGCAGAGCGAGAGAACAATCTTGTAATAGACTGATGAGATCTAACAAGATAGAAACAGGCTGTAAGTTTGGATATATGGCTCTGAACCATAAAGGTGGCCATACACAGTGACATCCACTCGTAATCTTCCCGATATGCCTATCTTGAGGTGGGCAATATCGGGTGATCCGATCGTGTCCCCAAGGGTCGGATCACAAAGGAGCAGATACGGGCAGTTGGATCACAGGACCGCATTAACAAATAGATGCGGCTGCGATCCGACAGGATTTTTAGTCCTGTCGATCAACATCTGGGCGACTGTCGGCCAGATATTGATCGGGTTAGCCCATCAGAGGCCCCCACGCAAGGGGCGATAAGCTGCCGATTCAGTCTGTTGGCAGCTTTTATCGGCCCATGTATGGCCACCTTTAGGCTATATCTGTGCTATAAACCAGCATTTCTGGATGCATAGTTGACCAAAGGGACATAAAGGAGTGATTTGCATGTCTCCGCCTACAATGCTTTATGGGAGAATTAAAACTCTGTTTGGCATCAAGGCAGTGCTGTGTGTATGGCATGAGACAAGTAAATACCTTCTGATTTCATAAGGCTTTACTTTGCATGTAACTGCATAGACTCACACATTACTGTATATTTCAGAAACCCTGCTAATTAACAGGTATTGTAATAAAAGGTGCAAAAGACTGCCAAGGTGAATGAAGTTGAACTGAAAAGGTTGCTCAGATGAGTGGTGAAATGTTTCCAAGATTATTCAGAAAGCTGCTTTATACTTACCATTATATAAAAACTATAGATAGTTCTTCATTAAATCATTAGACAAAAGAGGGGGTCTACAGCCAATCTGCAGGTAGCACTTAATGGGCATGTCTGACAGATTACTAGACATAGCCAACCTTTTTATCTTTTATTGCATTACCATATCCGCGTTATATGTGTATACGCTTTATGTATTCAGTTTGTGCAAAGAAAAATATATTTGTGCAGAGGAAAGTATTTCCAGTTTGCAAAGTTTATTGCACACCCTGAAAGTGCCTCGATTACTTACTCAGTGACTCGCACAGTGTGAGAGTGCTCTGCACAGGATGGCGTGATAGAAACGGAGAGGCCGCGTTTCCCATCTGAGGCTGGGAGAGACACTAGTGTGACTATGTGAGGTGATCGAGAAGCTGGGGAGTCAATCACTGGAGTTACTGAGAACTGATAGTAACAAGGCCCACTGAGTGAAAGAGATAGAGAGAAGCATGTTAGACAGGGCATCATGCGGAGTGCCTTTGGATTGCTATTAATTCACAGGTACAGAACTTGTTATCCAGAATGCTCAGGACCTTGGGTTTTCCAGATAATGGATCTTTCCATAATTTGGATATTCATACTCTAAGTCCGTAATTTGGATCTTCATACCATAGTCTATTAGTAAATCGTGTAAGCAGTAAATAAACCCAGCAGTCTGGGTTTGCTTCCAATAAGGATTAATTAGACAAAAAAAGGAAATATTTTTTTAAAAATTTGGAATCTTTGGATAAAATAGAGCCCATAGGAGATGACCTTTCCATAATTCAGAGCTTTCTGGATAATGATCCCATACCTAATAATAATTCTGGCACTAACAAATAAAACAGCATTTATTTTAACCATTTATGAATGACTACTCATAGCAATGATAGGTTTTTGCCTAAAATAGCTACAAAATAAAAATATATAATATATCATTATATATATAAGGTTGGTTTACTTAAGACTGAGAAGAGCTTAATAACTTAAACAGAAATAAATAGAAATAGAAAGTAAATAGAAAGGGCTGGTACACCACAGCGGATTCAGTGTCCAGTGTGCACCAGCTTAAAGAACAAGTAAACCTTTTTTTTTTCTATCTCTAAATTTGCTCTAAACAGCCCCTCAAATTAATGTACCTTAGTCCCTGCTGCAAGTCTGCTCTGGTTTCTGTGTTATCAGCAGCTTGTTTCACCTTCTTCCTGGTGCAGAGTGAAGCCCAGCCCCTTAGCTTTCTGAGCTGACCTTATCTCTCAGACTAGTCTTGGAGATCATTTGCATAATGTGACATAGCAGAGAGCAGTGTGTATAGCAGCTTTTGCTTGGGGAAACTAGCTTACTAATGAAACACTGGCTCCCTCTTCCTCTCTATTGTGGAACAGCAGCAAAATGCACTGCTCAGTAAACTAAGGGGCTGGGCTTCACTCTGCACCAGGAAGAAGGGAAAGAAGCTGCTGATAACACAGAAACCAGAGCAGACTTGCAGCAGGGACTAAGGTACATTAATCTGGGGAGCTGTTTAGAGCAAATTTACAGAGAGATAAAGAAAAACATTTACTTTTCCTTTAAGGGCCCTTACACACAGGCGTTTGTTACCTGTGCTCCCCTGCGTTCCGTTTGGCTGCGTTCAGCTGCAGGGGAGCACAGGTCTAGACGCACTTCAGGCTTTTCAATTATGTTGTACCCATGAGATGCGTGTAAGCGCTGAAAGCAGGTTCAGATGCAACATGCTGTGTAAGGGCCCTAAACCTTTGCACTCAAGTACCAAATGGAAGCTCTTTAATCAAGTCCATATTAATCAAGTGTCTGTGTGTGTGGGCTTTAGGTTAGCAACTGGACTTGCTGAGTAATCTTGAAAGTGTTTCACCAGTTCAACAAAGTTGAACTGAAGAAGCCACTCTGCAGAGAAATGTTTTCAAGATTACTCAGCAAGTCCAGTAGCTTTAGACATCACTTTTAGATAAACTAGATATCAGTAAGTTTAGCACAGTTTATAGTCCTATTCAATTACTTGGTCACTAGTTCACATTTTCTGGCACTTTGACAAAGCTTTGAAAATGTTTAGCCTCAAGTGATTTTATTTTACTCAAACTGCATGCATACTCAATAAGGTAATATATTTAGGAATAATTTTTATACAAGACAGAAGTGAGAGGGTACATAAAAGGAGCCTGTGCCCAATGATTTTACCAATAGAGCTTGGATCTCTCCACCAGGGCATATGTTTCTCCATCACCGATGTAAGCTTTACAGCGGGAACACATGAAGCATTCTGGGTGGTACTTGTGCTCTCCTGCTACCTGTCAAGAGTAAAATTCCTGATGAGTGAATACTTGGTCAGCTCAGAATAAGTGGTCCAATTCCTGCAAACCTCTATCTTATGTTGAACTACAATTTCTACTGTACCAGAAGGGCTGCAGTAGAAGGAAATTGTAGTTAAAAAACATGTTTGGGATTTATTGTTCTTTGTTTACATTGGCGTGCACAGTAATTTTCTTACAAACCTTTCTCTGATGGATTCGGGGAGACAAAAAATCTGAATTACTTTTGGTTACAGAACGTCATACACACTCAACAGATCTTCCATGCAAGCAAATATTATGAAGAAACTAAAAATGCCTTGTTATTTTAATTTTTAAGGAAGGCCTTTATAAAGATAAAGACATCCTTCTGGGCACTTACCATGACTAGTCCTTTGGTGATATTTTCAGAACAGCCTTGGCACATCCCCCCAAATCGTGCCCAGTAGTGCTTCTTGCAGAACAACTTTCCATCCTTCTCATAATATCGATGGGATAAGGACACACCGCAATCACTGCATCTGAAACAAAAATCACCACGTCAGGCACGCATTCCAATTCACTATTGTTAAAACAGCTATGGTTTTGGCAGAACTGGATACTCAAGTATTCATTAGGTCTGCTAATACTGTAAGGATAGATGTCCATTAATACTATGAGTACTTCAGCGTTTTTATATGATGGGGCTAGAATCCTGCAGCTGTGGCTGGGGGTGTCAGACAATTGGCCCTGCATCCGTGCAGATATGATGGAATGGACCTCATGATCCTTTAGGCTAAGGCCAGACGGGGAGATTCGGGGGCATTTTGTCGCCTGGCGACTTCTCGCCGCGACTGGCGAGGCAATTTGGAGCAATTTCAAAAAGCGCGCCGCTCCGTGTGGATACGCGCCGGTGTTTTCAAGCAACGCCGGTGCGCTTGCTTACTTGGCTATTCGGGGAGGTTCGGGGGCTACAAGTCGCGGCGAGAAGTCGCCAGGCGACAAAATGCCCCCGAATCTCCCTGTCTGGCCTTAGCCTTAGTGGAGCTGATGTTTTTAAAATTGGTAATGATATTTGCAGTGACGCAGATTTCATGCACAGCACTAATTGAATACATACACAAGAGAAGGAGATGGGACACAGTAAACAAAATGTTACTAACAAATGTCACGGATTAATGTTCATGTATGCTCCCTTAAATAATAGCTTATTAAATGAAAAGTGCATTTTAATAGAGTCTGCCACATTGCCTTTGTAGTACCCTAGACAAAAAAAGAGAGGTACACACTTGAGCAAAAGTGAGCATCTGTGAACAAGTAAATTATGCCTACATTCTGATCTGTTATACACTGCATGTAGCACATTTAATTTAAATCTGTGAAATATTCAAATCAGGTTTCTGCAAACAACACCCAAGTCTAGCCAGGTATGTGAGGAAATATGAAAAAGGGAAAACTGCTTCACAAAAAGAGAAGCTGTAGGCTACAGAGAAGCAAATATAACAGATAACAGGTACAGGAAATGTGAAGCAGAGTGGAATAGTGTAGTGGTTATCAGTGAGCATCTGCAGGTTCCCTTTATACTGTACAGACAATAGATCAAGTGTCAGTTCACTTTCAGTGAGTGGTATATTCACACATCCAGAGGCAAACAAGGGAAAGTTGTGCTCACCACTAATTTTTAAAACCATTTAGTGCAATGAGGCTGTGACTACAAAATACATATAGACAAATACAAGAGGTCCTCTGCACTCAACCTATTATTAATATATTTAAGACATTGAGCCATTTTGTGCCTACAGCTACTAAAAAATGCCTTACCCTTTAAACAAAACAGGGATTGTTTATCCATATATTGCAACATATTTAAGCTGGCCAACTATGTCAAAGTCATCCCATATCTGGCCAGTCCTACTCTCAAATTGTATCTGATTAATTAAGAATTCTTTGTATGCACACAATTTCTCAATGTCTTAAATATATTGATAATGGGTTGAGTGCAGAGGACCTCTTGTATCTGTCCTTCCAGAGGCAGTTGTCTAGTTTGCCAGGCCCACTTTTCACACATCTGACAGCCCACTAGGGACACTAAAATAAGTGGTTGTTTAATGAATTGGTCTCCCACCTAGGGTTGCCTTCTGCCTGGTATTTTACCGGCATGGCCAGTAAAAATGAAGCTTGATCCCAAGGGAAAATACATAAACCTATAGGAAGGCTGGATTTTTTTTAAAAAAAAGTGGCAACCCCACTCCTACCCCAAATGGGCTTTAACATCCTAATCCTACATCCCCCATTCCTGAACTTTAGTGTAAACATTAGCTACTAAAGAGTTAGTAGATATAGATATGAAATAGCCTCACAGGTAAGATATAACATTGGCCCCATCTGTAGCTTTGGGCTATTCTCTTTTACTGTTCTCACAGTGCACTGATTTCTATGGGCAGTTAAGAGCTGGATGAAGGAGCTTTGGCCACTTGGGGGAGCACATGTTCCATCAGCTCTTTCACTAAGGTCCAAACCCAACTCCCAGATCATCAACTACAGAGTAACAGACTAAAAATATCAAATATAATGCACAAAATTTGTTCTTCCCAAAGACAATTTGTTGAGAAATTCAATGCTAACTGGGGAGTACTGCATGAATCCATTACATCTCCCCCCACAACTAAAGTGGTGCAAATAACTCTCTAGTGACTACTGTAAAACTCAGGATTACTCCTCCTTTTGTCCCATTCTTAACTAAAGGAAAAGCTGTCAAATCTTAGGAGTGCATGAATATAATATATCTTGTACGTGTTTTATATGTTCTGTCAGGTTGGATTTTGTGTGAGTGAGCCCCCCATGGAGCAGTTTCAAATACCAGCTGTTCACAATCTTTGGGTTGCTAATGTCCCGCTTCATGACTCGGCCAATGGCCCAAAACAGGGAAGTCTAGACCACACACAATCATTTTGTCTCAGATATATTATTAGCAATTAGGCCTCCTTGTTGCCCTTTTACAATTTGGTCCAGAATCATTTTTTCCACCTTCCCACCTCTTCAGAAATACCCATATACACAGAGTATTGACAACCCTGGGCCCACCAGCATCAAACAGCCATCATGTAGGTGCTGAAAGTTGTAGTTCAGATACACGCTTGGCTTTCCTGACTGACAAATAGTGGCTTTATTTCTGTCTGACACTGCCACTTGTTTTCCTGCCGTGCTCACCCTACTGCCTCCTCTAAACACAGTCACTGATCCTTTCTCTTTCAGTGAAGGAAAACCAAGCTGTGTAACTTGTGACAGGAAAGCAGTGTCTCTGCAATACATATTGCTACGACACAATGGTAGGGATAATTGTGACAGGAAAGCAGTCTCTGCAATACATATTGCTACGACACAATGGTAGGGATGATTGTGACAGGAAAGCAGTCTCTGCAATACATATTGCTACGACACAATGGTAGGGATGATTGTGACAGGAAAGCAGTCTCTGCAATACATATTGCTATGGTACGATGGTAAGGATAATTGTGGCAGGAAAGCAGTGTCTCTCTGCAATACATATTGCTACGATGGTAGGGATAATGTATGCCACATCACATGTTTGTCATGGGTTGCACAATCCTTCAATGTATTTTAAAGCCATTGATATAATCGTGGCTGAGACACACCCACTGTGCAGAGACTGAATGGAACACTCCAGCTAAGCAGCAGCAGAGAATCAATCATGTTAATGCAAGCACACTTCCTGCCTGAGGGACTGGGCTCAGGGAAAAAATCAATGCAGGGGAAGGACACCATGGGCTGCAAAGGAAAAGGATGGCGTGGCAAAGCTTTTTCAGGTCATGATCGTTTTAAGGGAAAGTGCTCTCCTGCCATTGTCTTGCCTCCAGAGCGGGGAGGGGGTACCCTGGCCGACCATGATTTACTCTGGGATTGGAGTTCTGCAGTAGTTACTGTATGTATGTGGGCTGCATGCTAATTGCCTACCCACGCCCACCCACAACAGGCACCCAGCACCCACTAACTTCACTAGAGCAATCCCTGTAATCCCGTAATGATGCATTATCCAGCAGCAGGTGCCACAGCCTCCCAACCCAAAGCAAACCTGTTACTCTCTAGTCCTGGATTATGCCACTTGCTTCTAAATATCCAAGGCAATAACAGCCCATCAATATAATCTGCCTACTAATGCACCTCTTCACTGGTTAGTGTCACTTACCATGAGCATGATTAATCACTTTACTATATTTAGCACCCAGCCCTCCACCCACAACACAAGACATACGGAACAATTAAAAGTCAAGGGCGGAATTTACCAAACTGTTACAAAAGGGAATTAAAAAAAAAAAAAAAGATACTGTAAGGAGTCTTCAGCTGGCCATACACATTCAGATTTTATTTGTTATATAGTGAACGTTCAGATATTCATTCATTTTACTGCCACAATCCCAAATTAACATTCATATTTAAACTGTAGAATTAAAGTAGGAAAAATAACAAATCAGACATTGTTTTGGCCATTAATTGACAGACAGCAATTGTATGAAAGTTATGTAGTTACAGTTGCCCATGGATATCTTCAGGCAATACATGCAAAGATATTATCATTAATGTTCTAACCTGTCCAATCAACTAAATGATTTATCACTATAATACGATAATTGTCAGGTTGATTATTCGAAGCACACATGCAGTCTAAAAATCATACAAAACCTTGTTTTGTACAATTATATATATACACAGTATACATATATATATATATATATATATATATATATATATAGTTAGGACTGACGCATGGACACTGCCTTGATTGGTTTGCATCAGTTGATGCATACTTTATACAAACTTTGTGCAAACTAAAAATGTCTCTTTTTACTAAATGTTACCTTTAAATTGGAGTGCTGGGGTTAAAATGTGCAGTATGTCTGAATATATATATATATATATATATATATATATTTATATACATACAGGTATGGGATCTGTTATCTGGAAACTCATTATCCAGAAAGCTCCAAATTACAGACAGACTTCCTTATAATCAAAATAATAAAATGATTTCATTTTTCTCTGTAGTTATAAAACAATACATTGCACTTAATCCAACTAAGATACAATTAATCCTTATTGGAAACAGAAACAGCCTATTGGGTTTATTTCATGTTTACAGAATGTTCTGGTAGACTTAAGGTATGAAGATCCAAATTACGGAAAGATCCACTATCCAGAAAACCCCAGGTCCCAGGCATTCTGGGTAACAGGTCTCATACCAGTATAGTTTTATTTCTGTCTGTGTGTAAAGGCTCTTACACACGAGCGTTTTTACCTGCGCTCCCCTGCGTTCAGCCGCAGGGAAGCGCAAGTATAGACGCACTCAATGCTTTTCAATGAGGCTGTACTCACACAAGCGCATGTACAGATGCAGTCACTTGGATTTGAAAGTTAAATGCGTCGTGACTCAGGGCTAATTGAAGAAACTGTGTTATCTAAAGTTATCTTAACTCATTTAATGCATTTAACCTTTTCATTAGCATACCAAAGCACCATTGTTTTCAATGGTGAACTCTTTAATTGGATGGGATGCTGTGACACAATATTCTGTGCTAAGTGGGATAAATGAGATAGATGAGTTAAGTCACGACGCATTTAACACACAATCCAAAGTGACTGCATCTGTAGGTGCCGAATGCAGGAAAAATCCAGCATGTTGCGTCTGAAACTGTGTTCGTGTGAGTACAGCCTCATTGAAAAGCATTGAAAAGCATTGAGTGCGTCTATACCTGCGCTTCCCTGCCGCTGAACGAAGCAAAACGGAACGCAGGGGAATGCATGTAAAAAAGCTCGCGTGTAAGAGCCCTAACCTTGTCTACAATTTTGGGGTGTGTTTACAACCCTTCAAATTAGCAGAACAGATGGGACCTCACTAGATGGGAATTAACACAAAATTACCTCTCAACAAAATATTAAAAAGCTGAATTCTGCAGTAAAGACTTCTTGTCACCTCCAGTATTTACAGAGGAAACTCTGACAGGCTGCGGTATTTCATCAGCATTGCTCTAATAACTGCTTAATGAAAACTAAACTAAGTGACTGCCAAGGCCTCACTCATAGTTAATGATAATGGGTGCTTCTGCACAACGCAACTACCACATATGGTGGGCGCTGGTGCACAATGTTCTCTTTCAGATGAAATATCATGTGATGTATCTGCTCAGACAAATGACCCTGGAAATTTTTTTTTTAATTTAAGTCAGCTTTAAACAAAGTACATTTAAAGGGCAAGGAAAGGCAAAGAAATAAAATCCAATTTTTACTTTCTGTAATGAAAAAGAAATCTATCTCCATTATACTTTAATTTAAAAATGTGCACTGTTTTTATAAGAAACCTGACTGTATGCAGTGAACTTCTCCCTTCATTTAGTGCTGTGGATAGGAATTGTCAGACGGTCCCTAACTTCTGGCAGGGAAACAATCATACTTATGTTTGCCAAACATGGGCATAACTAAGATGCTGATTTATCAGACTTTAGTCCAAGTCAGCTGCATATCTGCCTGTGTATGGGCCCTTCCTAACCTGCCCACTCCACAACAGATATCTGCTTAAACATTTGCCAGATGTCTGTTGCTTAGACATGGTGTGCCAACAATTCAAACTGTTAGCATGGTTGCCAAATGGCTGGATTAGCCAATCTGGCCTAGCACGTAGGTGGTCAAATTGGGCATAATTCTTTCCTCTCCAAAAAAGTGGATCTTTTTTGAGTTGCCATCCTTTGTTCCTTGGGATGGCATTGCATGAATGCAACCATAAAAAAAAGGTTTCATTTTCACTTTAGGATGTAAATAGTATGTAAAGGGTTGGTTTACCTTTAGGTTAAGTTTAAGTATGATAAAGAATGGCCAGTTCTAAGCAATTTTTCAATTAATCTTCATTGTTTATTTTTTCATAGTAATTGACTCTTTGCAGTTTTATTACTCATCTTTCTATTCAGGCCCCCTCCTATTCAGGTTCTGTCCCTTAATCAAATCATTGCATGGTTGCTAGGGTAGTTTGTACCCTAGCTACTAGAATGCTGAAATTGCAAACTGGAGAGTGGCTGAAAATAAAGCTAAATAACGTAAAAAAAAAACCTCAGAATATCTACGCCCATAGTAAAAGTTAACTCAAAGTTGAACAACCCCTTGAGGGATTTAGTGATTAATTACTACAATAACAGCTCTTACACACAAGCGTTTTTACCTGCGCTCCCCTGTGTTCAGCCGTAGGGGAGCGCAGGTATAGACGCACTCAATTATTTTCAATGGGGCTATACTCACACGAACGCATGTAGGCGCCGAACGCAGTTTCAGACGCAACATGCTGCATTTTTCCTGTGTTTGGCGCCTACATGCATTAGTGTGAGTAAAGCCCCATTGAAAAGCATTTAGTGCGTCTATACCTGTGCTCCCCTGCGGCTGAACGCAGCAAAACAGAACGCAGGGGAGCGCAGGTAAAAACGCCCATGTGTAAGAGCCCTAAAAGACTCCCTCTCCCCTCTCAAGTATACTGAAGATGACTGCTGCTATTAGCAAGTAACATAAGGAGGGAGGAGAGGAGTACAGACATATTAGCTCACATGGATTCTTTAGAAGTCACACTGTTCATGGGCCAAATAAACAAACTTCCATGAAATTTGCCTGAATACACACACTGCTACCGTTGATCCAATCTAATCCCTGCTTATCATATTAAGAGCTCCATCTGAAATGATACCATAGGATCATTTCCCTTTTGCTCAATTATTCTTTACTAACAGAACTCTTGGAAACAAACTTGATGGACTGATATCCCTTTTCACCCCACTTGCTATGTTACTATGTTTAAAGGGGAGTTTTGGATGTCATTATCTGTATTTAGCCTGTGTAGGGAGAGAAGATACACAATTAAATTAGACAGCTGTCTATAAACAGTGCCCAGACAGCTGACTGCAGAAATTAACTGCTCTTCCAACCATCAATAATTTCCTTCACTCAGGACAGCTTTATTATGCAAAAGTGACCTAGTGTTTGCAGCATTCATCTGTTCCACTCATTACTTTTTTGGGCGGTTGGGAGTGGGGTTGGATGGTGATTAAGGAGTGAAATGGGCTCCTTTAAATCCTGCACTGCTGTGCAGTGGAATGCACCATGAAATGCATGCAAGGGCCCTAAATCTACTTCAATTAACTATCCCCCCCCCCCCAGTTAGGGACTGCTTTCCACAGGAACCTATAAATAGCTGTAAGGTGCCTGGTTTTATCTGTTCCAAACACTAATTAGCACCTCAAAATTAAAACATGCGTTTTTTTATTTTTACCCATCAAATTCCACAAAATCTTGTTTTTCAAGATTTAACCCATCTGTATTTGCACACATACCACACATTTTTGCTTTTTAAGACTGAACTACCTATGAGTATTTACACAAACACATACACCCCCAACACATACAAACTCTAGGACAGGGGTGTCTGGATCAGCAACATGGAATCTATTTTTATGCTGGTTAGTCTGAATAGAAATACTCATGCCACCATAAAAAGTAATTCAACCTTTTGTCAATTTACCATGTTATCACAATTAGAATCTGTCAGCAAGTTTTCTTGCTATCTACATTATTTGTCCTACTTTTTTCAAAGTCTAGAAATTACATTTTTGAGGTGGGCTCTACTATTCTCTATTATAGAGATTGAACTTGGAACAGGTTTACTTATTCCAGGGCCAGTTTACCACAATCTATGGTGCAACTTGGTCACTTGGATGGTCCACAACAACTGAAGGCCAATTGAAGCTGATAATTCACAATTAATATACCGTTAGCATTCACTGGTAAAAGCTATGTGTTTGCTTCAGAAAGACTAGTATAGTTTATATAAATAAGCTGTTGTGTAGCCATGGGGGCAGCCATTCAAGCTGGAAAAAGACACGTTACATAGCAGAAAACAGAAAAGCCAATGGTATTTTATCTGTTATCTGCTAGGTAACCTCTGTCTTTTCTCCCTTTTTCCAGCTTGAATGGTTGCCACCATGGCTACACAGTAGCTTGTTTTTATAAACTATAATAGTTTATATAGAGCAACACAATAGTTTATATAGAACACATATTTAATTGTTTATAATAGATACACTTTCAGTTTTTGGTGTTACTGTTCCTTTAATATGTTATAGAATGGTCTTCAAATTAATTTTTTTATAGTTTTTTTTAATGACAGTATCTGACTTTTTCTTTTGGTTTGTTTTTTTCAAAAGGGGTCACTGCTAAATAACTCAAAACCCATAAATAATAAAAAATGAAAACTAATTGCAAATTGTCTCAGAAGGCCGTCTCCCATAGACTCAATTTCATCCAAATAATCCAAACTTTTACAAATGATCCCCCTTTTCTCTGTAATAATGATACAGTAACTTGTACTTGACCCAAATTAAGATAGAATTAATCCTTATTGGATGCAAAACCAGCCTATTAGGTTTGTTTAATGTTTACATGATTTTCTAGTAGAATTAAGCTGGCCATAGATGCAAAGATCCGATTGTATGAATCCATCGATGGGATGGGACAGGTTAGAAGATTTCTGTTGGCTGCATGTCATGCCGATCTGCCGATTTTCAGTGGGAGACTGTCATCATCTTTGTCGGACATAAACTTTGGTATGATTGCTGTTAGGGGCAGAACATCAGCTGATCTGTTCTTTTACTACTTAATTCAGGGGTGCCCAACCTATTTTGCTCGTGAGCCACATTGAAATTTAAGTTGGAGTTGGAGAGCAACACAAGCATGAAAAAGTCCATGTGGATGTCAAATAAGAGCTCTAATTGGCTTTTTGGTAACCCCTATATGGACTGGCAGCCTACAGGAGAGAATTTTTGGCAGGACATCTGTTTTTTATGCAACCAAAACTTGCCTGTAAGCCAGTAATTCAAAAATAAGCACCTGCTTTGAGGCCACTGGGAGCAACATCCAAGGGGTTGGAGAGCAACATGTTGCTTGCGAGCTACTGGTTGGGGATCACTGACTTAATTTAAACTGAAGGTTAGTGGCAGGTTTGGAGATGGGGAGGGCCGATCATTTGTATGATTGGATCTTTGGGGCAACTCCTATCTATTGTATTGGACCTCGACAGGTCTGACCTGGCGAAGTAACGTCTAGCGTAAGTGGTGACGTTCAGTAAAATGGTCATCTTAGTGAATATGGGTAATTACGATCCTTTGTCAGTGCGCAACTTCGCCTGGGGTTAGGGTGCGAAGTTGCACTAGTCTATCTACTTCGCTAGCGAAAATTCGCCAGAGTCGGTGTTAGTGAATTTGCAAAGTTACGAATTGACGTCACGCTGGCGAATTAGTGCTAGCATAAGACGCTTAGCGCTTTGGTGTCTATGGCCGGCTTTGGTATGAAGAACCAATGTATAGAAAACCATCCGTTATATGGAAAACCCATGGTCCTGAGCATTCTGGATAACAGGTTCCATACATGTACATCTTTATAATAATTCTTAATTTTGGTTTTAGAGCTTCCTCTAAAAAAAACAAAAAAATTACAGAAACATACTCAATTGTTTCAAGGTCTCCCACTTATGTCAATTCGCTAGACCAGTGATTTTCAACCTTGTGCCTCCAGCTGTTAAGAAACTACAAGTCCCACAATGCATTTGCCTGACTGTGGCTGTCAGACTCCTTCATTGCATTGTGGGACTTGTAGTTCCTTAACAGCTGGAGGCACAAGGTTGAAAATCACTGCGCTAGACATCGGTTTTACTAATATGGGAATGGGGATTTTTCAAGCCCCCATAGTGTGGTTTTACTCTCAGTTCTTCAAACCTACTTTTATGTTTGTTTAGTTCAAAACACAACTGGTTAGGTGAAATAATAATTTTAATTAATACTTTTTGCTATAAAACAATAGGAACAAATCCAAACAGAAAAACAACAAAACATGGGATGGAAAGGGAAGCAAATACGGAATAAGGAGCACTGCCCTGGGCTCTCTGTGGCACATAAAAGAGCCATCAGCTTATACAAATATATATTACAGAGATACTACGCTGCTAATGGAAGCCATGCTTCCCACAAGCAGTTACATTATCAGTGCAATCATAGGTAAAGCACATATGATTATGGTATGAAACATTCTGGTATGGTGAATATCACTTACCTTATCCTAACCAGTTGTTCCATGGCATTAGCTCACATTCAGCTGTTCAAGCAGGCAGGGGACCTATATATATATATATATATATATATATATATATATATATATATACACAGCAACTTGGATTCAGTGGGCTATATTTATGAAGGTCAGTTTGCAACAGTTTGTCTCTAAAAATTGTATAACAAAGAGAGCTGTGAAGTTCCTCTCTGGCAAAGTAGTCTCATATAAAATCTATATAGGTAAGGTGAACTGCAGAGATGCTCTCATGGGCATGTTAACTTGCCTATAATTTTTTAGTGTGTGGGAGGAAACCGGGGCAGACATACAAACAGACAGTGCCCAAATAGTGCCCCAGTGCTGCAAGTCAGAAGAGCTACGCACTGTTCCAAGGGGTTAAATTAGATTTAGCGCAAATTCAAGCACAGTGTGTAAAAAAAAGTGCTCACTATATATGTGCTGCATTTTGTGCTTGCTCTGCAGTGTGCTCTTTTAACATGCACTGACTGCATTTATCCATGGGATGCTGAGTAGGCACTGCTGGTCCCTGGGTATCTGCGGAAGGCACTTTTTGTGGTGCACTGCACTAATAGTTTGGCACATGTTCATAGGCACTATGGATCAGATTGCAGCTCCTCAGCTAGTGACAGCTAAGCACTGTTATTACTGCAAAGCAGCTCTATAAATTATATTTACAGGGGGTAATGTATTATAGACTTTTTCTTTTGGGTAGTAGTTTCACCTTTAAACCTGCATATTTCTCTCAGCTAATTTGGGTGCATATATTCTTTACTACTCACCCACATTTTCCCCTGTCCCAGGAAAATTGAAGAATTCCAAAGGCTTGGAAACTTTTTGTTACATACCGTCTCCTTCACATTGGAGCAACATGCATTATTATAGAATAAAAGTTCTTTGGGGCAGTGAGCTCATTCCAATTGTGTACGGAAACTCCTAGCAGTGCACTTATAGATTTAGTCTCACTGTTTAATATATTATAACTTTACCACTTCCTTCAGAGTATCAGGGTGCATGGCATCAAGCAAGAAAATATTGTTGCAAGTGGCATAAAAATGACTGTATTTACTTACTGCCTTTTCCCAGTCTGCTGTTCCTGCTCCATTTTGCATTGAGTTCCCACAGCTGTCTGACCTCTCAGACTATCTGCTCTGCTTCCCCAGCCCACCCGTCTGAGTAATATAGAGGAACAGGAAGCTCTTAGCTCACAGCTGTCCCGCTAATACAATCATCGGCTCATGCCAAGCTTCCGCACACTCGATTACTAACACACACTGCTATAAAGTACCTCGCTCTGCTCTCTAGCTGATAGATTGTAAGCCCCTATAAACAAATCCCTTGGGCAAGCTGTTGCAAATATTGTTAAGATAGTCTAAACTGTGCTATAACCAAAGATTGAGGAGTCCTTGGGTGAGCAAAGTCTCCTAGGCACCCATGTGGCCCTAGCCTACTAGCTATGATACTTTTAAGTAGGGTGATCATAATGCTTGTAATCTTCCACAGTCACATCAATGTCAGAAATGGGAATATGCACTAGTCATAAAGAATACCACATTACTCAACAGGCTGGTTGATGCCCAAACTTGGCACTCTGTAGCTCAGAAGGTGTAGTAGATCATCTGAATGCCAGTGGAAAAAGTCACAAACTGATCGTTATTTTCATTCTCTCCTGCTACAATCGAGCTCTATCAGTAGTTAAACAGCTGCACTTCTCTTCTTTAATCTCCTTGCTATTTAACCACAACGGTTTTACTATATTTAACTACATTACTAAAACTGCTCAAGACCTTGCTAATTTCTTTAAAGAACAAGTAAACCTTTTTTTTTTCTATCTGTAAATTTGCTCTAAACAGCCCCCCAGATTAATGTACCTTAGTCCCTGCTGCAAGTCTGCTCTGGTTTCTGTGTTATCAGCAGCTTGTTTCCCCTTCTTCCTGGTGCAGAGTGAAGCCCAGCCCCTTAGCTTACTGAGCTGTCCTTATCTCTGTGACTAGTCCCGGAGATCATTTGCATACTATGACATAGCAGAGACCAGTGTGTTTAGCAGCTTTTGCTTGGGGAAACTAGCTTACTAATGCACACACTGGCTCCCTCTTCCTCTCTATTGTGGAACAGCAGCAAATGGACTGCTCAGTAAACTAAGGGGCGGGGCTTCACTCTGCACCAGGAAGAAGGGGAAACAAGCTGCTGATAACACAGAAACCAGAGCAGACTTGCAGCAGGGACTAGGGTACATTAATCTGGGGGGCTGTTTAGAGCAAATTTACAGAAAGAAAAAGAAAAACATTTACTTTTCCTTTAAGGGCAAAACTGACCACATTAGACTCGGCATATCATTTCTCGACAATTTCAAATAAACTTGTAGTAGCCACATATACTTTAAACTCTTTAACCCCCTCAACATTAGAGGAAGTTAGCAAACTTCTGGCCTGCTTCAACCTCACAACCTACTCCCTTTCCTTATACCCAATTTATGATACACTCAGCCCTGTACTTACCCACCTATTTACCTTACACTTTCTGCTGCTACTTTTCCATCTTTATACAAACACAAATAACTCCCATACTCTCTTCCCCTTTCATCACTTTATCCAATTCCCAACTCCATGTTATTTCTCGGGCTGCTGTCTGTCTCTGGGACTCTCTGCCTCAAACTGCCAGACTCTCCCCTTCCTTCCAGACCCACCTGTTTATGGAAGCATATTCAATGTTTCTTGATTGATCAGACAGCAGTCTATTATAAACCACTAATTGTTTTCATATTCCTTATGTTTCAAACATACCCTAAGACCTCTTTTTGTCATGAATTAAGGGTGGTGGCACATGTAGCATTCTGGGGAGATTAGTCATCCATTTGAAAATCTCCCCTTCTTTGGGCAAATAATAAGAAGTAACAATAAATTTGTAGCCTCACAGAGCAATAGCTTTTGGCTGCTAGGGTCAGTGACCCCCATTTGAAACCTGGAAAGAGTCAGAAGGCAAATAATTCAAATCTATATTAAAAAAAAAGCAAAACCAACTGCAAAATTGCTAGGAATAGACAATTCTATAACCTACTAAAAGTTAACCACCCCTTTTATGTAAATACTGCATAACTTGCTGGTGCTATATAAATTGATGATGGTTTGCTTTTCTTCATATTTCATGCTACACAGTTTATCTGTTATCTGCTATGTAATCATGAGCCTTTTGCCATATTCAGCTTCAATGGCTGTACCTATGGCTTCACAACAGTTTATTTATATAAATTATAGTAATTACTTTGAACCAAGTATGCAGTGTTTACCAGTGCAGAGTAACAGTACAGTAAATGTAAATGCATTTAACACACTTTCATTTACTGTCTCTAATGGTCCTTCACATTTGCTATGTAGAGCAGCGGAACTACCCACATTCATTCCCCTGTGATCAACCACCAATGTTTCATGATCAGTTGTCTAAGTCTTAAAAGCATAATAAGACAAGCAAACACATACTATTGATAGCTCTGGGATACTGGAATCAAAGGAGGAATCACTGGCATATAACAAGTTCATGTATACAAGAAGAGTTTCCTATTTATAAACTAGAATCCATTTAGAACTTTAATAGATGTCAGGAAGGCCTTGACAGAGCAGCAGATGAGGACAGCAGGAAGGAAGAATCACTTTCTAAAATTAATGATTTGGGACCTGGCACTTGTGTCTCCCAAATATAAGATTCATTCTTACTGAATTATAGTAGAACCTCAATTTTACATTTTCCAGAACTAATGTCATTTTTTGCAGTCCCACACACTTTTTCAGAATTTTTTGGTTTCCTTAAATGTATTCGGTTTTGACCTAACACGGGTAAAAACAGGGTTCTACTTTACCTACAGTTTTGAGAAAAAAAATGTGGTCCACCTATAAAATTTCATGCTGTACATCTTAAGGTGGCCATACATGGGCCGATAAAACAGGAGTTTACAGAATCTTTCCTTCCAAACACATTCCAATTTTGGAAGCATTGAGTTGGAAGTAATTCAATTATCTAAGATCACATATCCCACAGTAGCACAGGAAAGATAAATTAAATGGAAAAGGGAAGTTCTTCTTAAAATAAACTGCCTGCTCTGAATACTATCTGGTTTTAACTGTTTAAATAGCAGAGGTTTCCACTAGGATGGGAGTGTTTACATGTACCCTGGAAAAGTAAAATCTTACTGAGTGTTTGAACCACTAAAAGTCAAAAGGTGTCACAATAAAACAAAGAAATGATTCTCATTTTTTTATGGCCAAGACTTTTTTTACTTTAAAGTTGGCTGTCACTTTACTAAAAGGAACACAGCAATATTTTTTCAAGCTACTGTACATGGGAGGTGATCACATAATTCAGGAGATAGAATGCTGCGGCTTCCTGGAAATACCAGTTAATTATTTAGTAAGTATAACATATACTGGCATCTAAAGTTGCTGACAACAATGCACTAGTTTTGTTTCAGAGATAGAACTGGCTTATTGGACAAGCTCCATCAGCACCACTGTTCACCTGAAAATAGCACCATTCATGGTTCATGTAACAGCTGGTGGGCTGTGAAACTGGTGACTCCAGTTGGGATAATAAGGGAGACCAATGCAAACATTTAGGGCTAGGGCAGACGGGGAGATTCGGGGGCATTTTGTCGCCTGGCGACTTATCGCCGCGACTTGTAGCCCCCGAACCTCCCCAAATAGCCAAGTCCTGAGGCGCACCGGCGTTACTTGAAAACGCCGGCGCCTATTCACACGCAGCAGCACAATTTTTGAAATCGCTCCAAATTGCCTCGCGAGTCAATTTGGAGCGATTTCAAAAATCGCGCCGCTGCGTGTGAATAGGCGCCGGCGTTTTCAAGTAACGCCGGTGCGCCTCAGGACTTGGCTATTCGGGGAGGTTCGGGGGCTACAAGTCGCGGCGATAAGTCGCCAGGCGACAAAATGCCCCCGAATCTCCCCGTCTGGCCTTAGCCTTACTGGTTGCTGGTTCTTTTTGGGAGAAAAGTCCTGTCCCTGAAAACCAGCAAATCTGATGCAACATAAGCTTTTCACACTAAACAAACCCACAGCAACCAGCTTGCTTTTACTGGGAAAGTGCGGTTGGAATAATGAACGCTAACAATTAATTGACTGGTGTTGGTTACAGTACTGCGGTAAATTTGATATACCCCATCATATCATGTGTAACTTCACTGTAAGTCCTTGTGACATAGCAAAACTTCATATTTCCTAACTTGTAGCCCTGAAATGCCCAGCCAGAACATATTTTGCAATCCCATTATATTTAGCAAATCTGCAACAGTAGAAAAACTGACAACTTTATTAAGCTTTTACAACCATTTTCCTACAAGAGAAGATATGCAAGAGACTGTTTTGAAAACTCTAATATGTTTTGTATGCAGGTAAGAATTAAAAATAAAAATTATTTACATTTTATTCTTCAATGTGTTCTGAAAGGGGTTGTTCACCTTTAAATTAACTTGTAGTATGATGTAGAGAGTGATATTCTGAGACAATTTACAGTTGCTTTACATTTTTTATTATTTATGGATTTTGAGTTGTTTAGCTTTTTATTCAGCAGCTCTCCACTTTACAATGTCAGCAATCTGGTTACTAGGGACCAAATTACCATAGCAACCATGCATTGATTTGTATAATAGACTGGAATATGAATAGGAGAGGCCTGAATAGAAAGTTGAATAGTAAAAAGTAGCAATAACTATTAAATGTGTAGCCTTACAGAGCATTTGTTTTTAGATGGGGTCACTGACTCCCATTTGAAAGCTGGAAAGAATCAGAAGAGGAAGGCAAATAATTCTTTGGGGTCTGCTCAGGTGCGTAACTACAGAGGAAGCAGACCCTGTGGCTGCAGGAAGGCCTAGGAAGAATGGGGACCCCAGATATATTGTATTCATTTACAATTTCAATAAATATTACTAAAACAAGTCAACCTCTAGACATTTTGGGGGTCTGAAAAACAAGTTTGAAAATACCCAATAAAAAACAGGGGGTAATGTAATAAATGTTTGCTACTTGTCTAGTAACCCATCGCAGCTATTCCAAAACAAACATCTGATTGGTTGCTATGCGTTATAGATGGCCAAACTTAACTTTTCGTTACGTTACCCTAATAGCCATGCCCAGATTTCTAATAGGGCCACACCTAGGCCAGTGGGTCCTAGTGCCCGCCCCTCCCTTACGAGTGTGTGTGCATATGGTGGTTTGCGATGGAGCACTGGGGATTATGAGGGGCGAATCCTCAGTGCTCCTGAAAAATTTAGGTTGCTGCTGGGCAGCATGCCGCCACTAAAATCTTGGCCTGGTCCTTGCTAATAGCATCAGAATTAGATTGATTTCTGGTTGAAAGGGTCACCAAGTCATTACTCTGACCTTACATACAAGTTCATATCAATTAAAGGATTAAATTGAGATTTTGGAGTCATTTCATCAACATTGCCAGTTTACTAAAAGAAGACTTAGAAAATATACTTTGTGTTGGCAGTAATTCCCATATTTTCTCTAGGTAAAATTTCACCAGTGAATATCAGAGCCAGAACTAGGGTAAGTAAGAGAGAGACATGTCTGGAGCACAAAAAGTAAGTGGGTTGTGGTAATGGTTGCAATCTTTTCTGGAAAATAATACCAGCCTTCCTATATATTCATATTTTTCCCTATGAATAACATTGGGATCAACCATCATTTTTACCAGCCAGGCCAGTAAAATACTAGCCAGGTGGCAACCCCAGTTGTGGTGTGCCAGACATGCTCTTCTGCCTGGCTGCCCATAGTTTTAGTCTGTACCCAGGATCTAGGGTTGCCACACAGCCGGTAAAACACTGGCCAAGGCCGGTATTACAAATTTACCGGCAATGTAGCTGCCGGTAAATCTGTAATACCCCTATTAAAGGCCCCTGGCCTGCCCCATCCCACAAAAAAATTGACCTTTTTCCCATGTGTCTGGTCGTAGCTCAGCCCCGCCCCAACCCACAAAAAAAGTACCCCCGTGCGTCGGGTTGTAACCACGCCCATTTAAAGCAAGCCACACCCATTTGTGGCTGGACACACCCATTTGTGCGGCACAGCCCGTCCCTTTCTTCCCCCCACCACTGTCGGTAAAAATATATTTAAAAGGTGGCAACCCTACCAGGATCAGACTAAAAGGTGGCAACCCTACCAGGATCAGACTGGGACTTGGAATGGCCCTCATAAATATTCTCAAAACTACTAAGAACACAAGAAAACAATTTTTGCCAGGAAAAAAATGTCTCCAGGCTTAGGCTGGCAAACTTCCATAATAGATAGAGGAGCCAATTTTAAATCTCATTATCTACATCACCAACTCCATGAAAATTTCTTTATAGTGAAAACTTCCAAAACCAGAGAATTTTCCTCACTAAAATTGTATGGGGCAATGTGGCATGTGGCATCACTACAATTCTCCAGACTGTGCTGAAATTGCCATTCATCTCTGAAACCAGACTAGCAATGTATATTATTATTATTATTATTATTAATGAGCCACATATAGTCATTGCACAATATGCAATAATTATTGCTGCCTGGTGCAAATAAAAAGATAGCACCTCCATTATTATTATCCTGTGTCTATTCAGCTACTATGTGGGCTCTGCGGTATGCTCTGGCAGGGCTCCCATTCCTTGACTTGCCCATAGTCCGTAGAATTGGCATGTGGATCCTGTATTATATTTGTAGGTACAGAATCCGCAGCATTCTAAAATTCTGCATTGTCTGTATATTTCTGTTTAAAATGAAGTTGGCAGGGAACCCCTGCACCCTTGAGATTTGCAAGCACTATATAACGGACAGTTATTGCTGGTTCGTAATGTAACTCCTTGTTGATTAATGGCTTCAAATATTAATGTGTGTCTACGTGACTTTATTCGACTATTGTGCTAGGGAAAGCAATGTATATTTAGAGGCAGGGGCTTCCTGTACTGTATAGCAGCAGTCTACAAACAGTCTCATTCAAACTTAAAGGGATACTGTCATGGGAAAATATGTTTCTTTTTCAGAAACTCCAACAGACTTCTGCATTGAAATCCGTTTTTCAAAAGAGCAAACAGATTTTTGTTTCTATGATTAATTTTGAAATCTGACTAGGCATATTGTCAGTTTCTCAGGTGCCCCACATTTTCTGGAAAAAAATACTGGCCTTCCTACATATTTTTCTTTTTTCCCTATTAATAACTTTGGGATCAACCATAATTTTTACTGGCCAGGTGGCAACCCTAGCCCTAGTCACGTGACTTGTGCTCTGATAGGCTATGGGCACACAGGCTGTTTTCAGTGGCTGATAAGTGGCTTTTGTCAGCCTGAGTAATTTTGCAGATCAGCACAGCACCCCTGCTCCATTGATTTGATTCTGATCAGCCTGGCTGAGATCAACCCAATAACACAGGCTGAAAACAGCCGCTGACAACAGTCTGTGTGTCCATAGCCATGAACTTCAGTCACCCTGTGCTGTTGCATTGCAAATTGGAGTAATATCACCCCCCGCAGCAGCCCATCAGCAGAACAATGAGAAGGTAACAGATAACAGCTCCCTGGTAGATATAAGAAAAACAATGAATAGTAAAACTGCCACCTCATTCAGTTACATTGAGTAGGAGAAACAACAGCCTACCAGAAAGCAGTAGTTCCATATTGTAGCATTGGCTCTTTCTGAAAGCACATGACCAGGCAAAATGATCTGTGATGGCTGCCTACACATCAATATTACAACTACAACAAAAATACATTTGTTGGGTTAGGAATAAAATAGTTATCCAGACATACCTGAAGCAATCAGAGTGCCAGTCCAATGCCAAGGCCTGCAAATAGCACCCATCATAAATGCTCTGTCCACAACTGGCACACAACGGCAACCCATTGCCTAGGAAGCAAACAAAGAAAACACTTTAATAATGAAACAGATACAGTAATGGCTGAAAAAAACTGCAAGGACAGAAGAATATCTAGTTCAATTCCTCTTGCCAAATTTTGGTTTCATTTTGCTGCTCAGACTTTATTTAAAAATAGAGAAGGAAATTACAGCTGTTTATGTCTAAAAATGGCTACCGCCAACAAACATTACACAAATAACCTGATATGTAGATTTTCTCTAGGCCAAAAGGCAAGGAACATTTTGTATAAACTGTCAGTCCAAGAATGTCATTGAACACATAAGGTCATAGGTTGAGATAAAAGGCATAGTGTTTAAGCTTCAGCAAATGATATAAACATACTTATGGTTACGGAGCCTTGAAATATGTATATATTGATCAATCTCACACTTAAAGGAGTTGTTCGCCTTTAAAGTAACTTTTAAGATGATGCAGAGAGTGATATTCTGAGACAATCTGCAATTGGTTTGATTTTTTGTATTATTTGTGGTTTTTGAGTTATTTAGCTTTTTATTCAGAAGCTCTCCAATTTGCAATTTTAGCAATCTGTTTGCTTGGGGCCAAATTACCCTCGCCAGCATGCAATGATTTGAATAAGAGACTGAAATATAAATAGGAGATGGCCTGAATAGAAAGCCATACCAATAAATGTATAGGGAAGAAAAAAATGCACATAATTCAGTAACTAAAAAAGAAGAAATGAAGGCAAATTGAAAAGTTGCTTAGAATTAGTTATTCTATAAGGTTCCAGTATCTAGACAGTAGAGGCTGTGATCTGCTTTCTGTGGTACCTACATATACAGTTTTGTTTATTTTATCTGTGATGTCTGTAAAGAGTATTTTCTTCTTTGCAGGTAATTGGGAGAGAGAACGGATTAAACATCTACGGATATTGTAGGTATTGTGATAAGTTCAGCTAATGCAGTTGTGTGAATCAATCGACTTGACTTTATTTTAGAGAACCACGTCAAGAAAATAGTTTGACTATTTTTACTTCTAAACTGGAAAAACATACTCATGCTTTTCTGAAGAAAATTGTAAAAATTCTGTGCTCTATATTAAAGGAGGAATAAAGCTTAACAGTAGTAGTAGGACACTGTATCCTAGGGATGCACCAAATCCACTATTTTTGTATTTGGCCGAACCCCCGAATCCGTCCCGAAAGATTTGGCCAAATAACGAACCGAATCCGAATTAGGGGTGGGAAGGGGAAAACATGTTTTACTTCCTTGTTTTGTAACAAAAAGTCACGTGACTGAAAAAGCCCGAATCCTGGCCGAATCCCGAAACCGAATCCTGGATTCGGTGCATCCCTACTGTATACGAAGAAGTTGGCTACTATATATGTTTGAATAACCCTTAATAACATACCCACGGAACACCTTTTTTATGTTGATATACAGCAAATGCTCTGGCCTCTGACCTTTGGGAGCAACTGACAATATATAATCTACTGTATATATACAATACAAAATCTACAATATAAAGTCAATTCTTCGGATTCACATTACACTAGAGCTCAGAAAACTCTACATCAGAATGTAATAAATAGCCCTATAACATCAGCTTCTGTAACATGTGAATCTCGCTTTTTTTTGTTGGATGACCCCCTAATCTTAGGGCCACATTTGAAGATGTAGGTCACTACTGTTACATGGCTGCTGCACCTCCGTGCTGGTACAGAATATTTAGTACAAGTATGGGATTCAGTATCTTCAAACCTGTTATCCAGAAAGCTTCGAATTACAGGAAGGCCATCTGCCATAGACTCCATTTAAAATAAATTGTAACATTTTTTTTTTAAGATTTCCTTTATCTCTGTTATAATACAATACCTTATACTTAATCCAAACTAAGATATATTTACATTAGAACCCCATTTTGCATTCCCAGATTTTAAGTTTTCTCTCATTTGACATTGTTTTTTGTGGTCCCACCTAAATATTATGCATAATACATTTCCCTGGATTTTACACCATTTTATTCTGGTCCCCTGAAAAACTTAAATGGTATGTATGTATTCCTTTTTGGAGGTAAACTAACTGTATTGGGTTTATTTCATGTTGACATGATTTTTTTAGTTGACAATCTTTTATCCAGAATTCCAAAGTCAAGAGCATTCTCGCTAACAGGTCCCATATAAAGTCAGCATATCTATCCATCTTCCTTTTTAGGATGTATTTCTCCTTTTACCCTGAACTGATCTATGTCCCATTACTAAACCAACCATAATAGATTTTTGGACTTTGCCTAAAAATTTAACTGATAGGTGAGAAAATGTAACAGCTTGGGAACATGCATCTGTATCCCTTTATTGTTAACTGATTAAGTAAAGTCATTGGTCAGTCTCATCCAAACTGACCCTGTTCAGGCTATGAACATAGTTTTACCGATTAGTCAAAAGCAGGAGGTGAGAAATAAAAGCACTTACTAAATCACAGTGCTTTTAGTCTACTTTGCGATTGTACAAAGCACTGGATAGCAACTAGTGGCATAATCCCTATAAGGATACTGGTATTGTCAAACAACATTACTACAGGCAGATAGCAGATATCTGAAGCAATAGCAATTATGATTTTGAGAGTTTCTATTTTTGACACAGTTTAACAGAACTATTATTATTCTTGCAGGCAATATACTATATGTTTTCACATGTTGCAAGAAATTGCTTTGGGACCCCAGCACCTGGAGAGAGTACAGATGGCACATAATCCACTTTCATACCTGAAAGAATCCTTATGTGAAGGTGAGAAGGTCCCACACACCTCCCTCACTACTCCCACCTATTCAGTGTACTAAAAGAGACAGCACAGTCAGTAGCAGCTGCAGGGGGGTTCCAGTACAATAGCGAGCCCAGCGGGCGTCCTGGCTAATGTGTTTAATAAAATTCCTTCTTCCCAAAAGGGCCAGAAGGCAGTTGGTGGTTTCGGGAAGCCACAGGCATTTCTCAGTTGGTGGAGGATTTGCCATGTCTCCCATTAGACTGAAGAACAAAATGTGAGCTATTTATCTTAATGGGGTTGTTCACCTTAAAAGTAAATTTTAGTATGATGCAGAGCATGATATTCTGAGACAATTTGCACCTGATCTTTATTTATTATTTGTGGCTTTTGAGTTATTTTTTTTTTTATTCAGCAGCTCTCCAGTTTGTAATTTCAAATTCCAAATGACCCTAGCAACCATGCATTGATTGTATCCAATAGGAGAGGGTACTACAAAGTATCAATAACAATACATTTGTAGCCTTACAGAGCATTTGGTTTTTGGATGGGATCGGTGACCCCCATTTGAAAGCTGAAAAGAGTCAGAAGAAAAAGGCAAATAATTCAAAAACTATATAAAAGAAAAAATGAAGCCCAATGGAACTGTTGCTTAGAATTAGCCATTCTATAACATACTAAAATTTGAGTCACTCCTTTAATGCTTCATTACAAGAAAAACAACATAATGACAGTTGAAAATTACACCATTCTTGCTAAAGAAAGTACAAAGGCAAGCAAAGCAAGTCAAAACCAGTGTGATGGGCCAAATCCCTTAGAAATTTTACCAAATACCAATGTTAAATCAGTGCTGTATTTTGTTTGACGCAGACCAAGGCACCAGATCGACTTCTATGAAGCGCTTAGTTCAGGTTTTATTGTGGCTCAGAAATAATTGAGTAGTTTCCAGTGCCCATCACCATTACCAGAGGCAAATTACTTACTTATAAAGCCACCAGAATAGCTTTAAGATGCATACTCAACAAAGATGCAAATAAAGCAAGCAAGTTGCAGGAATGCAGGTAAAACTTAGTCCCTGTGTAAAATGTATAATGAAGCAATAGAATTCTTAATGAATCAGATGAGAGTTGAGAGTAGGTCTGACCATACCAGGGATGACTTTGATGTAGTTGGCCAGCTTAAATATTTTGCAATTGAAGGACAAACAATTCCTGTTTTGTTTAAAGGGTAAGGCATTTTTTGGTACCTTAAGGCACAAAAGGTCTCAATGTCCTTAATATATTGATAATGGGTTGAGTGCAGAGGACTTCTTGGATTTGTTTATAAGAATCAAAGAAGCAAGCTATATGTAAAAGGTGCAATTGAAAAGCAATATTTGTTTACCTCTTTTCATTATTTTGTTCTGACTTGAAATAATGTAGCAGAAATCAGTTTTATTCTGGTCTATTAATTGCTATGTGTCTGTTTAAAAACAACAAACTGTTTTTTGGCAGAAAATCCCTTACAGTGGGCAGGCTGAAGGGGTTATTCGTTTATAATGACTAGGTGTTTCCAGTCAGCTGGAGAAAATCCCTGTGTGAAATAACCCTAAAGGACACCAACATCTCCCTCTTAGTGTATAATAGGCACAACAATATATGAAGGGGATTAGAAAACATATGAATCAGATGGACTGCTGTGAAAGCTATGCTCACCTGTTGACACAAGAGGATCCCATTTCAACCAGTACAACAACATTTTTAAAGATATCTTTATCTATAGATCATGGTGACAATATAAATATTTGTATGGCCTTTCTTGCTTAGCAAAAGCAACCATTTTACCATGGCTGAAACCAGCCTCAAGCCATAACAATTATATTACCAACTAATAGGCTGGGGACAGACAGGTAGATTCGGGGAGATTCTGTCGCCTGGCGTTTAATAGCAGGCGACAATCTCCCCGAATTTCCTTCTCCCTGTCTGCCGCTAGTATAAATGACAAAGCGCCAGTGCCTGTGCACACGCGGCGCAGCGATTTCCGGAATCGCCCGAAGTTTCCTCACGAAGTATCTTCGGGCGATTCCGGAAATCGCCGCGCTGTGTGTGCACAGGCGCTGGCGCTTTGTCATTAATACTAGCGGCAGACAGGGAGAAGGAAATTCGGGGAGATTGTCGCCTGCTATTAAACGCCAGGCGACAGAATCTCCCCGAATCTCCCTGTCTGTCCCCAGCCTTAATGTGTGGGCCGAGTTTTTCTCGACCGGCACCCGACCCCAGAGGGTGCTGGCTGTCCAGTTACGTCACGCATGCACAAAATGCGCAGAAGCACAAATAGACATGCAAATATAATAGACAGTCGGAGAGAGGAGACCGGACATGGGGTAGGTGACAGAGGAGATAAGTGCCTGGAATCCCCAAGCTTTTGCGTCCTAGGCATAAGCTTACTCTGCCTACACCTAGTTCCGGTCCTGCCTGACCCAGACCCACCCACACCTGTTTCCCCACCCATTCCATTTATAGACCCACAACGTCCCGCCGATGATGTAAAAAAAGGGGGCAGGTCTATCAAACAGGAAGTCGGTTGCAGGTGGGAAAAGCAGGCCGAAGAGCTCAACCGCGACCCGCAAGAGGAGGCCGGCCCAAACCCTCCTGACCAGCGGGTATTGAGCCGCACATCACTATTATCAACACAACCTGCCAATGCCAGATAACTGTTCTAAAGATTTACACTTGGAACTGGTGGGTATTATTTTATTAGATTCTATAAAAAGGAGATGTCTGAGAGAGGAGTATGACAACCCCACTAGTATTAGAAATATTCTAATAAAGAAAAGACGCTCTGTGCAGTGATCAAACATTTTACAGAGCATTATATAAATAAGGAGCAAAGTTACTCTGTATATTAACTTTGTAGGCAATAAATACACCGATCAACAGAAATACAACAGAAACATACAGATGGTTAACCTGGTTAACACAAACTCTATCCTATAAATTGCCATTTAGCAAATAGCAAGCAAGAGGGGACAGTTCTGCCACATGTTGCAGTCATACAGGGATATATAAACAATATTACTGTATTTCCTTAGTTTATAAACAGGCCAAACAACACAATTTCCCAAAACCATAAACTAACTGTGATGTCAGCTAAAATCAATTCTTCCTTAATGGTGGCTTTGATATTCAGCCAAAAAACACACTATTGGTCCTGGTTGAAAGAAAGTGAGTGATAAACTGCCAGAGTTATTCTATTTATATGGGGGATTTGGAAAAAGCCTGCAATGAATTGGATGTGTGCACAGCTGGGAAGTTTTTGCCAAGTAGATTGGCAGCAGGAACACAGAGTGCTTCAATATTTACATTTTCACACCATGCTTGCACACTTACCCCTATATGTAATATAAGGCACACAGTTTGCCCAGGAGCAGTAAACTATGGCAACCAATAAGATGCTGGCATTTAAACAGGTGACTAGTGAATTCTACCTGCTGATTGGTTGCTATAGGTTGCTTGCTTTGCTTGGTTCTCTCAAACCATTTGGACCCTTTTTGGAAAAACTTCTACAGCAATTCTATCAACTCTAGACCTGGCCTCTCAGAATTGGCTTGGCGCTTGCTTAGGTAGGTATTGATAAAAACACAAAAAACAAAAACCAACACAGCACAATAGGCCCAAGTGGGTATTAGCGATGTGTTATTTATTTTTATGATTTACTTTGGTTCAGACAGGAGGAGAGTGGGGTGGGGGCATAGGCAAGGGGATAGTTGTATGTTTGACATCTTCTTAGTTATCTAATAGATAATTTCAAAATTAATGTATATTAGAAAGCTGTTTATGCTTACGATACAAGTTCTGTCATTCATTTATATCCACATTAAATGACCTTCAGAAAAGGAAGGACTCACAGTATTAGATGACAAAAAGTAAAAATGCTTCAGTTTAAGTAATCCTCTTAAATGAGAAGGAAAGGCTTTGTCACTTGGGGGTGTTAGGCACCCCCAAGCGATTGTATTGACTTACCTGAAACCCCGGGCTGGTGCTCCTATCAGCAGAAAACTCCACCAGCCTGGGGTTATACCAGTGAGCACCAGGGCACGATCTTCTTCCGTCTTCCTCTTTCTTCTCGCGGATGTGTATGCGCAGTAGAATGGAAATCCGAACTTTAACGAAAAAGTTGCATATTTCATTCAACCGCACATTCGTTTGCCCCAGGAAATTTGAAGAGGATATCTCTGTGGTGCTCACTGGAATAACCCTTAGCTGGTGCAGTTTTGCTGCTGATAGGAGCACCGGCCCTGGGTTTCAGGTAAATAAATACAATCACTTGTGGACTTTGTAGAATCAGTTGGCATTCAGTGTACCTGGCATTATAACAACAATCATCAGCAGTCAGTGTGCCTGACATCCCATCAGCATTTAGTTTACCCAGCAGCAAATAACTATCAGCAGTCACTACCCGGCATCCCAACAATCAGCAGCAGCAATCATTAGTCAGCATATACCACATCCCAGGATCAGCAGTCAATGTGCCTGGAATCCTAGGAACTATCAGCACAGTGTCCATAGCATCCCAGTAACTCAGCACACACAGCATGCCAGTGACAATCAGCCATCGTTGTTCACATCAAAAAGCATATAATCCATCTGTGTGCACCATGCTAAAATAATGTAAATATTAATTGCCAGTGCATCTCAGTGGATCTTTTTGTGTTTGCCCAGGTATTCATTCAGTACACATGAGCACAGGGCCGCCATTAGAAATCACGGGGCCCCGCACAACAAAATTGTTGGGGCCCCCTAGGCTCCGCCCACTGAGGCACCCAAGCCCTGCCCCAATCCCCGCCGAATCCACATCAAAGTTAAAAAGACCACAC
>CM044433.1:38096586-38165497 GCA_024363595.1 Xenopus borealis
TATTATGTGTGCATGTATATGAGTGTCAGATTGCAGGCTTCCCTATATTATGTGTAGCTGTCTGACTCTGTGTTCAGAGAGATGGATGCTAAATGGACAAAATAAGGGCTGGGGAAGGAACGGGGGATGGAAATACAGAGGGGGGGTATTCTTGAATCCTTTTACATTCACACCATGCAGTAGCACCATAGTTGATGAGGTTACTCGTAGCTCTTTGGCTGCCTATTTTCTCCGTCGGCCACAGTACTTTCCTTGGCCACATTGGCCGCCACCTACAAGAAAATGAAAAAAAAAAAAACGGAATTTAGCACTCCTAAGGTGTGTAGATGCTTTTTTTCTAGTACAGGTATGGGATCCATTATCCAGGTACCCATTATCCAGAAAACTCAAAATTACCGGATGGCCATAACCCATAGACGCCATTTTAATAGGGCATGACTTTTTTATATTATTTATAGATATAGGGCATGACTATAAACTATAAATCTGGCACTGTATCCATGGTCCTTGCTGACAGTACCACGGATTCTGGGAACGCCACCATCATCATCACCACCTATGGGTCCTGGACCCTTCACCAAGGTACAATGTAAATGTATAGAGATGGTCTGAACTGGGGGGGGATTCCAGGTGCTGCCCAGTATCTCTGTGGGTCCCTGTGCAGCCATAGGGTCTGCTGCCCCTATAGTTACTCCACTCGTGTTACAATAGCTCCTTAAACTTTGAACACAAAAGACATTTATGTATCGCTATCACAAAGAGTCTGGCTGCAGGAATATAGAATTGGTCATCAAATTACCTCTGTAGTAAGATTTAGGTGGTTTCTGAGCTGAAATTAGAAAAAAGAAGCAAAGTTGTAAAAACGGACTCTTCATGAATCATCTCATGCTCTAGGGCAGGGGTCCCAAACCTTTTTTTGCTCGTGAGCCACATTTAAATTTAAAAAAGAGTTGGAGAGCAAAACAAGCATGAAAAAGTCCACGGAGATGTCAAATAAGAGCTCTGATTGGCTTTTTGGTAGCCCCTATATGGACTGGCAGCCTACAAGAGAGAATGTTTGGCAGGACATCTGTTTTTTATACAACCAAAACTTGCCTCTAAACCAGTAATTAAAAAATAAGCACCTGCTTTTGAGGCCACTGGGAGCAACATCCAAGGGGTTGGAGAGCAACACATTGCTCGCGAGCTACTGGTTGGGGATCACTGCTCTAGGGTGTTAGAGCCACTCAGCTTCTGGCTGATACTTATGCCAAACAGAGCCTCCTAAGGCTGCCAGACTACATAGGGACTGCCAATAATTAATCACAACCCATAAGGAACTTTTTTTCATGCTTTTAATGCTCTCCAATTTTTTTACATTTGATGTGGCTCACGGGTAAAAAAAAGGTTAGGGATCCCTGCAATAAAGCATGCTGGATAAACAAGGCGTTGGCAAAATTTTTGGAAAAGATTTTTTATCCTACCTCCTAGACCACCTGGTCCAAGTTGTGCATTTCCAAAACCTCCGTAACCTGAACAAAAAGATTTAGAAAGTTCAGCTGTTTTATATCATATTCGAAACATCCTGTTTCATTAAAAGACGGGCCTAATACTGTAACTGTGTTAGGCTTTTATATTAGTATGTTTGGTACAGGAGCATTGTTGCCATCCAAATATTTTAAAGCAACACCATACGTACAGTAAGTACAAGAATTCTCTATCTGAATATATTTTGCTCCACTTGCATTTTCCTAAACCAACAGACACGAGCTGGAGGGCAGAAAACTGTCATCTTGATCTGTACACTCACCTGGCTTAGGTGGTTTGCCTCCTGCTCCTGGATACAACCCTGGAAATAAAGAGACATTATGTGTTTCATGCTGTGGATAAACAGAAATTTGGTGGGTGCACGATGGAGAAGCAGGTACAGAAAGAGTGGTCCTGTAATATATTTATAATAAGCCAAGTGCTGTTCCCCTTTCTGTGTGTTCTTGTCTCTTTGCACCAGCAGAGACCTCTAGTGGAAGATACCACAGAACCATAAACCTGTGAAATTTCCATGACTTTGGAAGTGGGAAGATTTTTTTGCACAAAATGGGAATGTACAATGGAATACAGAAAGGATTTTATAACCAGTCACTTCCTTGTTCCGTCTATAAACAGTGTGCTAAAAACTATATTTTACCCAGCTACTTGTTAAATGTTTTTTGTCGAAGCGGAAGTAAAAATATTCATAAAATAAAAAAAAGTTTTTTTATAATCAAAATAATATAAAGCAAATTACAATTGAATGAGTATCAATCTAAACCTCATTTCCAATTCCCCCTTTTGCCACACCTGCTCCAATTCCTCCAGGTTGCACTCCAGCCCCAGGCCCTAAACCAGCTCCAGGTGCCAATCCAGCGCCGGGTCCATAACCTAAAGAAAGTTGCAGTTAATTGTACGGCACATTTTCCCTCCACTGATTATCAGTTACAATGTTCCTGTAACTAACTATCTTGGTTTATACACTCACCTGGTTTAGGTGGTTTGCCTCCTGGGTACAAGCCTGGAAGTAAAGAGACAGAAATGATCTTTTTCTCACTTTTTCTATTCTCATTTTTTTCTGTAACTGCTCAGAAAATTGTACATTACTCCTTTAACAGAGTAGCAGTTACTGGGAACTAAGAAGTATTAGAGATACACTAGTTATTTGAAATACAGATAAAATTCAATATAAAGTCGGCTCCTTGTTCTATCCATAAGACAAATGCTTGGAACTGTATTCTTCCCAAGCTATAGGATTTGCTAAATATTCTTTTTCAGAAGACATTAAACTCCTCTAAGTAATTAGTGAAAGAATGAAATGGTTCTTCTTAAAGGGGTGGTTCAAATGTTTTATTCAAATCAATGCATATTTGCTAGGGTAGTTAGGGTAATTAAACCCAAATTGTCTCAGAATATCTCTACACCATACTAAAAGTTAACTCATAGGTAATCAAGCCTTATAATCCAAATGATATTAAGGAAATTACAACTGATAAACAAGGATATATCTTACCCCCAGCTCCAACTCCCCCTGGTGCAATTCCTCCAGTTTGCACTCCAGCCCCAGTCCCTAAACCAGCTCCAGGTGCCAATCCAGCTCCGGGTCCATAACCTAAGGATATTGCAATAAAATTACACTATTTTTTCTTGTTTGCAATTTGATAGGTTGGAATTTCATTTAAATAATACGATATATGCATTTACCTGGTTTAGGTGGTTTTCCTCCTGCTCCTGGATACAAGCCTGGAGATAAAGAGACATTAGGCATCTATTTTTAACTGAAGGAGGCACATTAGCAAAGTAGGTACAGAAAGAATGTATTATATTGCTGTCCAACTTCTGTGGTACTGAGGGCCAGAATTTTCATGGCCTACGTGGTTGAGGGCACATGCAGGGGAGCATAGGGAAGGCAGAGTATGACACACAGGGATCCTAGGGCAGGCAGAGTATGGCCCACACAGGGAGCATAAGGCAGGCTGAGTATGTACACATAGGGAGCATAGGGCAGGCAGAGTATGGTACAAATAGGGAGCATAGGGCAGTCGCTGTAAGGCTTACATACTCATTTATTTAATTTATAGGCTACATTTTTGGCTCACTAACTATATTGAAAACATTTTTTATGTAAAAATGAATAGGTGTAAATACAGAGCAGGGGTCTCTAGTTAGTAAGTAAAAGTAATTTTGCAAAGTTGGAGTAAAGTCCCAAGAGGGTGTAGACTAGGAATGTTATAAAAAATAGAGGTGTTGGAGGAAATGGAGATTGCATCACGGTAGGAAACATTAGTTAGAGAAGGGCCTAGCTTGTGTAATAGCACACTATAATAGTGTGAGGTGGGATAGGATAGTTAGCATGGGCAGCTGTAGCCTCAACAAGGAGTAAGTGGTATAGTGACCCTGCTGGTACCCCATCAGTCAGGGTTGGAATGGATAATTGGGGCACAGGAAGGAAACCTGTGAAAGGTGTTGGAATACCAGTAGAAGCACCTTGCAAGTCTAAGCTTGTGACTATGTGAGTTGTAACAAGAGGAAAATAAACAAGTTTATGTTTCATTGCAACTTCCATCACCCTATGTCTTTACTGTGGGCAACTTACAGGAATTACCACATACAAATGCAGCTGAACTGTATAGTAATAGTTCAATCAAGTGATGGAGCAGTTACAGAGGCACCAAAGGCTGCACATTTTAAGAAAAGCAGGGAAAATGGGTAAATTTCCCAATGAGAAAAGATACTCCAAATATTTTAGGGATACTATATACAATATCTTCCTTGTTCCATACAAAAGCCAGATACTGTATTCTTCCCAGCTATAGTACTTGTTAAATATTTTTCAAAAGAGCCTTGAAGTAATTTAAGACATAATAAAATATTTGTTTCTACAGCAAATCATAAAGAAAATTGCAACTTTTAAAAGTTGGTAATCTTACCCCCAGCACCAACGCCCCCTGGTACAAAGCCTGCTCCAATTCCTCCAGGTTGAACTCCAGCCCCAAACCCTACACCAGCTCCGGTTCCATAACCTAAGGACAATCACAAGTAATGTTATGTTATACTTTATCTTTTCATTAAGTGATTTGTTACGACCCTTCAATAAAGTCTTCTGATTTTTGCACTCACCTGGTTTAGGTGGTTTGCCTCCTGCTCCTGGATATAAGCCTAGAAGCAAAGAGACATTATGTACCTGTTTCTCAATGTGGATAAACATTATCGGATTGTACACTGAGGATGTGAGTACAGAAAATGTACCCTCCATACAATGATCCCAAACACTGGCTCATGAGCAACATGTTGCTCACCAACCCCTTGGATGTTTCTCCCAGCAGCCGTAAAGCAGGTGTTTATTTTAAATTTGTAATATGTTAAGTGCTTTTCCCCTTTCTGAGAGTTCAGCCAAGTGACAATGCAGTGACAGAGGCATCAGAGGATGCACATTTCTATATCTGTAGGGAACATTGTACATTTCCCCATTAGGGGAACAGAAATTGCAAATAACTGAGATGTAGAAAAGAAAGTTACTCCAAATCCATTAGGGATACTATTTATAATCTGCTCCATAGTCCATACATAAGCAGAATGCCAGAATTGTACTCTTGCCAGCTACAGTAATTGGTAAATATTTTTCAGAAGAAGAATGGAAAAACCTCAAAGTTATTTATGAAATAATTGAATATTTGTTCCTATGCAAACTATATAAAGAAAATTACAACTTTTAAGTGGGTAAATCTTACCCCCAGCTCCAACTCCTCCTGGCACAAAGCCTGCTCCAATTCTTCCAGGTTGCACTCCAGCCCCAGTCCCTACACCAGCTCCGGGTCCATAACCTAAGGTTAATTGCAGATAATGTTATGTTGTCCCTTATGCTTTCATTGATAAACTGATTGGGTAGAATCTTCCAGTAAATAGTCTTTTTGGCTTATTCACTCACCTGGTTTAGGTGGTTTGCCTCCTGCTCCTGGATATAAGCCTAGAAGTAAATATATATTATATAGATGTTTCTCAATGTAAATAAACACTATGGGTTTGTACACTGAGGATGCAGGTACAGAAAACTAACCCTCAACACAGTGATCCCCAACCAGTAGCTCATGAGCAACATGTTGCTCACTAACCCTTTGGATGTTGCTCCCAGTGGCATTAAAGCAGGTGTATGTTTTTCAATTCTTGGCTTGGAGACAAGTATGGTTGCATGAAAACCATGTTTACTGTCAAATAGAACCTCATTAGACTGCTAGTCCTCATAGGGCCTACCAAATAGCCAATCACAGCCCATAATTAGCACCCAGAGAAACTTTTTCATGCTTGTGCTGCATTGTACATTCCAGTCAGGTGGATGAAGCAGTTTCAGAGGCACCAGACACTACACATTGCTATAACTGTAGTGAAATATGTATATTCTTCCATTAGGAGAATAGTAGTTGCTGAGAACAGGGATATTACAAGATATTAAGGAACTTTCAACTTAAATCTCACCCCAAGCACTAACACCCCTTGGTGCCATGCCTGCTCTAATTCCTTCAGGTTGAACTCCAGCCCCAGGCCCTACAACAGCTTCAGGTCCATAACCTACAGTACGTTTAATTGCAGCTAATGTTATGTTATACTTTATCCTCTGATGGACTGATTGGTTAGAATCTTCCAGGTGAGTGAGTTCTGGTTGATGCACTCACCTGGTTTAAGTGGTTTATCTATTTCTTACTGAAGGAGGTTCGTTGCAGTAGTAGGGTACAGAAAAAGTGCTGATGTAGAAGAACTTCAAATAAATTTATGAAATAATTCAATATTTGTCCCTACTATAAATTATATACATAAAATTACAACTTTTAGGGCTAGTCCACATGGCAAGATTCAGGGAGATTTGTCGCCCTGGTGACTAATCGCCCGCTTCTTTGGGGCTACTAATCTCCGGTGTCTTTCTCTCCTACTGAAATGTAAAGTCACCTGCACCTATTCACAGGTGGCGCTGCGTTTTTCTAAGTCGCTCCAAATTGTCTCACGGGGCAATTTTCAGCGACTTAAGAAAACGCAGCGCCGCGTGTGAATAGGCGCAGGCGACTTTACATTTTAGCGGCAGCGAGACATGGGTAAGCAATTCAGGGATTTCCCTGAATCTTCCCATGGGGACTAGCCTTTAAGAGTGGGTAAATCTTACCCCCAGCTCCGACTCCCCCTGGTGCCACGCCTGCTCCAATTCCTCCAGCCCCAGGCCCTACACCACCAGCTCCAGGTCCATAACCTAAGGATAGTTGCAGGTAATATTATGCTATATTCCCCTTTACTGATTAAAATAAATCTCCTGTTTTTTAGACTTACCGGGTTTAGGTGGTTTGCCTCCTGCTCCTGGATACAAGCCTGGAAGTAAGAGATATAATATATCTGTTTCACACTTCAGATAATTACTATGGGGTGGGGTGTATACTGGAGAAGGAGGTACAGAAAATGTGATGCTATAGTATATATTTATTACATGTCAACTAGGAACATCTTGTGGTGGATATCTAACAGAGCCTAGTATCTATAAATTGACATGGTTTATAAAGCAGGATATTTTCTCTGCAGAACATGGGAATGCATAGTGCAGCTGCGCTGTCCATATCAGTCAGGTTGTATTGCATTTACAGAAGTAACTACATTTCTGCTTTAGGGGAATAGCAGTTGCTGATAACTGAGATGTATAACAGATAACACTTGTTTACTTGGGGTAAAGAACATATTCTATGTACCATTATAAAGAGGACATTATTAATTCATGAGATATTTGTACTTAATATAAATTCTACAAATAAAAACATCTTGTACAGGAGGATAAACCTTACCCCCATATCCAACTCCCCCTGTTGGTACTCCTGCTCCAGTTCTTCCAATTTGTACTCCAGTCCCAACTCCCAGTCCAGCTCCGAGCCCATAACCTAAGAATAAATTCCCTTAATGTTACTAAATATACTTCTATTTCTATTAAATACAAACAACCCTTATATATTTGGTTCACTCTGTAATAGGGTTATGATGAAAATGTGGCATTTTCTGTCAACTGACTTTTGCTGTAAAAAATGCATTATAACTTCTTAAACGAGTCAGCTACTACATTGCCTATTGTTGACCATAGACTTCATTGGAAAACATCACCTCTAGTGGTGATAATATATACAGAGCCTTTCAGCTGATACCTATGAGCAATGATTCTTCTGTGTTAAGCCTTATGACAGCTCTTACTAATATGTATGTATATGCATAAGCATAAGGAATATTGCACGTATATACACTGTACATAATGGACTGTCAGTAAGAAATTGGAAAAAGTAAACATTAAATAAATAGGAAAGGGATTAGTGGTGTGCATAGACTACACAGTATATCTGCACTTACCTGGTTTAGGTGGTTTGCCTCCAGCTCCTGGATATAAGCCTGGAATAAAAAGAAAGATATGTATTCCACATTGTAAATAAATATTGTGTAGATATAGATATTCTTGAACATATCATGCTCCACTAGTTCCAACAGTGGGGGGCCTTTGGGGATAACTATAGGATTGCTCAGACAGCAGTTTCTAGGTATGTACATCTAGGTAAATATGTGAAAGACCACAAATGAATATGTCTGGAGGATAAATCTCACCAGAAATTACTTGGAAATGAAAAACTGCAAGTAACTCATGAACATACCTGTTCTTAATACAGATGTATTCATTAATATATTTAAATAAATAACATCTTGTGCAGGTACAGGAGGATAAACCTTACCACCACTCCCTATGCCCCCTGGCACTCCTGCTCCAATTCCTCCAGGTTGCACTGCACCGGCTCCATAACCTTAAAAACAAAGGTAAAATAACCGTAAACTGCTTCTTGTTATGACTAACAGCAAATTGAGTTTTTTGGGTAGAGGCAGATCTCTCATGATGACTTCAAGTTTTCTATCTTTGGGCAGAGGCAGATGTAGTTTCACGGGCAGATCAAGACTTTGAAAACCCTCAGAGCAAGACTATAATTTGGATCGCTTCCTCCTCAGTTCATCAGAAAAAAAAAACCCGCTCATTGCTTGAACAATTTCTCAGTAATAAAGGCAATTCCTTGCATTTCACATGATTTTGGGTCTGCTCTAGAGAAGGAGTGTGCTGAGTGATCAAGGAAATTCTGAAGCTAATAGTGGTTCCCATAATGGCCTGCATCAATTCATACACTGAACTTACTCCTAAAGAATTGGACACAGGGGTCACTTTGGTGCTGAGTGTTGGAAATAAAGAAACAATGAAAATGTTCAGAGCAGCTGTGTCTAATTCTCACTAAAGCATGCACATTAAATGTGTGTATCATAAACAATTATAGGATAGGATACTAAAAATCACCTTGAAGTTCCATGACTATCATAAATCTTCTTATTGACTTCTAATATCCTTACATTTTACAACAGGGGATTTATATTTATCTCTCTATATAAATATATTTCTTGTAATGATTCATTGTCCACTCACCTGGTTTAGGTGGTTTGCCTCCTGCTCCTGGGTACAAGCCTAGAAATAATGAGACATTATCATGCATTATCTGTCTGTTTCTTAAATTGGATAAACACTATAGGCCTAATGACAAAATGAGGCAAGGTGCAAAGTGCCTTTTTTTTGGTCACAGCACCCTGCTTTTTGCAGTTCCACGGAACGACGTGCACCATGTTGCTTCTTGCCCTGTAAGCAGAGCTGCCTACATACAAAGAGGGCTGGAGGTGGGTCCCATAAAAAGCCTCTACTTTGTACATCATTTAGGAATTATGTTAAATTATTAACTATAGGGCTTCCTAAGCCTTTATAGGGGGTGACCTACATTGCAGATATGATGATATTTCCCTTTGAGTATGCTGGGTATATCTTCACTTCACTTCACTAGTGACATCTTGTGTTGGATATCTAATGGAGCCTTCTGTGATGTGCTGTATATCTGCGAAGGCTGCTTAAGTGGGAAAAATTCTACAATCTGGAAAAACACAGTGCAGTTGCACTATACGTTCTAGTCAGGCCAGGGAAGCAGATACAGAAGCTACAGATTTCTTTAATTGTAGCGACATTTCTACGTTAGGGGAATAGCAGTTGTTGAGAACAGAGATGTATGAACAAGGTTCAGATGCACAATTAATTAGAACACAGAAGGAATTCATAAGCAGAATGTCAGAAATGATATTCCTCAATGCTAGACTAATATACTTCAATTTTTATCTATAAAATATGCATTTGTTTATAAACAAAATTACATAAATCTCACCTCCAGCTCCAGGTGCCACTCCTGCTCCAATTCCTCCAGGTTGAACACCAGCCCCAGGTCCATAACCAGCCCCAGGTCCATAACCTAAGGACAATTAAGTTATTCTTAGATATAACCATGGAATTTCATGCTGTAAGGTGACAAGAAACTATTTACAAAATATTCATTTATATGCAGTGCAATACCCAGTGCCCATACATAGCTGTATAAAAATGAGCCCAATTGCTTCTCATACATGAGGATATAACATGGAGCTTCGCAAGATTTTACACTAGAGCAAAGGATCCTGCTACTTTTCTTTTGCATTTCAAATTTAAAGTCAGACATTTATGTCTGCAACTGTAACAGCTACTTTGGCAGTGATGATTTATACTGGTGAAGCCTGGACATTTTAAGCATGCAAAGTGTTACTGAAAGTAAGTAAGCTGTTCGTATTCATAGTCTCCTCACCTGGTTTTGGTGGTTTTCCCCCTGGGTATGCACCTGTCAAACAGAATTAGAAAGAAACTGTGAATTAGGATTTGCATCTAACTAATGTTTACTGTTGTATACATTAAGTTCAGTGTTACCTATATTTGTTTGTGTTCAGAAGCTTGCTGCTATTTGCAGTTCCTGTGCTAGAGTCAACTAGTTAACCTAGTGGCCTGTCCTAAACTGGGGTAGTAGTACCCACAAAGAAACCTTAAGTCACACTTTACTGAACCCACGGTTTCCCTAGTCTAGCAATAGAGATGTGTAGTTATAGACTTATAGAGCTTCTCCTGTATAGACAAAGTATACAACACTATTAAGTTCTGCATATCCAAATTAAATTAGGATTCTTAAAAAGATGGTAATCAAAGTACAAAGAAACCCAATTCCCTGAAGGTGCCAATTTGTCAGACACCCTTAGGTAACAGTTCACCTGGGACCTTCCAGCATAAGATTCCTTGCACTGACATCTTCAAGTACAAAATACATATATATATAAATGTAGGTGTCCAATCAAATACAGTGAGAACAACTTTTATTTTGGCATCAAATGGTCCATATAGTGCCAAGGCACACTTATGGAACAAGATGGAACAGTATTGATTGCAAATGATAGGAATACTAATACAGGTATTGGATCCATAATCCACAAAACAGTTATCCAGAAAGCTCTAAATTATGGAAAGGCCATATTTCACAGACTCCATTTTAACCAAATAATCCACAATCATAATTAATCCAAAATCAGCCTATTGGATGTTTACGAAATAAGTTGGCGCTATAGAAATACATGTTAATAATAATAATGTTTACATGATTTTCTAGTATGCAGATCCAAATTACAGAAAGATACGTTATCTGTAAAACCCAAGGTCCTGAGCATTCTGGAAAACAGGTCCCATAACTGTAATCTGTATTAATGAAGTGACAATTGTAATTTGGAGCATCCTGAAACAAACATCTAGATACATTTGCTCCCTCGCCATTGCAGAACTTAAAGCAATTCAAGTCAACACTCGTCCAAAATGTAGGAAGAATGTTTACCTCCAGCTGCCCCAGGTGCCAATCCACCAGCACCAGGTACTAATCCAGCTCCAGGTCCTAGTCCAGCTGCCCCAGGTGTCAAACCACCAACGCCAGGTCCGAATCCAGCTCCTGTTCCATAATAAAAAAAAAAGATACTTTTTCATTGGCCATATTTGAATTGAAGAGGCTCATGGCTGTTTCCAGCAACCTGACATCTCTTCTCATATACGCAGTAACTAGGATTTAGACATAATATAGTCACTGGAAAAGAGGGAAGCATGCATAAGTAGAACCATATTTTGAACAACAGATATTTTGAATAATGGCAAGAAGACTTCAACCCCAGATTTCATCCTAATTAGATTTCATGGTCTGCCCCAAATAAATGTAATAAAACTCCTAAAGTTTGCACCATAGCAACCAGATGTTTGCTTTCAGACAGGGGACAATGACTGATACCTGCTAATTGTTTGTTTTTGCTACTTGTATTAGTGCACAATTTGTGACTTTTACTCAGTTAGCTATGCATGCAGTTCTTATACAAAACACCCTTGCTTAACCAGCTCCAACACCCCTAGATTGCCAGGAGTCAGTCATGCAAAGATTTCCATTCATTAAAGGTACTTCAAAATGCACTCCTTTTGAATACTACAGTTGTACCCAGGGGTCCCCAACCTTTTTTTTACCCGTGAGCCACATTCAAATGTAAAAAGAGTTGGGGTGCAACACAAGCATGAAAAAGTCCCTAGGGTTGCAAAATAAGGGCTGTGATTGGCTATTTCGTAGCCCCTTTGGCACTGGCAGCCTACAGGAGGCTCTGCTTGGTATTATATACTTAGTTTTTATGCAATTAAAACTTGCTTCCAAGCCTGGAATTCAAAAAATAAGCACCTGCTATGAGGACAATGAGAGCAAAATCCAAGGGTTTGGAGAGCAACATGTTGCTTGCGAGCTACTGGTTGGGGATCACTGGTTGTACCTATTGACATGTGGAACCTTGAAGCTACTGCCAACTCCAGGATTCCTAAAGTGACCTGTGAAACTATAGTGCTTTTGCACTGAAAGAATAGAGCGTGCACATGTGACTCTCATGCTGAATGCTGAGAATAATGGCAGACAGTACTGTATATTTGTAGAGCAATAGTGTGCTAATTGCATCAATTTCAATGCATAGCTGCAACAGCAAATCCCTGGCAACAACAATGGCATAGGAATTATGGGGAAAAAATTGCAATATTGACTCCTCTTGTATTTAGAATGGTTGCCTCTCATAAACCCAAGACTTGTTGGAAGATGACAAAGGCTCAGGCCTAGGATTGTACAAATTAAGGGGCAGCAGGCTTTCTAAGATTCTTATGAAGATTGTACAATTGGGCATGTAGGAGTATGTGTGTGTTTTTGGGGGGGTGGGGCAGAAACAAGCCGGAGTGTGGGGATGGATTGACTGCAGTGTCGGACTGGTCCACAGGGATACCAGTAAAACTCCCGGTGGGCCCAGGTGTCAGTGGGCCTCTTGCTTCTAACAATTTGGCCTATTTCATGTTCATTCCCTATTTCTTTATGTGGAAAAAGTGGCTTAACAATGGAAGAATAGAGTATAGTAAGTAGATCTAAAAGAAAAGGAGAATAAAGAGGTTAAGTGAGGAGAGAAGGAATAATACTTTGGAAAGTTGGGCCCCTGGTCTAAGGTTTTCTGGTAGGTCCCTGGCATCCCAGTCCGACACTGATTGACTGTCCAGGCCTTGGGGTCCGGCCTGGACTCCCTCCTTAATAAGTGTAACTAGGACCAAACACTCTATCCTCAAAGCCATCTTCTCTACAACATATAACCCTATAACCTGTTAACATTATGGATCCACTGCCATACTTACTAAGCAATAACTGCATGTGCTTCTAAAATAACAGATACAAGCAAGTATCTAGACTTATACATACCTGGTTTAGGTGGTTTGCCTCCAGGGTATACACCTGAAAATACAGAAAGATATTTGTAAACCTTAAAAATAAATCTTATTACTGTATCCAGAGGTGCCAACTTTTTCTGTTAAGATCTTCTCATTGCCCGGGAATCCTCTCCGAGTCAAGATAATATTATTTATTTGAAAAAAGAGCCAACATATTCACCAGCACTGTGCTGTGTACTTGAGTGAATGCAAACTATATATGGGAGACCAAACGATGTGGCTGGACATATTGCCTTGCCATATTTCATTATGCCTTCTGTTGTTGTGCTCTATAGAAGTGAACTATTCATATTTTGTATTTCAGAAAAACTCAAGTCATTATCACCTGCTCCTGTTGCAGCTCCAGGTAATTGTCCAGCTCCAGGTACTTGTCCAGCTCCAGGTGTTAATGCACCTCCAGGCAATCCATAACCTGAAAGTGCATGATTACACATTATAAAGACAGTTGCTTACAGAAACTTAAGCTCAGTACCAACAGTCTGTGTTCCAGTATTGATGCATTCTCATATCTAGAGCATCTATACAAAATTACCTGGCTTAGGTGGTTTGCCTCCAGGGTACAAGCCTGGAAAACAGAAAAATAATGGAATGCGTGTTATAATGAGACATTAGTATTAACTTATATAACATGAAAATGCTGCATTTGCAGCACAGCAGAATTTTGTAACTTTATATCCTGGAAGGTTAATGTGCCCACAAACTCCAGATACAGTGATGTCCTGCCATGATATACCTGGTTCTTTATTTCTTTCCTTGCTAAATCTGAATTGTTCCCCTGCATACATTTTGTAAACGTTAAAAATAAATATTATTCCTGTATCTAGAGATGCAAACTTTTTCTGTTAAGATAAGCATCTTCTCATTGCCCGGGAATCCTCTCCGAGTCAAGATAATATTATTTATTTGAAAAAAAGAGCAAACATATTCAGCAGCACTGTGCAGTGCACTGGAGTGAATGAAAACTATATATGGGAGACCAAACAATTACAAACAATGTGGCTGGACATATTGCCTTGCCATATTTCATTAACTGTCTTCTGTTGTTGTGGCCTATAGAAGTGGGCTATTCACATTTTGTTTTTCAGAAAAACTTAAGTCATTATCACCTGCTCCTGTTCCTGCTCCAGGTACTTGTCCAGCTCCAGGTACTTGTCCAGCTCCAGGTGTTAATACACCTCCAGGCAATCCATAACCTTAAAGCACAAGATTACACAATATAAAGACCCTTGCTTACAGAAACTTAAACCAAGCACTAGCAGTCTGTGCTCCAGTATTGACACATTCTCATATCTAGAGCATCTATACAAAATTACCTGGCTTCGGTGGTTTGCCTCCAGGGTAAAAGCCTGGAAAACAGAAAAATAATGGAAAGAATGTCATAATAAGACATTATAGATAACTTATATAACATAAAAATGCTGCATTTGCAGCACAGCAGTATTTTGTAGCTTTATATCATGGAAGGTTAATGTGCCCTTGAAGTCCAGATACAGTGATGTCCTTCCATGATAAACCTGGTTCTTTACTTCTTTCCTTGCTTACTTCATTTCCTTGCTAAATCTAACTTGATTCCCTGCATAATTTTTGCAAACCTTAAAAATAAATATTATTACTGTATCCAGAGGTGCCAACTTTTTTTTGTTAAGATAAGCATCTTCTCATTGCCCGGGAATCCTCTCCAAGCCAAGATAAAATAATTTATTTGAAAAAAAAAAAAAAAGGCCAACATATTCAGCAGCACGTTGCTGTGTACTGGGGTGAACACAAACTTTATGGGGGAGACCAAACATTTACAAATTATATGGATGGACATATTGCCTTGCCATATTTAATTAACTGTTGTTGTGGTCTACAGAAGTGGGCTATTCACATTCTGTTTTTCAGAAAAACTCTTGTCATTATGACCTGCTCCTGTTGTAGCTCCAGGTACTTGTCCAGCTCCAGGTACTAGTCCAGGTACTTGTCCAGCTCCAGGTACTTGTCCAGCTCCAGGTGTTAATACACCTCCAGGCAATCCATAACCTGAAAGCACAAGATTAAACAATATAAAGACCCTTGCTTACAGAAACTTACACTCAGCACCAACAGTCTTTTCTCCAGTATTGATGCATTCTCATATCTAGTGCATCTATACATACTTACCTGGCTTAGGTGGTTTGCCTCCAGGGTACAAGCCTAGAAAACAGAAAAATAACGGAATGAGTGCTATAATTAGACATTAGTGATAACTTATATAACATAAAAATGCTGCATTAGCAGCACAGCAGTATTTTGTAACGTTATATCATGGAAGGTTAATTTGCCCTTGAAGTCCAGATACAATGATGTCCTGCCATGATATATATGGTTCTTTACTTCTTTCCTTGCTAAATATAACTTATTCCCCTGCATAAGTTTTGCAAACCTTAAAAATAAATATTATTACTGTATCCAGAGGTGCCAACTTTTTCTGTTAAGATAAGCATCTTCTCATTGCCCAAGAATCCTATCCAAGCCAAGATAAAATAATTTATTTGAAAGAAAGGGCCAAGATATTCAGCAGCACGGTGCTGTGTACTGGGATGAACACAAACTATATGGAGGAGACCAAACATTTACAAATTATGTGGCTGGACATATTGCCTTGCCATATTAATTAACTGTCTTCTGTTGTTGTGGCCTATAGAGTGGGCTATTCACTTTTTCTTTTTTTCCCCCAGAAAAACTCAAGTCATAATAACCTGCTCCTGTTGCAGCTCCAGGTACTTGTCCAGCTCCAGGTACTTGTCCAGCTCCAGGTACTTGTCCAGCTCCAGGTACTTGTCCAGCTCCAGGTACTTGTCCAGCTCCAGGTGTTAATGCACCTACAGGCAATCCATAACCTGAAAGCAGAAGATTACACAATATAAAGACCCTTGCTTACAGAAACTTATGCTCAGTAGTGATGGGTGAATCTGGGGTGTTTCACCGAACTTTTTGTGAATTTCCTGAGAAATTTGCGAAACTGCAACAACGCCGCCGGCGTCTCATTTTGGACACGGGCATCTTGTTTTGGATGCGGGCGTCCATTCTTGGACATTCCCAATTGTTTCCAAAAAAACGAGCGCCGGCATCTGTTTTTTTTTTTACACTGGCAAATTTTTGCCAGGCGAATTTTCGCTGGCGGCAAATCGCGGGAATTAGTTTGTGCTCCAGTAATGACACATTCTCATATCTAGTGCATCTATACAAAATTACCTGGCTTCGGTGGTTTGCCTCCAGGGTACAAGCCTGGAAAACAGAAAAATAATGCAATGAGTGTTATAATTAGACATTGTGATAACAGTGATAACTTATATAACATAAAAATGCTGCATTTGCAACACAGCAGTATTTTGTAACTTTACATCCTGGAAGGTTAATGTGCCCTCGAAGTCCAAATACAGTGATGTCCTGCCATGATAAACCTGGTTCTTTACTTCTTTCCTTGCTAAATCTGACTTGTTTCCCTGCATAATTATTGCAGGTTGGTGGACTACAGTAATTCAATAATACCAGCATAGTCATATGGCATATTTTTGGAAAAGAAATTAAAATTTGAAGGTAGAAAGGTAAAAGTTGAGGTAGAATAACCATTGTGGTCTATAGGGAAATCTGGACATAATCATAAAGAGATAATAAAACTGAATGAATTCCATGATTTGCAAGCCTATGTCTCACCTGCACCTGTTCCAGCTCCTGGTACTAATCCAGCTCCCAGTCCTGGTGTTATTCCTCCTCCAGGTATTAATCCAGCTCCTGCTCCATAGCCTGAAATACAAGACATATCAATTAAGAGAGACTAAACTGGCAGGATCCTTAGAGTAGTCTTGTGCTGCTTTATTAACTAATGCAGAGACATATTCAATGCACTGGTACACCCTTACCTGGCTTAGGTGGTTTGCCTCCTGGGTACAAGCCTGAAAAATAAGAAAAAAATGAGAAATACAGCAGTATTTCCAGTAATAAAATGTTCCATCCAGACACCATCAAATCTGGAGGATAACTATTGTTTGGATGCAATTAAAACTTTGTTAACTGATTGGTTCCCACACACAAATCGCTGTGGATAGGTCATGGTGCCCCCTAGATACCTGGCAGCGTATCAAAGACATACAGTGGATACATTTAGGAGTGGCACACACGCTACACTGAAAAGGTGTTGTACCCGTTTATTGTGACCACAGAGTGTCAAGCAGGAATCCATACAAAAATTACCTGTTTGAATACTCCAGGCAAATACCATTAGCATGCTGGAATATTGTACCAATAATGTGATTTTACCTGCTCCCACTCCAGCTCCTGGTACTGCTCCAACTCCCAGTCCAGCTCCTGGTGTTAATCCAGTTCCAGGTAATAATCCAGCACCTGCTCCATATCCTAGAAAGGAGAAATAGAGTAGATATTTAAAAATGAAAAAAAAATTTTTTTTTTTTAAAGTAGATCCACAGCCAGACTAATCAGCATGAACACTAGCTTAAGGTTTTCTTGCGTTTTCTTGTGTTGTGGGTAATGTACTTTCTGGTGGTACAACACTAAGGCACTTCACAATGTGTTGGAGCCTGAACTGTTCCTTCAGCTGATGGGGCCCAGGCAAACTATCTGTCCCTATACCTGCTATCTCACAGCCACAGTCCCTTCCCAGAGACTGTTATCCCCACTGATACTATAGGCACCTCTCTCCCTACTATACCTGCTATTCCACATTCCCTTCCCAAAGACTAGTATCCCACTGCTACTATAGGCACCATCTCTCCCTACTATGCCTGCTATTCCACAGCCACAGTCCCTTCCCAGATACTATTATCCCCACTGCTACTATAGACACCATCATTCCCTACTACCTGCTATCCCACAGCTACAGTTCTTGTTGTTTTGTTTGGTTGCCAAGGATGAGGAGGGTATAACAATGCTTTATTAGCAGGTTCATGCAGCCATTACATAACAGCAGTAAGTCTTACTTCACTTGTTATTCCACAGGTATAGTCCCTTCACAGAGACTGTTATTCCACTGATACTTTAGGTACCATCTCTCCCTACTACACCTGCTATCCCACAATCCCATCCCAGAGGGTATTATCATTATCCCACTGCTACTGCAGGCACAATTTCTCCCTTCTGTACCTGCTATCACACAATCCCTTCCCAGAGGGTATTATCCCACTGCTACTACAGGCACAATTTCTCCCTACTATACCTGCTATAGTAACATAGTAAGTTAGGCTGAAAAAAGACTCACGTCCATCAAGTTCAACCTTTTAACTTTTTTTTTTTTTTACCCCACAGTCAAAGTCTCCTCCCAGATACTATTATACCACTGGTACTACATACACCATTTTCCATGCTATACCTGCTATATTACATTTATATTATTTAAAAATGAGGTCTGTAACCCTTTACACAACTTTACCTGGTTTAGGTGGTTTGCTTCCAGCTGGGTATGCTCCTGAAAAGAAGGGAATCATCACTGTATCTCTGTACAAGAATGCTTCTGGACTAATCCCTGAGAATACTTATTAAGAAATATACTAAAATAAAATTATTAGTTCTTGATAATTGCATATTGACTGCTTGAATTTAAAAACGTTTTTGTATTACTTGCATTGGCTATTTTGTATGGATTTTTTTTTCTCTGTTTTTCTTTACAAAAAGATGACTAAATAAAGAAAACATAGCTATGTATCTGGAATGCACTTGTGTAAAATCATTAGGAACCACACACTAGTGTGGCACAACCAGCAACTAATGTTAAGTGCACAAGTTGTTGTATTGTTTTGGCCTATCTGAAATGAAAGAAAGTACCGGTAGGTATGGCATTCTCATTCACATGAAGAAAGAGTAGTAAAACTAGGTTTACGGTGTACACTGAAGAAATTCATTTTTATCACTGGACAATATATATATATTTTGATGCATTTTAATGTTGCATTCATTTTAATAGTATATTGACAATTGTTGTGCATTTATATTTAGTATAACTGGGGTTCAGAGGATTCAGAGGTTCTGATTAATCCTTTTTTCTGGCATGTATTTCCTTAACTCCAATTATCAAGTTGATGAAGTAAATGTAAATATATGCATGTGCATGCATGTACATGAGGATGAGATGTAACCCCTTTACTTACAAAGAAGTAGTATTTAAAAAAAAATATACATATATATATATATATGTATGTATATGTTTCTACAATATAGAAAATAAGTCTACCTACCTACACCTGGAATACCAGCACCTACACCAACTAATAGAAGAGAAATAAATGTATAGATTAGTCAAAACCACAAAGTTTTACCAACAGTGAAAACATTTGTGCCAGTGCAATAGGCCACAGTAGCCGACTAGCCGTAGAGATATATATTTATTTATTCATTTCATTCTGCTTATGAGACGCTGTGCTGGGAAATGTTGGCAAAGAAGACTGTCTGTCCCACTGCATTATTAAATATATATATGTTTTTGATGTAACTGTGTGACTACTGTATGTTATGTGACTGTATGTTATGTGACTATGCTAGGGAATATTTGCAGTACTAATTTAAGGTGTGATGCAAAGCACACAATTCAGCCCATTCAAATATTATTTACAAAGGTGCATTCATCACAATGCCACTGAGCTAAATTGCCAGTAGTGTTTGCTTAGCTGAATAAGGTGCAATGTGTTATGCACAGGAGACATAAGAGAATGCTGGGGTGAACTCCTACTTTGAGACTGCCTACAACAGTCCTGGCTGTAGTGTTCTATAATGGAAGCAGCACAAGAAAAACACTGACAAGATCTCAGTGAATTCCACATTTACTTACTGTACGTCCATGTGCAACAAAGGCTTATAGTAATCATCAGGTCAACATGGGTATTTCTGGGCCTACTGCTACCTGAGGTGGGAGACCCAATGCTGCTCCCTGTATTTGCCTTCAGAATTTATTTGAGGCCAAGGAGGGAAAGGATTGCACTTTCTAAACAAGTGCTATGTTACACTTGTTGTATTTGCCGTTGAGGGAGAAAATGCAGATCCTTTTCTTTCTGCCCTGACATCACTCTGCCCTGACATACAAGGCCTCAACAGACAGCTTAGATGCGGAAAATTATGCACTTTCACACCAAAACCTGCCCCATCTGTGCACTAACAGGCTGATGCCATCTGTCACTGCACAGTGATTTTGAGGCAGAAGGAAGCAGATTGGTGGAGTGATATGGGGCATCTTTTTGCCACCCCTAATAAAGTGCCATCTGAGGCAGGATTATCAGCTTACATCATAGCAAAAGTGTCACTATTTTGTGGCTACTCCCCTCCTGAAGGGACTCCATAGCCACCTGTAATAAGCAATACAGAAGAAAAACATTAGGCACGCCTTCTCCATATTTTCAGCAAGTAATAAGGAAGGAATAATAATAAGGTGCAGAGGGTGCTAATGTTCTAATCAACTATAGTAAGCAAGTAGGTAACATTTATTGTTCACCTGGTTAAGGCAAAGATTTTATAGTCTGCTAAATTAAAAAGGTTTAGGGAGACTTATCCTCCCCCAAAACAGCTCAACCATCATGTAAGAATATATAGTTGAAATAAAGAAGATAAAGGTTGGTAGTCCACCTACACCAACACTAACTTCAACATAATGAGAGGGAAAATAATTCACATGAAGTCATAAAATCATGTAAAAGGGGTGGGCATACACTGTATTATAGTTGAGCCTATGGCTCACTACTCCAGAAATAAAATCATGTAAAAGTGGTGGGCATACACTGTATTATAGTTTAGCCTATGGCTCACTACTCCAAAAATAAAAACATGTTTATGGCAATTAAATGGTGACTACAGAACCTCACCATTGAGAACTATGACACCATACAGTTATTCAGAATTTTTTAAAATTTCTTTTGCAAGAACAGTATTTGACAAAATATAATCCAGAAAGAAAATGAAACCTGTTGATTTTTGTGTTATTGTGCTTGTTTTAGTTCTGGTGAGCAGGACAAAAGAGAGGTCCAATTATTTCTATAAAATATAAAATGGGCCATACTAGGTTGAAAGTCTTTATGCTCTTAATAAAATCCCCCATGACTTACCTCCTGCTGGAAGGCCACCTACTCCAACACCTGGTAAAGAAAATAAGAATATTTTGTTTTAATTTTTTTGTCAGCAAATGTGAAGAACTGTATGCCACAACTATAGCTTTTCGAACAGTCTATTATTTTAGAAGACTAAATGAAAGTTTAACCCAGAGATGGGATTATAGATACAGGCAAGCCATCAAATACCACACCCAGGGCTGCATTGGCTGCAGTTAGGAATATTGTATGATTGTGGATATACCTGGACAAGATGATGACAGTAGGGCAAGGTCATTGCAGTAGCAGTTTATATCAATGATGCCCAACCTAGAATACCTGTACAGAGCTTTCTGGATAACAGGTTTCCAGTTAACAGATCCTATAGCCGTAGTAGAATCAGGTAGAATATACCCGCTACTCACATTTTTCAAGACAAAAGCTTATTATGCTCTGCAGTGCAAGGACCGTGTTGTGTTTGGTAGCCGAGGATGAGGAGGGTATAACAGTGCTTCGTCACCCCACCTTGTACTTCTATATAATTCTTATAATGGCCAGCTGGTCAGAGTGACAATATGCAATTTTTTAGCTTATGTGATTCCTTGGGAGCTAAGGTTTAAGAAAAGATCTGGTTGGGATTCAGTCTGAATAGAGGAGTGCATGGGATATCGCAGGATGCGCATAAGTAACCATTCACATTTTTGCTTTTTCATAAAAAAACTTGAAATGTGTCCATGATGAAATGACTGCACAGTGTTACCGAATGGAATTCAAGTATGAATTCCAAAAATAGCATAAATGGCATATTTTCATACACATGGGGAATCATTGTGAGAGAAAACAGGAAAACACACATTTTTCATTTCCACTTCCTTGGAGCCGAGAAAGCTAGGAATTTGGAAGAGCCAAGTTTTAATGAACAATATATTTGTTGAACAAATGTCTTGCTCAAGTCTCTAAAATGTGTTTGTGCTCTCAAGTTAATGGTGTCTGTGACATATTAGTGGTATATTAATAACTACAAAATGGCACATGTAAAGGGCATGCTGACTAAATTCTGTTCAATTTATTCTCCAAATAAATTGTGAAAAAACAATGGCCATGACATGTAACACTGATTCTTCATATGGCAGCTCCCATTCATTTGGGCTGGAGAGGTTGAACAATCAGATTTTTTGCATATATACTATAGGTCTTTTGGTGTTATTTCCAACATGATTTTCTGCTTTGAACTATTAGCCTTTACAGCGCTCCCACACGTCAGGATATTTATACCTGGGTAATGTGAAGCCATACTCTATTAGAGATACTAGTGACATAAAATATACTTGTTTAAATATTATTCTTTGAGATCTAGTTAGAATACTCTTGTTACGTTTTGGAGAGTGGAGTCTGGGATTCATGTATATCCTAACTTGTCATTCATGTGATTGGTAATTATATTTTTACTAGATTTGCCTTTAACAGAATATCACATTATGAGAGACAATATCTAAATCTTATACTGGAACGCGAGACATACTGGTTTAATTTGATGCGAGGGTGAGAGACATACTGGTTCTATCTGATACTGGCTAACTCTGGTAATGGAGTGGGAGAGCTTCAAGCTGAAGCTGGTAAAAGAGTGGGAAAAATAATGGCTAACTCTGGTAATTGGGTGGGGGAGATACTAGCTAAATCTGATTTTGGAGTTGGAAAGACACTGGCTAAATTTGGTAACTGGTGGGAGAGGTACTGATTAAATTTGGTAACAGAGTAAGAGAGATACTGACTAAACCTGGTTTGAAGATACTGGATAAATCTGGAATATGGTAATGAAGTTGGAGAGATACTGGGTACACTAGGTATTGGAGGTGCAAAGATCCTGGCTGAATCTGATACAGTTATATGAAAAAGTTTGGGAACCCCTCTCAGCCTACATAATAATTTACTTTACTTTCAACAAAAAGATAACAGTGGTCTTTTATTTCCCAGGAACATCTGAGTACTGTGGTGTTTTCTGAACAAAGATTTTTAGTGAAGCAGTATTCTGTTGTATGAAATTAAATCAAATGTGGAAAACTGCCTATGCAAAAATTTGGGTACCCTTATCATTTTGCTAATTTGAATGCATGTAACTGCTCAATACTGATTTCTGGCAACACCAAGGGGCGATTTACGAAATTCACGAGAAATGATTGGAGTTCGATCGAATACCGATCGTACAAATTTTTCGTGAAATCGGATATGCAAATTTGGCCTCTTCAATCATCGAATATCGAATAGATCGAATGATCGGATATTCAATAATTCGATCATTCGATGATCAAAGGAATCAAAATTTTAAAGTAATTCGACTGCCTACTTCGCCAGATTGAACCTACCGAATTGTATTGGAAGCCTATGGGAAGCTCCCCATAGGCTTCTGAGGCTAATTTTTTCGGACTCTTGAAGGAAATTTCACGATTTTCTCCGTGAAATGGAACGATCGGTATCCGATCATACCAATTCATCAAGAGATTGTATAGCGAGCAAAATGATAGCCTAAAACAATTTGATAAGCATTCGATGGTCGAATGCTTAACGAATTTCGAATTTGGTCAAGCTAATTTTGGGGAATAATAGTAAATTTGCTCCCAAATTGTTGGATTAGCTCTTCAAGCCTTGAACTTCATAGGTAGGTGGGTCCAATCATTAGAAAAGGTATTTAAGGTGGTCAACTGCAAGTTGTGCTTCTGTTTGACTCTCCTCTGAAGGGTGACAGCATGGGCTCCTCAAAGAAATGCTCAAAAGGGGGGGAAGGCTACAAAAAGCTATTGCAGATGTTTAAACTGTCAGTTTCAACTGTAAGGAATGTAATCAGGAAACGGAAGGCCACAGGCACAGTTGTTGTAAAAGCCAGGTCTGGCAGGCCAAGAAAAATACAGGAGTGACATATGCAGAGGATTGTGAGAATGGTCACAGACAACCCAAAGATCATCTCCAAAGAACTGCAAGAACATCATGCTGCAGATTGTGTATCTGTACATAGTTATACAATTCAGCGCAACTTGCACAAAGAACATCTGTATGGCAGGGTGATGAGAAAGAAGCCCTTCTGCACTCACACCACAAACAGAGTCGCTTGTTTTATGCAAAAGCTAGTGCTTTGGACTGATGAGACAAAAATTTAGTTATTTGGTCATTACAAAAAGTGCTTTGCATGGCGGAAGAAGAACACCACATACCAAGAAAAACACCTGCTACCTACTGTCAAATTTGGCGGAGGTTCCATCATGCTGTGGGGCAGCGTGGCTAGTTCAGGGACTGGGGTCCTTGCTAAAGTCAAGGATTGGATGAATTCAAGCCAATATCAACAAATTCTTCAGGATAATGTTCAAGCTTCAGTCAAATTTGATGTTACGCAGGGGTTGGATATTCCAACAAGACAATTCCCCTTAACACACTTTGAAATCTACAAAGACATTTATGCAGAGGGAGAAGTACAATGTTCTGGAATGGCCGTCACAGTCCCCCGACTTGAATATCATCAAAAATCTATGGGATGATTTGAAGCAGGGTGTCCATGCTTAGCAGCCACCAAATCTAACTGAACTGGAGAGATTTTGTATGGACTCAAAAAATCTGCCATCCAGAATCCAGACACTCATCAAAGGCTATAGGAGTCGTCTAGAGGCTGTTACATTTGCAAAAGGAGGCTCAACTAAGTATTGATGTAATATCTTTGTTGGGGTCCCCACATTTATGCACCTGTCTAATTTTGTTAAAATGCATATTGCACATTTTCTGTTAAGCCAATAAACTTTGTCACTGCTGAAATACTATTGTTTAAAAAAGGCATGATATATATTAAAATGAAGTTTCTACAATGATAAACAAACCTCCAAAGAATTAAGGTTAATATGGTAATGGAGTGGGAGAGATACTGGCTTAATCTGGTAAATGAATAGGATACTGGCTAAATTTGGTATCAATCCATCCAGAATTTACTATTATTTGTCACATTCTATGAATATAGGACAGTTGTCTTAAAGAACCCTTGGCGCCTACAAGTAACACAGGCATGGTGGGAAAAAAAACATATATATATTTTAACATCACCTTATTACTTCGATGGTTGGCAATAAAATATTTAAAAACCTCTGGGGTCCACGTTAATGTGAGAGAGTAAAACCAATGTGAGAATCAATGAGAAAGTCTTTCCACCAACAATAAATTGAACAGGTATTGCCCTGATTGAGGTTAAAGGTAAAGATGATATGAACTGAAAGTTTAGTATTGTTGTGCAATACGACAGCGAAACAATAACAATGACAGCTGATTAAACTATTTCATAGCACAATAAGAATGAGAAATATATGCAATTAGTGTCAGAAGAAACAATAATAACAATATTTCTTCGCTCACCTCCTGTCTTAGGGGGTATAGCTCCCAAACCACTAACAGCTATAAAAAGAAACACAGAATTATAATACTTTACCACTGCTGAACCAAAATGGCCTAATGTTTTGCTGCCATAAAAGTATCACTATCAACGGCTTATAAATATGTATTTCGTAGTTCATATCTATTACAAATATATGATTATAGGATAATTAAGGAGCAAAAGCAATGTACAGCTTTTGTTCAAAAATCGGTTGGATCAATGTCTAATCAGATTGTAAAACCTCTATTTTCTTTATGCACTTCCTATTCAGTGACTAATTTACTGAAGTTCTGGACTTATTAGGCTTATAGAAGTATTAACATTTATGATGTATGTAAAGAATTGCAATAACACAACTATTGTCTTTAACACTCACTTGGCCCTGGAACACCACCAACTCCAGGCACAACCCCTGCTCCAGGTAAGCCTCCTAAATGTGGAGAAAAGCAGAAGAATTAATAAACAGTTAATGCTGACAGATTGATTATACATTTTGGCCACACATTACTCTTTGATATCTAACGCAGACATAGTCTGACAAAGTGTGGAGGGTCTCCAGTTGGCCATGCCTGATTTAAAGGGCAAGGAAAGTGTAAAATAGAATAAGGCTAGAAATGCTGTATTTTGTATACTAAACATAAACATGAACTTACTGCACCACAAGCCTAATCAAACAAATGATTTATGCTTTCAAAGTTGGCCACAGGGGGCTGTCATCTTGTAACTTTGTTATACATCTTTGCAAGACTAGACTACATACACATGCTCGGTGTGGTCTGGGCTTCTTAGGGATCGTCATAAATGATTAAAAAACAAAGCTGCTTGAGTTCTGCATGGCTGGTAAGTAAGGCAGGGGATCGCCCTGCTGACAATTCCTATCCACAGCACTAAATGAAGGGTGAATTTCACTGCACACAGTCAGTTTTCTTATAAAAACGGTACACATTTTTTAATTAAAGTATATTGGAGATACATTAAGTAAAAATTTAATTTTATTTCTTTGCCTTTCCTTGCCCTTTAAAGAGACCCTGCCTGTGCTAAAAAGTACTTATTAGGTAAATGCCATGCATCTCTAGAGTCATGTAATGAAGCACATCTTGATGCTTTCTTAAAAATGACTTAACTGAATGTTTCTGGTTATACTATACATGTTGCCAAGTTAAAATGTTATACCCAGTATTGATTATATGTGTTTGGTGTGACTTGCCTACGGGGCAATGAGTCACAACTTGGCCACTTTCTCCTGGCATTCACGAACTTCTGGAACACTGCCTACTGTGCCATATGCTTTAAATTACTCTTTTTGAAACAAATGTCTAGAATGTGTTAGACAATCATAGGCCGATGTCTATATGTTTCTCTTTCCGAATGTTTACTAAAGCAGTGATTAATAGTGATTAAAAAAATACTACTTCTATTGTAGAACACAGAACTGACTGGGATACCTGAATCAGTCTGGATCCCTATGCAAATCATATTTGTCCCTTTATATAATTTTTAAAGGGTATTTTGAAGTAAAGAACATTAAGTAAATATGTTATTCCTAACCAGTAAAATATCGCATACATACACAACATCTCCTGTTATAATGGGATGAGAGGCTAACTACAACAAATAAAGGAATTTTGGTATAAAGCTGCCATACTAACAGTCCCTCTGCCATGCTGGAGAAGAGATACATGGGGATACATGATAAGAATAATATTTGGGAGGTGCCTATTTGTTATTTCAAAGCTGACATAGTCCACTCTTTCGTTTAGAATTAGCTGTTGTGGGCCCTTTAAATTCTATTAGATGCAAGCTCACTTTGACTGAAAAACATATGAATGAGTCCAGCAGTTTGATAAACAGGTAAAACATTAGCATGTCATTAAAGCTGGAATGTTGGCTTACAGCTAAAAACCATTAGGTGTCACTGACACAGCAACTGCCAGCTCCAGCTGCTCTTGCCATCTGCTCATTGATGTAATTCCGTTCACAGCAAGAAACCAACCACCAGCAACTATCTCTTTTGGAACATGATAAGGTGCTACTTGGGTTGCACTCACTTACCATATTTAGAGGCCTTGGCACCAGGCTGGACTCCAAGCTGTGGAATGCCTGAAACAAGACAGCAAAGCAAATTTGTCAAGAAGAAAAGGATGAAAATAATCACTTCTCTCACATGAGTCGCTAATATTTCTACCTGCTCCAGGAACTCCAGCACCAGGTACTAGACCAGGCACCAAACCTGGTACAGCACCACCTCCAGGCGTTAAACCTGGAACCCAACTAGGTACTCCACCAGTACCAGGAACAGCTCCAGGAATACCTCCAGCTCCTGCATAGAAGAAATGGGAAGAAATGCTTCTGTATAAAGGGAATGCTGTAATCAGGAAATGCTTTGAAATACAAACTGCATGGGCTTTTTCATCCAGCTTTTTTTTTTTTTTTTTTTTTTAAATAAATTATTTGTTTGGTCATATTTCCTGCAGAAATAGTCCAACTAGGGCTTAAAATGCAGCAAAGCACACAAGAGAAGTTGTGTTAATTGTGAATAACATAGTGAATCCCTGCAGTGTATATGTAGGAATATTGCAATAAACATTCTCTTTTTAGCTTAATCGTCACACTAGCTTCTCTAGTCAACCCCCATAAGATTTCCTTGAAACTGGCCATGGCCAATAGTATGTGAAATTAAGAGGGCTCTGATGGCCCTGTCTCTAGTAGTATTGTTTTTATATAAGTGTTTTTTTATTAGAGTTAAATGTATTAAACATAACCTGGGAAGGGCCTGCTAGAGCACCAGAGTATTTCCTGGTGGGTCACAGCCTAGAAAATCATCAGTCCTCAACGGGTAAACACAATACCTATATCATTTAGCAATAACTTTATAATGTTTGTGAGAATGGGCACTTCATATTAGTTTTTCCTGTTTGGTCAAAGGCAGGCTTAAAGTTCATTCTACATCCTGGGCCCTTGATAAGTGTTGTTAGTGATGGGCAAATTTATTCGCCAGGCATGTATTCTTTGTTGAAAAATTTTGCTGCAACAAAAAAATTGTGCATGCAAAAATTGTCATACGTCAAAATAATTTTGACTGATTTCAATGCTTTTCGTTTATTTTTCCGCCAGTTTAGCAAATTTTTTGGCAAAGCAAAACAGGACAGATTCACCCATCATCAAGTGTAGTGTATAGATGTGCAATTTAATGACTAACCAATGAAACAAGGCAGTTGTTTGGTGTTTGGTGATTAGATTGCAATGAAACCATAGCATGGAGCTCAGTGCAAAGAGAGACCTACCATATTTGGCTGCTTTTGCTGCAGCTTGCTGTGCTGCTGACAGGACTCCAACTCCTAAAGACAACAGAAAGTTACAGTTAAAAGACATGCCTTAGGTTTTGTGCAAGCACAGATGTCTCACCTTAGGTTACACAAGTATTAGAGACAAGAGTCTCTTAATAATGTATACAAACTTATATCTACATGTCTTAAGTTATCCTCTAAATCCAAGACATTAGTTTAAAAAAAAAAATATATATATATATATATATATGGCACCTTGACAAAGGTCCAAGACCGTGGACCGAAACGTTGGTGCTTTTATTATGTTTGAAACTTTAATAAACTTTTTCAAATTTTAAAGATTGGAGTGCGTGTCGACTCGGACTTTATATATATATATATATGCTGTATATTGTGGAAGACTGTGCTACACAGTCTTAAATTCATTTTTTTCATAAGGTTTCTGGGATAAAGAGGGTATCCTTTCAAATTTAATAAGAATATGATGTTCTCACCGGTTCCTGTGGGGTATCCTGCCTTCCCAGCCTTTCCAGCACCCCCTACACCAGAAGTTCCATAACCTGCAGTAAAATAATTCAAGTCATATCAATATGACTACAAACAAACAAAGAGACCCTGAGTTTTTGGTCTGAACCCTGACGGTAAAATGGGCAAAGTTCAAATATTCAGCTGAATGGTTGAATTTGCTGTTTGTATATCTTTTCAACAACCATAACTTAACACTTTCTGGGTAATGTCATAAAAATTCTTAAGTTTTGCCCACATCTGGTAACCTGCTGACCAGTAAATGCCGCCTGCTGGTTGCTATGGGTTACTAGACAAAGTATAAACATAATGCCATTTATTATATTACCCTCTTTATTTATGCAGTGGGTTGTTGAAGAACACATGGACAAGGCCAAAATCTGCCTTACTAAATAACAATGGACAATATGGACTCCTGGATCTAGACATTATACTCCCTGTCCACCTCTGCAGATGTTTCTTATAACTCAATGATGATATTATGTGGCCTATGTGTAAAGAGGTCATTAGTAGGAGTCTATGATTAAGTATCTGAGTGATATGAAATGCATTTGGCTGTGTCCTTGTGTACTGGGATAAAACTACTTATGATTTGACAAGTCTGCCTGGAGGATTGGTCTTTGCAAATGCCTGCTCTTTTGTTTATTCATGAGTAGGGATGTCTCACTGGGTACAAACAAAAGTCAAAATATTTTCAGGCTGAGCAAAACATATCAGCTGAACCATGAACTTGTGGGGATCTTAAGTCTTTTACTTTGGCCCCCCACATTGTTTATGAGGATTTATTAAATTAGGAGGCAATGGGATAACAGGCACACTATATGCTCCAGGCCTGGTAAACCATAGCGATGAGTAAAATGATCAGTTTTAGACAGTATATCAGTAAATACTAACTGCAAAATGTTTTATGTAAAAACTTACCATAGCCAGGCTTTCCTGCTGTGTATGGAAGTCCATATCCACCTGGCAAAGACATAGCATAGACTGTAATATTCTGCATGCTTACAGAAACAGCATGTATTTACTATCATTTGCCCCTTTGAATTGAGTGGGTTACACCATTGCTTTATAAAGCTGCATTTAAACAGCCTGCATACCTGGTGGGCATTATTAATGATCTTGACGGATAGTGTCAGCCAGAAAGAGCAAGTTACTACCAGGATTAGGAGAAATTATTCAGGGGAATTCAATTTTGTTGGTGATAATGTGAGAACCAAAGCCACACATCATGTGCAGCATGCAACACAGGTCTATAAATTATAGTTTACAACCATTTCTACCATTTCCTTTTGTTAACCTTTCCTATTCCTATCCATGTACCTGGAAGTTTTGGAGACTTAATTGGATATCCAAGAGGCACACCTGGCTGCTGCCCACCAAATCCACCAAAACCTTCGAATGAAAAATGAAAATCAAGTTCAAAGTTATTTAAATACATACAGTTCCTAAAGTGCCATTTCCAAGGTCATTTGTATCTTTTTTTAGTGGTAATATTCAGGTAAATGTGTAATTAGTTCACATATGATCTCCCCAATAGCTTCTAAGAATATATCAACAGATCTAAATTCTTGTAAAATATTCACGCATTGTGCCTCCCTATTCTATAACAACTGGCTGAAAATGGTGAAAGTGATGAAACAATCCTCATGAGCTTTTGGTTTCCTTCTTCCCTCTGATATCTGTGAGCTGGACAGTAGCTGCAGCTGAGTCTAGTTCCCTTCCTCTTATTTTATCTTTATTGGCTCTCAAAGGAGGACAGGGTGGGATAAGCAAAATAAAAGCTTGGGAAATGTCATCATTAACCATGCCCCTAGCATGTTAACCAATTCACAGGCAACTAAAATAAAATCAATAAAACATTATACAAGTGCTAGATCCATTATCTGGAAACGTGTTATTCAGAAGGCTTTGGAACAGGGCCATCCCATTTCCAATTGTGTCCTAGATTAAAATTGATTAAATAGTGATGTATTTATTTATTTCCCAGTAACAATCAGACATTAAAGCTTAGTTATGAGAGAGCTGAAATGGACAAAGATCTGATTTGGAAGAAACCCACACAGACATAGAGAGCAGGTCCAGACTGAGAATTAAAATAGGCCCTGGCATTTCAGGTATGCAGAGGCCCAATCAGCTCACATGGAGGCCCATATAACCCCCACCATCTATGGCACCTTATAGCAGCTCCTCTGGCATTTGCCAGAACCCACAGATTGCCAGTCTAGGCCTGATGGAGAGAATATACAAAATACTTGCAAACCCCAGTGGTGCATGGCTGCAGTGCTAACCATTGCAAAACTGTGCTACCCATGCAATTTTCCCAAATAATAGGTCCCATGGTATTAGCCCTTGTGAATCCAGGGATCTTATAAGAAACGGCACAGATTGTAAATTTCTGTCTATAATAAGAAGGCATCTTTGTGATGTTTTATATACATTTGAGTGCCCCTGTGACCCATTGCCATTTTTGTCTCTTTGGTGAACTATGGTAGTTGGTAATACATTAACAAGGGAGAACTGCTGTGGTATGAATGCTATGTGTACACAGCCTTACCAGATGTAGACAAGAAATAAATATTATTCCAGGTCATTTTAGTGCCTTGCCCTCACTATGTTGCTAATGTATTTCATCCCACCTGTGTAAACTATATTACAAACAGGCCAAAACCATAATGGATGACTGACTCTTTAGTGTTTCCACTTGTGTACTTTGCATTACTGAAAGGTATGTATTTTTCAGAAAGTACGGCATTTTAAAATGTGAACATGATAGAAGTCATCATGGGGTTCTGTGACCTGTATAAATAAAAGACTGCAACCTTGCACATTTAAATGAACATATAACGTATCAGTGACTAGAGATGGCCATACATTTTGTCATAAATTTTTTTGTTACTAACCTGGAATTCCAGCAAATGCCCCACCACCTATGGGAAAAAAATGATGTAATGTAAGCTAAGGAGTTTCTGGAGTTTGGGCTGTCCTGTACATCTTAATATACTTATTAAGGGGATATCTAGGTTCTGGAAGAATTTTTAAGCATGAAAGCAATAGAGTAAAAATTTATATTTCATCATATTTCAACAAATAGGAAATTTCTATGGTGGGAGAACAGAATGCAAAAACATGAGAAAGTTGCAATAATAAAAATAATGTCTACTGAATACTGGCAACTGTAATCATTCAGGGTTTGTAATCATTCAGTATTGAAAAGCAAGGACTATATACCACAGTTCTGTAACTAGATGAAATGTGTCAGCAGTACTATACATGCAGCAAACATCTGCCTCTTGCCTAGCAATATTTACCCATACCGATCCAGAGTTAGAAAAGAGGAAAAATAGTTCCTCTGTAGGGCATGCTTGGAGTACAAAACAATAGAACTGCCTATTGAAGAATTGCACCATAGCCCCATTCATTCTGACATACAGCACATTATGAAAATATACAAATGGCAATGTCTCACCTGGTGCTTTTTGGTAGACTCCGTTCCCAGTGGCTACTCCAGGAAGGACACCGACTCCAGGGAATCTTCCTCCTGCCAACAGATATAGTTATGAATAGGACTCAATAGGACACTGGGGCTGCATTTCAAAAGCTTGAATTATTGCTTATTTGTATACTGAGCTTCATCAAGTTTAACTTTCATCTGCACTTGAAACAGCAGTTAGAGGAGCCCCAAACCTCATCTGCTGGTTGTCTTCTTCTTGGGATCTAGGTGGTGCTGAGAGTGCCAATTTATAGCTAGGACTGTACCAGACCAAACTCTGTGCAGGGGCCCCATACTTAATACCAGCTGATGGTTGGTGTAATATAGAGGGCTACCATAAACTGCAAAATTGCTGCACTGCATTAATATAACCTAGTAATCCCCCTCGTAACAGGGACTGCACAAGTAACATTTATTGGTGCTGCACCATGATCATAAAATACCATATCAGCTCAACAACTCAAAGGGGTGGTTCACCTTTTAGGTAACTTTTAGTATGTTACTGAGCAACAATTGGTCTTCATTGTTTGTATTGTAATTATTTGCCTGTTTCTAATGATGCTTTCCATGTTTCAAATGGGGATCTGTGACCCCATCTAAAAAACAAATGCTCTGTAAATCTACAAATATATTGTTATTGGTACTTTTTATTACACTCTAGTCAGGCCCTCTCCTATTGATAATCAAGTATCCAAATCAATGCATGGTTGTGAGGGTAATTTGAACCCTAGCAACAAGAAATTTGCAAATTGGAGAACTGCTGGATAAAAAGCTAAACTCAAAAACCACAAATAACACAAAATTAAAACCAATTGCAAATTGTCTAAGAATATCTCTTTCTACATCATACTAAGATTTAACTCAAAGGTGAACTACCCCTTTAAATCATTCATGATCTTCGACTGCCTGGCCAAAAATGCTGTGGGTGACAGGTGCAGGTCTGTATCAACCTATAGAAGTAATGTTGGTGCTCCTAAGTATGCACACTATCAGATGATATGACTGACCTGCTCTTGTTACTGACCAGACTGGGTACCAGAGCATTTTATTATAGGCGAGTGTAGACTCTTGCAGCTATTAAAAATATCCACCAAGACCCACCTGTTCCTGGAACAACTCCACCAGGAAAGACACCAGGAACTCCTGCACCTGGAATAAAGCAAAGCAACACAAACATTCAGTGAATGAAACAGAGACACAGTGCAGAAGAGAAGGGATGCTGCACAATGACAATGACTGCTACTGACAAGCAACCAACAGATTCAAAGTACTGGCGACAAAGTGGTAGATGGACATCAGAAAGACAATACCACATTTAGCAGACAGTACACTTCCCTTAGTTAAAGGTTCATTACACACTCAGAATCAGAGCTGAGTGTTTAACTGGTCATGCCCCAGGTAATGTCATGTTACAGGGTAATGCCATGCCACACCAAATCAACAGCTAGGACATGCCCATTCTGGCTATTGGAAATGGGGTTATAGTACAGCTATGGGACCTGTTATCAAGAATGCTCAAGACCTGGGGGCTTCCAGATATTTCTGTCTACTAGAGAATCATGTAAGCACTAAAGAAACTGTTTTTACTCAATGACAATGAATGATATCTTAGTTCAGATAAGGTCCAAGGTACTGTATTATTATTACAGAGAAAGGAAATCGTTTTTGAACTTTCATATTATTTAGATAAAATAAAGTCTATGGGAGAAGGGCTTTCTAAAATTCAGAGCTTTCCAGATAACAAATCCTATATCTGTATAATAAGAGGTCTATGGAAGGTATTAAAGCAGACTGGGGCCAATCAGAAAGATATGGCAAGAACAGTTACACCATATACACAGTATCACCAATTAAACAGTCATATAAAATGAGCCCTATATAATATAGACACATCACAGGACACTAATGAAGGACAGAACAACACTTGTGTAGCCACAGATAAAGAAGAGCACAAAATACTCAAGACACGGACACGGTACATAGAAATACACAGAAAGCACCATGTATTCTATTACCTGGCAGCTTCCCTGCTTTCCCTCCTGCTCCTGGCTGAACACCTGATTGTGGCACTACTGCTCCTGAGTTTATTAACACAATAGTTTGTTATAAGTGGGGGTAGATGACTAATAGGCCCACAGATACTGTATGACTAGTCACCCCCCAGAACTACATTATAACATAGTAAGAAGGCAAACTATATACCTGTGGTGACTCCAGGCACAACTCCGGCACCTTCAAAAAATATAATATATTTTATATAATAAGTTTTTCCTTGATGAATGCCAAAATATTGAACTATTTTAAAAACAGGCATATTGTTTCCTTCGAGGCAGAAAACATGGAATACATATTGTAGAGCTTTCTAGACCATAAAAATTAGTTAAACCTTTTTTAGTCTTTAGTTCAGCTGCTGTTCATCATGGACATTATGACAAAGGATTATCCTTATTCCACTGTAAATTAAACCATAGGATCTTACTACATGCAACAACTGTGATCATGGGCAAAGTTTGCTCTAGTAACTCATTTTATTGGTTGCTATGGGTTGTGGCTCACTACTGAACGTCCTTCATAACACCTTAATGATAGAATGTATAACAATTTAGCATTATTTGTGGTTAAAACACTGACCTGGTAATCTAGCACCGGGATATGCCCCAGGAACGCCACCTATTGTAGGACATAAAAAATCTTCAGTTAGACATTTGTGTATGCGTTGGAACTTGAGAAAATCAGGATAGGAGAGGTTATCAGTGCTCCTCTAGCAGTTGCAGAACCACAGCACTCAGTCAAACTAATGGAAAAAAAGAGCTGGCTTGCCAGTGCAGGCCTATCCTTGCTTGAAGGCACTGTTACTGGGAGAGCAGTCTGCATTGGGTTTCTCACATTATTTTCTAGGCGTTGTGCCCAGCAAATGCGTAAATGACCTTAAAACCATCCAGGGGTTGCTTTCATGATACTTGCTGAAATATAAATATATTACCATTTTTTGCTGGATTCACAGCAACCCAAATAAGTATAAAAATCTTTTCCTCATACCATTGCGGCATTCAGAGACTGGGGTGGAGAGTGACACAGAATGGAAGATGTTCATTGTATTGCTGTTCCAGGAAACACCCACCAATCATCCACAACATATAACTATTAGCTGCTTTTCTGTATGCAGGACACATACCAAGGCTGCAGAAATCAAAAAGTGTTCAACACTACTGAACAATTCTTATTCAATAGTTTGCAAATTAATTATTAATTAATTGGCATACTGCATGAAGTCCAGTAGCAGATATCACAGTTTGTCATGTTCAACTCTGGGCTGCACCTTTTCTTTGGCTGCAGTGCAAACTCCCACCAGTTGATGGTGCTGCAAATTATGGCTTATTGCAGTGCAGATTCCAACCATAAGGTGGTGCTGCAGAGTTCTCAACTCCCAGGCATGTCTAGCTTTTGTGCCTGAACGAACTATACTATATTTGATAAAGTTATTTATTAAAGGGGTGGTTCACCTTTGAGTTAACTTTTAGTATAATGTATAGAGTGATATTCTGAGATAATTTGCAATTGGTTTTCATTTTTTATTATTTGTGGTTTTTGAGTTATTTAGCTTTTTATTCAGCAGCTCTCTAGTTTGGAGTGTCAGCAATTTGGTTTCTAGGGTACAAATTACCCTAGCAACCCTGCACTGATTTGAATAAGACACTGGAATATAAATAGGAGAGGGACTGAATACACTGATAATAAAAAGTGGCAATAACCAAACATTTGTAGCCTTACAGAGCATTTGTTTTTAGATGGTGTCAGTGACCCCCATTTGAAAGCTGCAAAGAAACAGAAGAACATTGCAAATCATTAAAAAGCTATGAAAAATAAATAATGAAGACCAATTGAAAAGTTTCTTAGAATTGGCCCTTCTATAACATACTAAAAGTTAATTTGAAGGTGAACCACCCCTTTAACTGGGTAAAATTTTGAAGCAAAGACTTGCATATCATTGCAATTATAGAATAATACTGTCTATTATTGAAATCTGTCATTCTGATGTGTGTCTTTTCTAGATTTAAGGGCTCTACTAGACAGCAGTTTTAGGTTTCTCCTGCCGGCCATCATGCTGACCCTTTTATTCTGATGTTCATTCAGTGTTAGACACAGAGCATATTTTTTCCACAGAAGAATAACATTCTGCAGATACATGAACTGCATCAGAATATGCAATGCCATATATATATATATTTTCCTGCTAGGACAGCACCGCTTCCCAATCAGCTACTTCATAGCTGCCCATGTGCACGTAATAGGTGATATGCATCAGAAAATAAAAAATACAGCACCATGGGTCTCACTGTGAAAAATTTCTTGTATTGTCCCAATGGGGACCGAAACGTCGGTTGGATATACTATGCTTTGAAACAATACAAGAAATTTTTCACAGTAAGACCCATGGTGCTGTATTTTTTATTTTCTGATATATATATATATATATAAAAGCATATTCTCTGCAATGAAGACATAAGCAGAGTAAGCATAAGAGGACAATGGCTGCTGAGTGGAAGTCATTGCATTAGCATTATACAGGCAAGATCCAATTCCTGGAACTTTTCCTGCTTTGCCTCCAACACCAGGTTCAACTTATATAACTTATATCCCACCTTTGGGCAAGGAAAGAGGAATAAGTCAAAAGCACATGGATTGTTATGATTGCTGGGAACTTTACATGAGTGACAATGGGAACCACTTGATTTAAAAAGCAAAGAACTGGTGATTGCTTTCTTTGCATTGCATTGTAAATCCCTTCCCTAAACTAGGAAGCGATCCAATGATAATTAGGTCACCAAACATTTTTATTACCAATAAAATGGCATGTATGAAAAAAATATACAAGATACAACAGTTAACTTGGAAAACACTAGGCAGCATCCCTGTGCTTAGACCTTCCGTTAGGATAATCTCCTTTATACTGGGACACAAATATGACTTGTCACATTTATAATCTTCATATATTGCTGTGTCTATATTTACCTTTGACCTATATGTCTGATAGCCCATATGTCTATGATTCTGCTCTGTCTCATTACACTGAAAATCATTTTCTCAAGTTCAAACTGATTCAGGTAATTGTGAGAAGCACCTGGAACTGGAGTAAGACTGCACATGGCTTGGTATAAAATGCACTGGACTGGAAGATGAGATTTCAATTTATGTAAGTTAAGGTGGCCATAGACGCACAGATAATATCGTACGAAACAAATTTTCCTACGATATTCGGTGCGTGTATGGTGGGAAATGAGCCGACCGACATCGTCAGAGGATTAAGATATCGGTCGGCTGGTTGATCGGACTGGACGGAAAATTTTGATCGGATGCCTTTGAAAGCTCCCTGAACATCGGCCATTGTTAGTGCTGAATCGTCAGATACAAGTAGAATTCTATTGTTTCTATGTGTTTATCTGACGATTCAGCTCTACACGTGTGTGTTGAAACGAACAATCTTTCTTGGAAAGATCTTTTCTGAGAAAGATTGTAATTGTTACGTCTATGGCCAGCTTAAGCCTTATTATCATAGAGGCATCTTAAAACACATGAATATGGGTTAAGCTATATATGTCCATACAAAGCTCATTGGTTATAATATATTATTATTGTTTATATAGCACCAACATACTTCATAGAACTTTGCAGATTATACACCTTTAGGAGCAACTACAGGATGATATATTTTATGTGAATCAGGATGTTCTCCACTATTATCCCCTGGATTTGATAGTGATGGGTAAGAACGTGCTGTTCCTGGTTATTGATAACATACATGAAAGCTGCTGCCTATTAAAATGCCATTACAATGTAGTCTTTTTACCACGGAAAGAGGAACTATTCGAGTCTTCCAATGGCACGTCCCAATCTTGTTCTTATCAAGCCCTTTGTGGGTGTGACACACTAGATAAATAAAGTTTGATATTACAGCCATCCAGCGGACATGGTAAATTTGTTCTGGAGGAATTTAAATCCACTAGGGGGTAAAAAGTCCTGTAATATATGTATGATCCTGCCTTGCAAATAGGAGATTATAAAATAAACAGTAGATTTTCCTGAAAAACAGATCCAATTTGTATTGTTGGAGAAAAAAAAAAAAGTTTTAGGATGTCTTCTTGTAATTGGACTTCCTGGAATAGGCTAAGTGCAGCAGTTTAGATTCCTTCTAGTGCCTGTAATGTGGAATTCTTATCTGCATCCATTTGTAATCATCACAAGGAGGGTAATGATCAGCTCTCACCCTATCCTTACAACAGGTTTAAAGTTATAAACTCGAATAAATACCAGATAAAAGCCAGGAAACAGCACATTAGCCAAGCACAACAAATCACAATGGCAAGAGTTGATGTCAACATGACTGACTAACTATTTCCAGTGCTTTCTTTTCTATGCTGTGTAAACAATCATTTCATTTTCTTTTGTATCCAGTTGTTTTATTAAACCTTTATCAGATGTGGTCTAAGAATCTCAGGATTATTTAATGGCTAAGTAATCCATAAAATTACAGGAAGCCTGGAGAGGGCTGCTACATATTGTGAAGTACCTGGGCTGTAACAACCAAGGCTTTCCTGTATATGTTAAAGGGCTACAATGGAATTAAAAGGGCTTTCCAAGCTAAATAACATAAGAAACAAACATTGAACGATTCAGATACTGGTATAAAACACACAAATTCAAATAATTTCTCTCAAATCAGCTGCCTGATAAAGAAATATACATTGAAAATATTCTTTTTTGGGGCAGTTGTGACATGTGACATATATGAGGACAAATTCCAATGATGAAGTCTCTCTGCAAACATGTAGTCCTGCTGCTTAAATACAACTAAAAGCCATTTCCTAGAACCCACCATGTACACCATTGATTGGGGTGCTACCGCTAATGACACCTGCATCAGCAGGGTGTATATATAGTGAATAAATAACTCCTATTGTAAAATATAAGGATATTATAAGTCACCGAGGTGTTCCATGACCATATAAAAGCATGAGGACGAAGGCCAAGTGCTATTATACAGGTCATGGAACTCCAAGGTTACTTCTAATATCCTCATATTGTCCAACAAGGAGCACTTTATTTATTATAATACACAAGTCTTAGTGAGTCATGTGACAAAAACGACCTCACTACTCATTGATGACATCACTAGTCACCATTTATAAGTATATAATTTACAAGATATTCATGGCTTTGGTGTTTTATCAGAATATACATACACTACAGAAGGTACAGAGGAACTTGCTCAATAGAACTTACACATCTATTCTTTTGGGCCCTCTCCTTGCACATCATTCCATGACACACATACCCTTTCCCATATGCCTTTACATAACACATCTTCACTTCTTACAATCCTTCACATTGGATGGCCCACATGACACTATGCTAGGTTCCCGTTCATTTTAAATAACTCTAAAATCAATATAAAGTCTTCTCTACTCAGCCCCAGCAACTAATGAACAGCTGCCCTGTCCACAGGGTGGTTAATTCTGCCCCAACTCTGGAAGTATTTAAACATCAGAAGTTCACCACATTTTAGTATCTTAGATAATGTCTTAGCAACGCTTCAGATGGTCCAATTTGTAATGATTTTTGGTTGTTGGTAGACCCTGGTAACCAAATGACTATTGCCTTTGAGGCTACAGTTTTATTTGCTGCTATTAGTTTTCATTACTTATGTCCTATTGAGCTTCCAGTCTGTCATTCAAACCACCAGGCCTGTATTCAAAATAGACACTGGCATTTGAAGTACACAGAGGCCCAAACATACTCTCACCAGCCCGCTGAATATTGACTTACTATGGCATCTTACAGAAGCCCCTCTGGCATTTTCTAGAATCCACTGACTGTCAGTCCAGGCCTGCAAACCACAGATTTGTTGCTAGGATAAGTTGGTCCATAGCAAGCAGATAGAGGTATAAAACGATAAAGAGATTTTTTTTTTTAAAAAGATTTTTTTCTCAAAATGCATCTGTTAATAGTGCTGTTCCAGAAGAATTCTGCATTGAAATCCATTTCTCAAAAGAGCAAACAAATTTTCTCATATTTCATTTTGAAATCTGACATGGGGCTAGACATATTGTCAATTTCCCAGCTGCCCCAAGTCATGTGACTTGTGCTCTGATAAAATTCAATCACTCTTTACTGCTGTACAGCAAGTTGGAGTGATATCATCCCCTCCCAGAAGCCTAACAACAAAACAATGGGAAGGTAACCAGATAACAGCTCCCTAACACAAGATAACAGCTGCCTGGTAGATCTAAGAACAGCACTCAATAGTAAAACCCATGTCCCACTGCGTACTATTCAGTTACATTGATAAGGAAAAACAACAGCCTGCCAGAAAGCAGTTCCCTCCTAAAGTGCTGGCACAAGTCACAAGACCAGGGCAGCTGGGAAACTGGCAAAATGGCTAACCGTATATCAGATTTCAAAACTGAATATAAAAAAATCTGTTTTGAGAAATGGACTTCAGTGCAGAATTCTGCTGGAGCAGCACTAAAAAACATGTTCTCCCATGACAGTTTAGCTTTAACGACTGCTTTAGAGTAAACATTCAGTTTCAAATGGCAGGTTCCCATCTGCAAGGAATAACCAACCCAACAGTGTACTACTCTATATTAGGAGGACACCCCTTTCCTGATGGACAAAGAAAAGGAGAAGTAGACTGGGCAGAACAGTGGAGACTCTGTTACCTCTGCACTTCAAGGATGGCCAGGATTGGGCCTGTGGTTCCCACAATGGAATATTTGCAGCACCCTGTTCTGGAAGAGTAAGGTAGTTCACGGGAGTAAAATGTTATGTATCTGTGACAATTGATTATACACAGCTTACAGAGATATAGCCACAGAAACTGTTATCTGCTACAGCAGTAAAAATGAATGTAAAAAAGTGCAAAATCTTTGCACATCTTACATTACACTTTCATGGGGGGTTATTAGCTGTTAGAATGTTATTGATAATTAAATAAGTTCATCAGAACTAAGAAGGAGACTGAGAAGAGGAAGACTTGGGGCCTCCAAACTAAGGACAAAATATTGAAATCACGGATTTCCAACCTGCAGCTCTTCAACTCTTGTTTCACTACAGCTTCCAACATCCCTCATATGCCTCTAGCTGCCAGAAGGATTTTTGGATTTGTAGTTCAGCTGCAGATGAAGAGTCACAGACGGAACATCCATAAATTGATGTATTACTAAGTGTAATGGTGTGTAAAAGGCCCATGACACCTGCCCTCTTTTCAAGTCTTAACCCCAACTCTGCTGGAGAAGAAAAGGTATCAGAATGCAGTAAATTTAGTTGAGCAGTAAGATACAGAAATATACTGGCTGATCTAATGATAGCAGTCTGCATGCATGTATGTAAGTAATTATATATATATATGTGTAGGTACACATACATATAGTTATACATACAGTGCATTGAATGGATTTAAGAAAATCCAGACATTGGACAGTAGGAGTAGGATGACCTACTTCTGTCACTGGGAGCAATACACTAGCCCTTGCTGCTGTCTCCCCTTATTCGTGCGCTTATTACAATTGTTAATCGCCTGGGAGTGAAAGATTTCCATAGAAATACCTTTGCTCCTCCTCTATGTGGTTATCGCTAAATAATCTGCACATTGTCGCTGCATGTGCGGATCAGTCATACCTTCTTGAGCACTTTCTGCCTCTGCTTCTACCTCCTGAGCCTCGGGATCACCTGAAAAATTACCATTTGTTTCATATTGCAAATTTAGAAGTCTCACAGAGGAATTTCCCTTTTGGACCTAGAATGGATCTCTTTAATTAAAGTCACATTTTTTATTAAAGTGTAGGCTATTGTGTTAAAACACACAGGTCATTTATATTTTATTTCTATGAATTCAGATTATCTATTGCAGTTTTTTTGTTCAATCTATAAAATAAAAATGGTATCCGGTGTCAATATTCCATATACTGTAGCTGGCCCTGTGCATCAGAGAAAAAGCAGTGTTTAGGAGCTCTTTCTTGGGTAACTCAATTTCTTTGCATGACATCATTATTTCCTATATTTATACCCAAAAGCAGCAGTATCGTTTGACGGTGTAACGGAGTAACGTATTAATTCAAGCTGGAAAAAAAAAACACATCCATCAAGTATTTTGCACAACAATTATTTTTTCTCCACTGCTTTTAAAATGTCAGACTCATGCTGATCATGTTGCATGTTACTGCAGCGGCAGTAATGTTTTCTGATTTGCCAGTCATTAATTATCTGGGAACTGCGGGTACATATCATCAAGAATAGCAGCTACCTTCCATAGCTTTGCCTGTTTTCTCATTCTCTCAACATTCCAGCAAGATCCGTACACCATTCTCCGGCTGCAAGGCTGAGATTCAACAGTACTTGGAATACCCTATTAGCAGTGCATGGAAACTGGATTTCATTTAGGATTTTATGCCAAATACAGAATTCTTGTGTAGGATTTGTTTAAATCCTTTTGGATTCAGAAACCTGAATTATGATGAAGTACGTTCATCCCTAATCCTATGAGGAGGGAATGCTAGAATCCAGCCTCGTCGAAAGCACAGTATGTTTCAGACACATGTCTTGAATGATTTTCTACAGGAAGGCTCTGGCTCAATCTCATAATTCACCTCCTGTGGTCATTAAGCATTCTAAGTACAATTTTCTCTAAGGATTTTAGCATTTGTTTCAGCTTTGTTGGATTTGGTTTGGTATTCAGTCAAAGCTTTTGAGGATGATTTTGTGCTGGGCTAAATCCTTAAAAAGGTGGAGCAGTTACACCCTTTATTCTAGTGCCCAGCAATTTTTTATTTTTTCCCTACTGGCAATTATGTTGTTAAACATTTCAAAGGTTTTGTACAAAGTAATTTGCCACTTGTACCCATGATTGTGACAGATCTGTTGCTGCAGTTCTGTACTATTATGCGCTTCCTAAAACCATCCTCTACTTTTGCAGTTTTGTACCTTTGAGCATATTTCAGTACCATGTTATAACCAATTATAACAAATCCAGTGAATGCATATCAGCCATAACTACAATTAAGGTAGATCCATAGTACCTCCCAGTACCACCCATAATATCAATGTGTCAGATACAACACCCTTCCCAGTATCACCCATAACCATAAAGTCAAATCCATAACAATTTCTTGTGCCACCAATTACTATCATTGTGACAAATTCATAGTGCTTCTCAGTACCACCCATAAGTAACGCTAAGGCAAAACCATTAACTTCTTAGTACCACCCATAAATATTACTGTGAAAAATATAAAGCAATTGCTATTACCACACATAACTATCAGTGACATTGTGACAAGTTCATAGAACTTCCTAGTAACATTCATAATTATCACGAAGACCAACCACTTACACTTCCTAGTGCCACCCAAAAACTACCACTAAGACAAATACATAACACTTTCTAGTACCACCTATAATTATTACTGTACACATTTATAGAACTTTCTAGTACCTGTTGTGCCACCCATAGCTATCAGTCAGACAAATCCACAGTACTTCCTACTACCAGCCATGAATATCACCAACACTGTGAGAAATCCATACCACTTCCCAGTACCACCCACACCTATAACTGTAACAAATCCCTTGTACTTCTTACAACAGCCTAACTGTGAAATATATGTATGTCACTTCCTAGACCAACTAATGATTATCTTTGAATGTCACTGAGACAAATTTATTTAGTGTATGTTTGGATCATCAAAACACTTCCCAGTACAATCTTAATCACATATTCAATGATTTAGTTCCATACTCCTGCACCAGTTCCAACGCCTCCTGGCAAAGAGAAAACATACCACAATAATTAAATGCAGCAATATCCTAAAGGTTTAAGTCTTCACAAGCTCCCAAAATATATCACATTGAGAACAATGGTCCCTAGAGGCAAATTTGGGGGTTGGAGGGCACATTAGGCAACAACCGCAATCACAAGGCAACTTAAACTCGTTACATTTGCATCAGAGGTGAATAAACTTGCTTTTCCACAGTAACAACGTTCATTTGTGCTTTTGTATTCCTCTAAGGTGTTTCATAATATGATTTGTTACATATTAAACCCCAGACCCAGGAAATTGTGAAGGCTTGTCCCAGGTTGCACTTCATTAGTGCTTTCTCTTAACATTCCTTCCAAATGCACTGAATACTTTACAAGACTGTTGGGATGCTAACCATTCAGTATGAATGATTTCACCCCCATTATTCTATGTAGGATTACTAGCACATTACAACAAAAAGCAGCTGATTTGCATTTTTTTCTGATTATTTGCCATCTTTTCATTTGAAAAGAAAATGAAATGTTCTGTGTGTGAACAGCCTGACTTTTTAATATTAGCCACACTTACCTGCTTTACTAGGCTTTCCACCAGCTCCAAGGCCACCAGCTCCAATGCCACCAGCTCCAAGGCCACCAGCTCCAAGGCCACCAACTCCTAGTCCTCCAAGTCCTCCTGCACCCAGACCTCCTGCTCCAGCACCACCAACACCTGCAAACAAATGAGCAGTACAATTTGAAAAGTTTTAAAGATAAATATTGACCAGAAAACTGTACAATCATCACAATAAAAACCATATTACCAGTGGGAATTCTCACCTGGTTTGGGAGGTTTTCCGCCAGGGTATACTCCTAGATAGACAAAAATAATGCATTGCATGTAAAATATTTTGCATGTAAGCAACCCAGTACACTCACTGAATGTGAAATTTATATGGATCAATTACTAAAATTGCTAGTGCTATAAATATTTTTTCTCATCCTATAAACTTTAATACATGATCAACTACAAAATGCATTCCATCATGAATTCATTCTAAAGCATATTCAGGAATGCCTGGACATACTTACTGAGTATATTACTTTTATCTGGTAAAAGGTCATACAGACTAAAGTTTGTTACAAACCTGCTCCTACACCGGGTGCAATGCCTCCTGTTCCCACACCAGCACCTGTATTGGCAGGAAAGACAAACAACATTATGGTTGGCTTTTATCAGTTACTACTGTAGAGGAAACATTCCTACAGTTGTGTGAATTTCCAGGTGTATTTTAATAAGTGGAGCTGCTAGTAACTGTGTACTCACTGCAAGCACAAACACCACTGAACTACCAATAACAAGATGCTCACTTTGACTATTAAATAATAACATATTCAGATATAGTAAGTCAGAAGAAACAATTATTGATTTTTTTAAAGAATGCTTCAAACCACAAATCATTTGGTATAGGCTTATGAAGCATGTTAATGTGGATTACTGAATATTTTGTGTTATGCCACACTGGTACAATTTGCAGTTTACAAATGTGCTACACATTCAGATGCACAACTAAATGCCATATAATCCTACATTGATGCTATGAAAGTCTTCAGTCACTACACAATCAGAGAGTGTTGCCATTATCCACAACAAGGCTGATCAAATAAGGCTCAGGGACCAAAAGCAACTTTTGTTATAACCCCCAACTTTGCTGATCCAATGACTTTTATATAGTTCTGGCAGTGAAGACCAGCAGTGACCCCTTACTGGTACAGTAAGCAAATTCAACTCAATTGCTCGACAGCTCTGATAAATGAATGGTACACATATTTATGTGCAACTATATATAAAGTATCTACCATAAATTCCTTATAAGCAGCCTGTCCTGCCTTACCTGGATAAGCTCCTGCACCTGGATAAAACTGGCCTCCTACTCCAGCGCCAGGAACTCCTGTAAATGAGGAAGCATCATTTCAGTTTTCATAAATTTATAAAGAACAGGTTGAAGAACCAACATTTCAGAAACCATTCAGTCCTTAATCTTATCTGCAGCTGATGTTTTGTGTAGGCAAACACTGTGTTATTGTGATGAAAAAAGTGCCAAAATTATTCTTGTAGAACTTATGTTCATTTTAGACTATTGTTATATCTAAAATAGATGGGGAGTTTAATCATGAAGGGAGATTATATTGGTCAAATGGTGAAAGGTCCGTCTATGACAGTTTATTAAAGGGATGGTTCATCTTCAAGTTAACTTTTAGTATATTGTAGTAGGGCCAATTCTAAGAAAGTTTTCAATTGGTCTTCATTATTTATTTTTCATAGTTTTTTAATGATTTGCAATTTTCTTCAGTTTCTTTGCAGCTTTCAAATGGGGGTCACTGACACCATCTACAAACAAATGCTCTGTAAGGCTACAAATGTATTGTTATTGTTACTTTTTATTACTTATCATTCTATTCAGTCCCTCTCCTATTAATATTCCAGGGTCTTATTCAAATCAATGCAGGGTTGCTAGGGTAATTTGTACCCTAGAAACCAAATTGCTGACACTGCAAATTATAGAGTTGCTGAATAATAAGCTAAATAACCCAAAAACCACAAACAATAAAAAATGAAAACCAATTGCAAATTGTCTCAGAATATCACTCTCTACATCATAATAAAAGTTATCTCAAAGGTGAACCCCCTTTAGCTTTAGCAATACCTACAATATTCTAGAATGGTGACCATAACTAATATATCATATGGCCTAGCATTCTGCCACACTCCTAATCCTTTTTGAGTAATGCTCAGTTGTGCCTACATGGGCCATCCCTGAACTTGATCAAATCTTTGGCAAGCCTCACCTTAATCTGGGCCCAGAAATCATGCTGTTTGACAATTGGAGGTTTGTAATGCCCTGTAATTTGACCATTGTAAGTTTATATCCATGTTCCTCTCATGGGATCCTCTTAATCTGAGACAATAGTATCTGCCCTTTCTACCCTTCCCTTAATCTGGTCCTGATTGTTATTAATATGAATTCCTTGTAGCAAAGCAGAGTGATGATGTTATAACATTTCCATGTAGTCAGCAGTGAGTGATGAATATACCTCAGTTATGTAATGCTTTGGGAACAAGCCCACATAAACATGTTTTATATGTAACTGAAATGCTTTTCAAAGTCTCTTCAATTGCTCATTCTGAAATCACGTATTTGTAGCCAAAAACCAAATGTGTCACATCTCTGGATTTAGTACTCCCAAAAATGTGCCTTTGGATCCCATAGGAAGCCAAGAGCATAATCAAGCATTTCTAGCAGAAAATTTGTTCATACAGAAGGTCTCTAGGCCTTGTTTTCTTCAAGAACGAAAGGGCAGTAATATATTTTTCTACCTAGACGTCAACAGGAAGGAAGTACCAGATGTATGTCTCTCCTATAGATAACACCTCTCTCCAGAGATAATGTACTCACTATTCTCCCAGAACATCAACCCCATCAAATATCAAGGAAAAAAAAAACAAAATTACATTGTATTAAAGAGGAACAAACACGTCTACAAGATCTATACTATTAATTTACATATATCATTATCAAAAATACATAATTAAAAATGTTAAAACTACCACTTGCTTTTTATGTATGGGGCAATTTAGTTTTTAATCTGGATAAGGGCTAAAAATTCAGCATTTTTCATTATGTTCAACATTCAAGTAAATAGGACTCATTTGAAAATGTGTTCACATGAAAATCCACATGTTTCTGTATTTGCTATTACAAGTATAGAATCCAAACTATCCAGAAAGCTCTGAATTACAGGAATGCCATCTCCCATAGACTATATTTTAATCACATCAATCAATTTTTTACAATTAAAAAAAATTTCTTTTCCCCTGTAATAATAAAACAGTACCTTGTACTTGATCCTAATTAAAGGAACAGTAACACCAAAAAATGAAAGTGTTTTAAAGTAAAGAAAATATCATGTAGTGTTTCCCTGCGTTCTTAAAATTGATCTGTTTGCTTCAGAAACACTACTATAGTTCATATAAGCAAGCTGCTAAGTAGCAATGGTGGAAAGTGAAGAATGGCTATATGGGACAGGATAAGTAATGCATAACAGATCACATTATGTTCTAGAGAGCTTATCTGCTTTCTGCTGTGTAACCTGAGCCTTTTCTATTTTGAATGGCTGTCCCCATGGCTACACAACAGCTTATTTATATAAACAATAGAAGTGTTTCTGAAGCATATACAGCAGTTTTACCAGTGCAGGGCAATACTGCCTTATATTTTTATTACTTTAAAAAAATTTCATTTTTTAATGTTACTGGTCCTTTAAGATAAAAGTAATTCATGCTTATTGGGAGCAAAACAATCCTATTGGGTTTAATTAATTTTTAATTGTGTTTCTTGTAGAAATAAGATATGGTGATCCAAATTACAGAAAGATTCCACATCTGGAAACCCCCATGTCCCAAGAATTCTGAATAACGTCATATAACTGTATAAAGTTCTAATGGATTTAATTCTTACCAGACACCCCAGCCCAATTTAAGGGGAGATATAAATCTCTGTATTATTTATTTATTATTCTGGGTTGCTTGACCTGGTGAAATTTTTGTGAAGTTGGTTGGCATAATTGATATTTGATATATTGAGTTTGACATACTTTCCTGTGGTTTCGATATCTGACATCTCAGCCAATATATTATTTTCCTCTGTGCTTTTCACAGGTATATTTATATAGTTTATTACATAGTTTCTGTAACCTTTATTTGTTATAGACCACACATGCTGAAGTCAAATCCTTCCACCTACACTGCACCTGCACTATGCGGAAATTACATTTAATAATAAACTAAATATTTTGCGTGCTTATGTTATTTTCCTTTGCCGTAATGAAAAATATACAGGGGGTTTAATGTAGGGCAGAATTAGAGAAGAAAAGAAGCATGACATGGAGGGGAGGCAGGGCTCCCATATGAGAGGATGGAGAAATTGCATAAAACATGAATATCTAACCCAGTGGCGTACATAGATGTTCCTGGGCCCCACAGCAAATGTAATGTAGGGCCCCAAAATATTGATCATTAGTGATGGTCTCACTGGGCCCTCTATGCTCCTAGTCTGCTTCCTATGTAGTTACACCCCTGGTCTAACCTATGGCCCTACAGTTGTTATAGAACTACACTGACAAATACACCATAAAAATACAGCCGTCTTTAGCTCTTCATGGGGTGCTAGTAGCAGGTTAGATATTATCCGGAAATCCGTTATTCAGAAAGCTCCAAATTACAAGAATGCCATCTCCTATAGACTCCATTGTAATGAAATAATTCCAATTTTTAAAAAAGGATTTCCTTTTTCCCTGTAATAATAAAACAGTACCTTGTACTTGATCCCAACTAAGATATAATGACTCTTTATTGGAGACAAAAACAACCTATTGGGTTAAAATGAATATTAAAATAATTTTTTTTTAACAGACTTTAGATATAGAGATCCAAATTATGGAATGGCCCCTTATCTGTAAAACCCCAGGTCCCACGCATTCTGGATAACAGGTCCTGAACCCTTATGTTATACAACTACGAAATATAATAAATAAGCCTTTTGTTTTTATATATTTATTCCCACTAAATTGAGAGAAGACGCAAATACATTTCCAGCTCAGACAAGGGGGTCTGGAGTCCCCTTGTACATGACCTGACTCTGAGCAGTAAATGTGGTTTTGATTTGAATTTAATTGGGTTACTGTCATCATATCAAAAAATTGATTAGGTTAAATCAAACAAGCAATGTAGTCCTGTCAAACAACTCTCTAGGTATATCAAATATCTAATTGGGTTATGTCAAACAATTAACTAAGTTCCATCAAGATATAGCTGTAACAAACAAACAGTTTTGATGCAAGCAAACAAGCTCTGTGAATGCAAAGAAAGATTTCAATCTACGCTAAACCTATTTGTGCATTGAAAAGCATAGACGTCCAATAATGACTTTGTTATACAGATACTCTTTGAGTAATAATGTGCTTTTTAAGAGTATGTGCTGCCTAGCCCCCTACCTGCCATCCTTTATTACTCTCCAGCTATGATGATAGTTTCAGATTGGGCTGGAATGATGTTCCCTGGGAACTTGCAATGATGTCCCCTTGGAACCTTTCTTTTATAATTTCATCATGAAAGCAATGAGGCTCATCTAAGAAGAGTGAATTGCTGAAATATTCTGCAGAACATGTAATAGAACTCTCACTCTTACTCCGCATTCCCATTATGTAAGCCAGGCCATTTGCTCTTAAAGGTAATGGAGAAGGGGAGGTTAAATTCAATCATGCGTAGTTAACACAAGGTTTCCATAATAACATAGCAGATCAGTGAGGCAGTGCAAGGTTAACATAGCAACTCTATAGGTCATTGTAGATACACCAGGATTAATGAAGCAATACTTTGCACTTTGCTGTCTAAGGAAAGGGATTTATCCAGATAGGGTCCATATGTCTCCTTGGGAAGAAACAGATACAACAAAGATGCTCTCCTACTCTTTAGTTGAGGGAAGTTAAGCAGTGAGGCAGATGCATCTGGTAGGACAGAATGAGGGAGCTAATAGTAGCACTCTTTAAATAAAGGACTCAGTTAATCTACCAGTGCAGTGTAGGAATGCTTGAAATGTTAGCATAACTGGGCATTTTTGATCTAAGGGTATTGAACCATGAGCAATAATTTATAAAGTAATCATTACAGAATATGAAGGCCCCCCCAGGTCACAAATAGAATTTAAATGCACATAATAAAGTCACGCCATGTCCCAATCATAGGCCTGTAGAGACTAAACTGGATGCTGCACAGGGGCCAATAAAATCTTCTGACTCAGTCCTACCAGGCCAGGGGAGCAGCTTACTGGCCCATGTATGGGACCCTCCAATTGTGTGTTCGACCAATATATAAGCAGAAGTTGGCCAGATATCCTTCAGGCAAGTTTAAAAATCCCATCTGGAGAGGAAAACATAAGGGTCTTGATATGGGTCTCCATATGGGTCTCCATGTATAATCTAATCTTTGGTCTTTTGGTCATGAGGCTAAATGAATAGATCAGCAAAAATCTGCTTCTTTGCCGAGATGCATCAAACATTGGCCCTCTATTGTTACTGTAATATTTATATCCTAATGAAATATTCTTTGCATTTCATTTAAAAAAAAAAAAAGTATGCCCAACCTGCATGTCTATTGATGAGGCTAAATGACAATATATTCTCACCATGGTTTAGACCCTTGGGTATAATAACAAGCACATTTCTGGATTCTAAAATGACTGGATCAAATACAGCACACTTCTTCAGTTTTTCATTTCCTCTGTAGATATAAATATATATATATGGAGTTATTTATTTTGTATAGTCATGCGCTTAATTTCACAGCTTACCTAGTAAACTAGGTCCCCTGTGCTCAAACACATATTATGCACAAGACTTGGAATAGAGCTCTGTGCCTATGTCAAAGCAATATCAACTCTAAAAGGGGACTGCTTATGATTATGGGGATATTTTGCCATCATAACAAATAGAGGTATAAGAAAATAATAATGCCATTATACGTACGCAAATAAGGGAGATAACAAGGAATTTATTTGACATATTCCATCAAAAGGTTTGCTATTTTAAGAAGTCAACATATCTGCTCACTGATGAAGACTGAACACCTTGATGGTATGCGAGGGCCAATGGACCAGTTCAGCTTACAGTGATGAATTCTGTGCAGGTTGTGAAGTGGAAAGCAAAAGAATGCCAGGGAAATGTGTAATTGGGCTATGGGAACACAGGCTGAATGCTCCGGCTGTTGTCAGCCTGTGTATTTTTTGTAAGGTGAAAGAAGTATATCTGCTCAGTGCCCCTACTTCATTTATTTAACCAGAGCACACACAGGCTGATCGAATTCAAATGCATGGAGCAAACCTGCTTCTCTCAGCCTGCAGAAATAGACAGGCTGACAACACACAGATCATTCAGCCTAATGCTTGCCTTGCCTTAAGGTGGGTGTTATTTCTTGAGTTCCCTAAATGGGGTTCTACCTATACATGTGACTGCTATTACTGATGCCCCCATTCTAGTAGTGATACGATTAAGACACCTAACAATAAGAAGAAATGTGTTCTGAAACTTGGGGTGATTTAAATAAAGCAGATGCTAATTTGCCTAATTTGCATGCAAATAACACATACACTATTTAGAAGCTGGGAGCAATGAAGCTGGAATTGTAGTGAAAAATGCAATGTTCTGGGTAGGTAGCATATGTACTTAGCTAATTGAATCCATTATATTCTGCCTGATTCACTTATGGCTAAACTTTTAAGAAAAAGAATACTGTATTTGCTTTTGCGTGACGCATGTTCAGAAACCAACAGGAAAATATAATTGTGCTTGATATGGGTACATCATGCCAAGGAAGAAATGTAGTATGACAGTGTTTTTTATTCTTCTAACAGGAATCAGAGTGTAGATTAAAATGTGTTTTCATTTTTGAAACTAAAATATGCTGCCTGGTTAAAACATACGTGTCTGCATTAATGTGCATACATTTCCATTTTAACTGAACACATTTCATCCAAGTATGCATGCAGTATGCAAAGGAGATGGTCCTCTGCAGTAGAGTTAATAATAAACAAGAAGCTAAAGATTTCTAGGGCTCAGCTTCTGGTCACAACCTTGATAATGGCACTTAAATATTAGGAAGAGACAGTAGGTAGGTCCTTCTGCAAAGAAAGGGTTAAAAGCAAAACACTAGTGCGCATGAGAGGTATGCGTTTGATTAACAGGGACTCGGGAGAATTAAGAATTCCAAAACTGTTGATCTCAGTGTGCGAGGAATTTGGAGTGCGTAGTATCTGATACAACCGTGCCAGATCTTAGTGTACGACTGCCGCCAACGGGGAGGCACTGCAACAAAGCTGGCTCCAGGGTGGTTTAGTAAACAAACTGCAGTAGGGAATCAGTATACATTTTGTCAGGTGGTCCGATTAAAAGTCTGGCCAAGACCAATATAAATATACAGAAGAAAGGAAAGCGTCATCCGTTGATTTTAAAGTGACAGTAACTTTATGGGAGGGCTGTTCAATTTTTTAACATTGCAAACTCCCTGCATCTATGAAAATGCTTCCCTCTCTGCATGGAACACATACATATGACTGTATTGCAATTACCCCTCCTGCCCAAGGCGTAAATACAGGAGGAAGCAGGGCAATCGTTCAATATATTGAGGGCCCTAAAGTGAATTTTCTGTGACGCTCAGCAGCATCTAGTTAAATCACTGCTTCCTGCACATGTAAAAAATACCAGCTCTTGGAAGCTTGTGGAGCATATTACTGTTCTAAATCCACTGGAAAATGCCTCTTCTGGTACACACAGGGCCTTTAAAAACAGAAGGGTGGCAGTAGACATATATATCTACTGTATATACAGTATATATGTACATGTGTCAAAGTGTACTACAATATGCAGAAAAGGAAAGCTATGATTCTTGTTATGCCCATTGTTTTGTTGTACAATCAACCCCTCCAAAGTCAATTGTCCAATAGTTTGCTATTTGAGTTCTTAAGCCACATCTTTGGCTTTTATCAAAAATGGTTTTGTTCTGAATATGGAGCAGTGTTGGTAGATTTGTCAGAATTATCCATCTACGATCAAGACTATCAAGCGGTTTTGTAAGAATGTCCACAAAAGGTGCTATTGGTGGAGCAAGGGTATAGGTTTAGCTGATTTGGCTATGATTGGTGTTGTAGTGTAGCAGCAGTTGGAGAACCAGTACAGTAGTTACTTATTTATTTGTTCTGGAAAGAAGTAGAACATTGTTTAAAACAATGGTTTTCCAAACTCTAGGGCAGAGCAGGGGAACTAAGGTCTACCTTAAAGACAATAAAGACCAATTAGGAAGGAATTGGAAGGTGACTAGGAGAATACATATTTACTGCCTGATATATCCCAAATTATTATGTATCATCATATCATATATCTGTATCCTTGTTATGATGCCCAAATAAATGTTAGACTGCAAAGGGGTCCTGAGTCCATACAGCAGTGATGTTCAACCTTGTGCCTCCAGCTGTTAAGAAACTACAAGTCCCACAATGCATTTGCCTGCCTGTGGCTGTCAGACTCCTTCATTGCATTGTGGGACTTGTAGTTCCTTAACAGCTGGAGGCACAAGGTTGAAAATCACTGCCATACAGTATGAAAACCAATGGGCTAATACTTGTAGTGCAGGATTTTTGAACATCTGGCTTTCCAGCTGTTCTTGATATACTATGGTATGGGATATTTGAAACTGTAAGTAAAAAAGACAGAAGGCCACAGGTTAAACAGTCCTAATGGCCATGGCAAAACAACAAACATTAATTGATTCCTGCCACATATCATATCACATAGGGGCAGTAACCAGAATGCTTTGTGAGCCACAGATCTGTTCAAGCAAGCCTCAAAGGAAGCTTCTTGCTTTGTTTTTTTTCTAATGAAACTAACCAGGCGGCTGAAATATTTAGAGTTTGTTTCAAAAGATTGTTCGCTTGTTTACTATTGACAGCAAGCTGCATCTTTTTATCGAAGGAAAAAATCTTGTTTTGTTTCTTCATGGGCTGCCAGTGACTCATAGAACAGCCATGTGTCTGATGCTTGTTAAGATTTTATTTCAAGAGAGAAAACAAGTCAACTTTTGACAGAAGCAGAGGGTTGTGGCAAAATTTGATTCCCCATATATCCCCAAATTTTTAGAGCCACTGCTGGTGTCTATATGGCCAGAAAAATACTGTGCATCTTTGTTAAAGGAACTGATCTGATGTGGCAGTCAAAAACGGAAGCTGTGTAAAGAGGGGCACCTAATTTATGAGACTGGATGATGTTTTGCATGAAGCATTATTGCTTAAAGCATACAGTTAGGGCTAGGGCAGACGGGGAGATTCGGGGGCATTTTGTCGCCTGGCGACTTATCGCCGCGACTTGTAGCCCCCGAACCTCCCTGAATAGCCAAGTCCTGAGGCGCACCGGCGTTACTTGAAAACGCCGGCGCCTATTCACACGCAGCGGCGCGATTTTTGAAATCGCTCCAAATTGCCTCGCGAGTCAATTTGGAGCGATTTTAAAAATCTTAAATGAGATACAAATGAGCTCTGCTGATGAGGTGTAACATGATTTATGTGGAGGTAAATAGTAAAATTACTACTGGACGAGAGTAAAAACATTCAGTGTAGCAAACAAGTAAGAACTTTTTTCTAAAAAAAAAAATGCCAGTAGAGGCCTAGCCACATAGGGAATGAGACTTTTTAATGCAGAATATAAATGTATATCATAATAAATGGCTATGTATAGGTAGGCAGGACAACGTGGGGCCCTCAAGATGGTAGTTCTAGTAGAGCAGCATTTGGAAGGCCTTATTCTGGGTTTATCTAGGTTACTGAATGAGTGGAAAACTCACTGGTGATGCGAAGAGTTTCACTGTAGAGCTAGTGGTAAGTAAGGTTTTAGGTGAATGCTTTTCTGGAGGAAGGATGACTGAAAAATGCCCTAGGTATGAGAGGCATGAAATACTGTCCTTAGGTTTGACTGAAGTGAATAGGTGAATAAGTGATTAGAGTGCTGAATAAATACCCTTTTTTCAGAATAATGGATAGGTTCCATAATACAGAAATAGCTGCATAACTGGTAAAAGTCATGAGAAGTTGCACTAATGTAAAAAAATAAATACATAAAAATAATAATAAACATAAGTAGGTGCTCTACACGAGAGAGTGAAAGATACAGTAGAACCCACATTTTACATTTTTCAGGGGACCAGAAAAAAACCGGTGTAAAATCCAGATAAATGTAAAATCAGGGAAATATATAATGCATAATATATAGGTGGGACCACAAAACAACAATATAAAATGAGGGAAAACTTAAAATCAGGGGATGTAAAATGGGGGGGTCTACTGTATTTAAATAACTTATTTTAAATAAGGGCATTGATAAGTGAGTTAATGATGAGAGACAAGATAAGAGGCATGAATACATGACCTAAAGGGGGAGGCATAAATAAGTGAGGTTAAATGGGGAGGCATACATAAGTGCCCTAAGGGTTATAAGTGACTGACAGGGGAGTGAAAGGGAGATGTGGCCTAGGTGTGACATGAACTACACTATCAGTGATGATCTGAGTATGAAAGTAGGGAATGATATAGTCACACTGTTCTAGTGGGGCACTAAATATAAATATTGGAATTGATTAAAACAGTGATGCACCAGTAGGAGACATTGCCCAGTGCATAGGTGCTAAGTTGTATTACTATTAGCATGTATTTATAAAGCACCGACTTATTCCACGGTGCTCTAAAGTAAATGGGTTTATACACTGAACAGGCTGGATCACATAAAAAAGCCACCAATAACTGATACAAGAGTTGAAGAGGGCCCTGTCTGTACATTAGCAGTGAACTTAGTAAGAGATAGGAATATTGGTTGTTGTGTAAGTTTAAGAGCACTGGGGTTTGAAGATGCTGGTTAAACATGTAAAACTATGAGAAAGTATGAGCAACATACACGGGGAACATTTTATCATGCCAGTGAGAGAAGAGATGTGTTGTTGTTAATTGATTATTACTCCGCCAGTTAGAATGCAGTCAGGATTATTTGTAGTATTAGTAGTAGTGCTTAGTACCATGTACCACAGTATTGTAGAAGATGGCTCAGAGGGAATAATAATGAGAATTCCCAGTACCAATAAGGAGCTATTTCCTCCAGGGCTGCTGTCCAGGGTTCTGATAGTATACGGATATATGTTATAGTTTTCCCATGCTTGGACCTCCATAATAATGTATACATTTGAGATTACTGTGCTAGGGAATGTTTAATGATTTGGTGCCTTCATCTTTCAATAATATCCCAACTACCTATAGCTGGTAATTAAGGAACTCTTTACACTATAAGAAAATAGTTTCCTTCATCTCAAGAATAAAGGTGTGTTAGCTAATTACAGTAGCTATCATCAGCCATAGAGTCTATAGCTACCTGACTTTTTTGATAAACTTATTCTTGTTTGTCATGGATACAGAGAATATTTATATGCATTCTTATAAACACAAACTACGGAAACAGACCAATGCTGCCATTTAAAGAAACACCCTGAAAAAGGCCTCAAAAGCATTGTCCTTTCCTGTCTCAGAGAGGTGCACCATCAGGGGACCAGCACAACTGACAGTGGGCCCTCCTGCTCACCCAACTATTTGGTCTCGTATATAACTATACCATGGTCATTCCCCATTTCTGCATGAAAACCTGAATTAGAACACATTTTATCCCTGCTGCTACCTGAAGTCTATATCTGTCAGGTCTCCATATTCTAAATAATCTTATTTAATTCTGTGACATTACAATATCAACATTTACAGATGAAGGATCCCATATGGCTTCCAGACCTCTGTAAGACGTATCATGGAACAAAGACCCCCTGTGAAGCACATCTGAAAGTTGCTTATGTAGGGGTCATGCTGCATATTCATTTGTTTCATCAAAAGAAGGTAAAGGTTAACCAATGACTATTCATATAGTCAGTTTATACATTTTGATACTTCCCGTGTACAGGGAAAATGGCATTTCTTTAAAAAAAAAACAATAGGATATTTGATCGGGTCAGTTGTATAAGCAAAGTACAAGTTAGCCTTGGATGTATTGTTGAGTGTCTATATGCTTGGTTCCCTGGAGTAGGTGTCCATTAAAAAGAGTTTGTTGAAGACACTTAGGGGCACATTTACTAAGCTCGGGTGAAGGATTCGAATGCAAAAAGAAAAAATTGGAATTTTATTTTGGGCTAATTCGACCATCGAATCTAATTATTTGAATTAATCATTCGATAGATGATTTGAATAAATCCTACGATTCGAATAAGAAAATCGTTCGAACATTCGACTATCCGATGGTCGAAGTACTTGCCCTTTACAAAATTTTCTGATTGCCTACTTCACCAGATTAAACCTACCTAGTTTCTATATTTACCTATGGGAAGCTCCCATATGCTTTTTCTAAGTTTTTCTTGATCGAATAGAAATCATGCGATTTCTTGAAAAGTTAGATTTTTTCGTGAAATCGGATGATCGCTATTCGATCATTGATACATTGAATAGCGGTAAAATCCACAAATTTGATATACAAATTTTTCAGATTTTCCCTCGGAAAAAATTCAGGGGTCGAAATCGAGGGTTTTTAACCCTAGAAATTCGACCCTTAATAAATCTGTACCTTAGAGTAGGCTACGTGCAACATTTGTCTTTCAGAACTTACTGGGAGCCAACCACTAAATAAGGGGTGGGGCAACAAACACCCAGGATGAACATTCTGCAAAAAGAACTGATGGACTTTTAGACAGTGGGCACTATATGTGGATATTAGTGACTTTGTATCTACGGTATCTATTCCTACTCCCCCCTATTTGTTCCCCTCACTCACATTAATACTTATATTTTAGAGTTGATAATATGGCCCAGTTGGGTCCAAGTGCTCAAAGTGTCATACTATTATATATTTATAGGCTAAAAAATAGTGATAGTTATTGCTCAGAACCTGAGACCTGAAAGTGGAAACCAGGCCGAGAATATCACTGCCTTTGTTTTACCCAACCACTGCTTTTTATGATGGCACCCTTATAAGATGCTGTAGTAAGTTTATCATCTTAAAGATGCCCTTGGTCAGTAACCTGTTTCAAACATGTTTCTGTTGTATAATAAAACTACATTGATACAATAATAGCCATGTTTGTACAATACTAGACACATATGTGAAACCTCCTAAATATTTACAGTTCCGTGATCTTTTCCAAATTGTATGTTAATTTTCCCATCATGCTGACAGCTTATTTGTCTCTATAAAGATTCCATTCTGCGCTGCAGCTGTCTACCCTAGCAGAGCTGATCTATTATGCTTTAGATTTATGGCAAGTATAAATTTAACCCTATTTATTACTGTGCTAAAAGGCAGATACTGCTACTGGTAGCAAAGATAATGCAATCCATATAGAAAAAGTATTTTAACGTAGTTTTCCTCCCTAGCTGTTGTGATTTACTTCACACACACATACACATCATTTAATTTTGATAATGATGTGTACCATAGCAATGCCATCATTCAGTAGATAATTCTATACATTCTATACATTCAGTTACTGCTTTCTACACTCATTAAGTCAGTTCAAAAGGAAGGCAATAATAATAAATCATTTAGGTCCATATGAAAGATATTGAGCCAGTACATGATAGATGTTGGCCTGGAATCTTCACTGTAAAAATCACAGCAAGAGGAATCCAAACTTGAAATTTCTGGCACAGGGCAGCACACATGAATGACATCTACCCAGGGCTGGATTTACCTACTAGGCACCCTAGGCCCGCTGTTCTTTGTCGCCCCTGTCCCCTCCCTTTTATTTGCTCAAATTTTCATCATCAGGACAGAGCAATGGGAATTGGCACACAGGAAATTTAAATTTCTGAACCAATGTGGGTGTGGTCGAGCAGCATGCTGCCCCCTAAAATCCTGCCGGCCTAGGTGGCCTCTCAACAAATCCGGGCCTGTATCTACCACCTCAGATACCGCGACAGACAACCTGTAATGCTAGAAATGCATCCCAAACTGTGAGGTTGCCCTCCCAGGGAAGCTGGAAGGAGTGGCAAGAATGGAGGCTAAATCTAAGGTCAGGTAGGATGAGATTTGAAAAGAATGTCTATTTGCTCTCCTGGGTACACCAAAAGTCCTAGCTACAAAGTCAATTAAGTTGAGTTTTGATGTGAAAACGTATTTGCTGTCAAAGGTATTTTTTAAACACAATGGTTGAACGGCTTATACGCCATTGCTTTCTATACCTGTAACCTTATTATGTGCTAAGGGGGGGGGGGGGGCTGTCCAAAGGCTGTACCTTCAAGGGGTTTGGGCATAAACATAAAAAAGTCCAGCAACCATTGAAATAGAGTAAGAATCTGACAATTTAGCAAATACTGCCAGTGGGGTAACTACTCCCTGGTGGGCCCCAGCACAGGATGGGCACCTGGGCCCCCCGATCTGGCCCTTACCTCTATAAATCCCATGCTGGAGTGTTGATAGCATGCGTGCTGTAAAATCTCCCCTAGATAACTGCCTGCCATAACCATTATCGTGGCTCTGATGGGCCCCAAGGGGTGAGGGCCCTGGTGCAATTGCACCCCTGGTAGTTACACCACTGAATACTGGCTCTGATGTAGGTGACTCTTAAAGAATAACTTGAGAAATACAAGCCAGGACATGGGGATAGACATTGGGTCCCTCATTCTGGTGCACAAACAAGATTATGAGATGATACAAGGCTTTCCTTAATAACAGTGTCCACAAAATGGCTCCTGCCTGCTTGCTATAATTATGAATTCCCAGATTGAAGAAAACAAGATTAAAATAATTTATATAGTGTAATTAATGTTCATTTTGCTTGACTAATGTGATATAATATGATTTTGAATATTTTTTTGGGGTGACGGGTCCACTTTAAGAATATTAAATGATTTCCATGACAATTAGTTCATGTAGTGCAAGTCACTTGCTTGTAAGCATAAAATTGCAGTCACTTCAAAAAGTGTCCGTGAGCAGACTAAACTTGTCAACTTACTTAAGGATAATAAAGTGACCATGGAAAATGTTATCTCACAAACGTCTGGCTAAGCTTTTCAAATAACTTGTTATTACTACAAGCCTTTCCAGGCAAAATTATTTAAACAAACACTTCCCCACTTATGTAGTTTAAGGGAGTCATTTGTATTTCTCAGTCAGTGTGGGCTGTGTGAGTGCTGAAGGGCAGGCTGAAAGGTGCAACTAGAACTTTCTACCTGCATTAAAGGGGCTTAAGTTCCTGTGCTGTTGTAAAGAATTATAAACCATGAATGTAAGATTTCCTAATGCCCTTTATGTTAGGACAAGGAGCTGAAAGGCTTCAACTCTACAATTAAAATGTATACAAATCAGTCAAGAGGTGTAACATTATAGTTTAAATGCCACAATAATGCCCATATGGGTCCAATATGAGAGGCCGTTTACACAAGTACCAATGGTTTAAATGAAATCATTAAAATGTACTTGTTAGTTCACAGTATAACACCCATGGGTACTTACTCTCCTATTCTTAATTGATTCTGCCTTCATCTAATGCTCAGTATAGGTTGCTGAGCGGATTAAAGGGGCAGCATACCCCATTGTTAAACACAAGTTCAACGAATAGGACTTATATTTTTTGCCTAATAATCACAAAAAAAGTATGTTTTTTGTTATTTATCGAGCTAAACAGGGCGTACAGAGATACTGAAGCTGCTCCATGTTTGGAGATTACCAGTATATAAACCCATCCCTCCAAAACTTGAACTAGAAAATGAATTTAATTTATATCTGTCAGCCACGGTAAAACATTTGACAAGTTTTCCTTTAAAAATGGTATGTTCTTGCACGGAATCATTGCCTGCTGGGTAAACTCATATTGTTTTGTTTTCAATTTTCCCTTGAAAATATTTCCCTTGATTTTAATAATTTAAAAAAAAACCTCCAGCCAAAACTGATTTCAAGTCAATTGGATATTCTAAAAAAAGTTTTAACAGCACAACTGGGACAAGATTCATGCATAAGAATCTCTTGGCAGCAGATCTAGTGCAAGCTTAGATCAGATTTATCAATTTCTGTGCAAGTGTGGCCCAGTTTTACAGAAAGTGACTGATAAATAGCCGCCAGGGAGTCTAGAACATGACGTAGTACAACCATAACAGGGCAGAGGCCAGGACAGGCCAAATACATTCTTGTGTGTATTTTACATGAATAGCCAGCAGAAAATGTGCTGTGCAGAATGAAAAGCTGTTGAATCATTACATTATTTCAAGTATAATCAATAATAGGTAACAACTGGCCTACAAAAGAAGACTCGTCTGGTTTTAGTTTATGCAATAGCTATTTCTGATGCAAGTTCAATAAATGAATACAGTATTAGTGACTATGCATGTTCTATAAAGACACCTTCTCCTTCCTGAAACAGGGATGGCTATAGCTTTAATCCAGATACATCCAAGCTGAAGCCTTCTGATTGGTGATTGAAGGTTGGGAACCAAGTTTGTGGTTAAGAAGGGACTTAACTTCCCATGTCCAACCCACCTTCTATTGGTGCTCAGCACAGTATTGAGACAAGGAGACCTGCTTCATTCTACAACTAAGATTTTCATTATAGTTAATTTGTAGTGACCCCACCTGGACATAAACCTATGCAGTTGTGCATGCTTCAGCCTCAACCCACTGGTATTGCTAAAGGGAAAGACCATCTTGATGAACTATTAATTCTGAATTTGTAATGTTGAACTTGACTAATTTTCTGATGCTGTTTCTGAAGCTTTTTGCCAACAGTGTGGAGAAGGTCCTTTCCTCTTCCACCACACTAATGTTCCAAAACACAATGAAATGGGAGAGGAAGAACATGACTGGCCTACACAGAACCCTGACTTTAACCTATGAGAACTTCTTTTGGACAAATATGAGTGCTGGGAAGCCAGACCATACAATATCAGTGACCAACCTCATCAATGCTCTTGTACCTAAATGGAAGCAAATGAATGAATGAAGAAGTCTCACCATCAATGTTCCAGCATCTAGTGGAAAGTCTTCATAGTGTAGTGGAGGCTTTTATAGTAGCAAATTAATCTGGTTTTGGAATGAGATGTTGGCCAGGCAAGTGTATTGATACTTTTATACAGGCCATGGAATTTTAAGGGGACTTCTAATATCTTTTTTTGCAAAAAGGTACCTTACCTTTTTAAACACAATTTTCACTAAGCACAAGTTACAACTGATTACATAACTGAGCACAGTTTATAATGATATAATTAACAGGATATTCATAGATGTTGTCTATTATATACAGGTATGGGGCCTGTTATCCAGAATGCTGGGACCTGGGGGACCAGATTTTTTTGTAATTAATTTTTAAATCTGATATGGGCCGAGACATATTGTCAGTTTCCCAGCTATCCCCAGTCATGTGACTTGTGCTTTGATAAACTTTAGCCAGTCTTTACTGCTGTGCTGCAAGTTGCAGTGGTAATGGGAAGGTAACCAGATAACAGCTCCCTAACAACAGCTAACAGATAACAGCTGCCTGGTAGATCTAAGAGCAACACTCAATAGTAAAATTCAGGTCCCACTTCGACACCTTCAGCTACACTGAGAAGGAGAAACAGCAGCCTGCCAGAAAGCAGTTCCCTCCTAAAGTGCTGTTTTTTTCTCAAAGCACATGACCAGGCAAAATGACCTGAGATGGATGCCTACACACTAATATTACAACTAAAAAGAAAATACACTGGCATGTTCAGGAATTAAATGGTATATTGTAGAGTGAATTATTGTCAGTGTAAACAGTGTAATTTAGAAATAAAACTACATCATAACAGAATCCCTTTTACATTTTGAATTATTTGTTTAAAATTGAGTTTATGTGGGGAAACCTTCCCATAATTCAGAGCTTTCTGGATACAGGACCCTGTACCTGTGTATCTTTTTGGAGGCCTCTCTGGTTCTAAAAATGTTTAGTGAAAGGTTCAAAGAAATCCTTTTTTTTTGGATTTTTACCTTTTCTAGAAAAAACTAAGAACACTGTGTATTTTATGTTGTCAACAAGTAAAATAGTGGCTGGTGGCAACCCTAATTCTGTCTTACATTAAGACTGGCCTAGAGAAACAGGTTTAGCAGATGTGCTGGCCCAGTTGACACTAATATATGCTGTTTTGGCAAGGATTTAAAAACCACTTCTGCACATGGAGATAAAATAAAATGTGACTGAACCGTTTAGTGGTTAATGTCCACCATGTTGGAGAGGCAAAGACGTATCTGAGAGGAGTCTCGAAGGGAGAGAATAAGAGATAATCGGGGTTCTGTAGTGTAGGAATGTGTGTAGCCACTGGCAGGAAGGCGTTAAAAGCTCAGGCCTTTGCATTCGTGTCAGATGGGAATGTGTCAGCTTTCACTTGTGAGTTAAAACTTGTGCTTCCCTTGACAGAAAACATCTGGAATTTCTGGAGAAACAGATTTCTAGCATTAAAGCTCTTTCATTTCAACCTTGTATACTGCAAAACCAAAGCAGAACTCAGGCAAACATTGTACCCAGCTGCATAAAAGCATCACATAAGCAACTGAACTACTACGGAAACAGCATTAATAGCCATTACTCTATAATCCTACCCAAGGCTGAACACAGCTGAACTGCACTGTATGCTATCTATGCCATGTACTTGTGTAGTGCCTAATGCAACCCATATTGTAAAATGTAAGGCTCTCTAGTCACCAAGGAGTTCCATGACCATATCATAACTTAAGGGTGCTTTATACAGGTCATGGAACTCCAAGGGGATTTTTAGTATCCTCATAATTTACAACTGGGGTAAATTAATTTATTATAATCCAAAACAAATTTAGTAACTCATCAAACAGAACTGATATCACTAAGCCCAGATTTTATGTGATGACATCACTAAGCACCTTTTAAATAATGATATAATTTACAGTAAATTCTTGAGTATCATGTATATACAAAGATACAGATGCAGCCACTTGGATTTGTGTGTTAAATGCGTCGTGACTCAGAGTTAATTGAAGAAACTGTGTTATCTAAAGTTAGCTCATTTAATGCATTTAACCTTTTCATTAGCATACCAAAGCACCATTGTTTTCAATGGTGAACTCTTTAATTGGATGGGATGCTGTGACACAATATTCTGTGTTAAGTGAGTTAAATGGGATAGATGAGTTAAGTTATTCTGTGTCAAACGCACAATCCAAAGTGGCTTCATCTGTATCTATTTAGTGCATATTATAGGCACCATCCTCAAAAAAAATCTAAAGAATGCATACATACATAAATACACTTACATAAACAACAGCTTTCACCTAAAAGGATCTTCCCAATTCCCCTTTTAATCAGGTCCCATGGGACTGTATAAGGTGCTGCAGTGGATGTGATCTGTGGCCAATTGAAATTTCCATCCTGAGCAAAGATATTGGGCAATACCCATGCTATATGCTGCAAACCTGCATTAGAATGGCTTTGAAAGATGTTTTAAGGGGATGTTTATTTCTGAAAAGGGCTGCATATATCATATTTTGGGGTGCACTTTGTAAAAAACCATAAGCAACATTGTGCAGTGGCCTGGTAGAAGTAACTACTAAATTATTTGCCTATTGCTTTTAAGCAGTCACTTGAGAGCACAGCTTGCAGGGAACATTGCCTGCTTAATGCATATTTTAGACATGCTTGATTTTAATGCTGATCTGTTATAGTTAGATCCAATGTTAAGAAGAAAAAATGTCCACTGAGAATCAATTGTTTTAGTAACCAAACTGTTGTTTTCTACCATAACAGACTCCCCCTAAATTAGAAACAGTCAGGATGTCATTTTGGTAACAGCTTTGAACTGTAGGGTATCTATACAGCCAACAGCCTCAGTTGGGTATATCACTAAAGGTGTTGTTCACCTTTAAATCCATTACTATTACTTTTAGCATGATGTAGAGAATGATATTCTGAGACAATCTGCAATCATATTTTTTTTTATTATTTGTGGTTTTTGAGTTATTTATATTTGTATTCAGCAGCTCTCCAGTTTGCAATTTCAGCAATCTGGTGGCTAGGGTTCAAATTACTCCAACAACCATGCACTGATTTGAATAAGAGACTGGGGTAGGAATAGGAGAGGGTCCGAACAGAAAGAGTAGTGATAAAAATTAACTATAAGTATAGATTTGTTGCCATAAAGAGCATTGGTTTTTAGATGGGGTCAGCGACCTTCATTTGAAAGCTGGAAACAGTCAGAAGAAGAAAGCAGATAGTTAAAAAAACTATACAAAAGAAAAAATGAAAAGTTGCTTAGAATCAGCCATTCTATAAAAATACTAAAAGTTAACTTAAAGGTGAACCACGCCTTTAAATGTCTGTATGTAGCATTCATTTGACCAGTTTTACCTCCAATTATCTATGTGCTTAGAATGAAACACTGCAGAGTTTAGGAAGAAAAGGGGCCTCTACTAATACTTTACATTGTCCCCCCCCCCCCAGTTTTGTACCACCCAGCCTGTATGTAATGCAGTATATAAAACTCATTGTATTGAAAGTGCTGTTAACCGTCTCAAAAAGACTTGCTGGCTTTCTGTATAAGGGCTGGCTAAACTTCTACAGACAATATATTGCTACCTCTGTGCATTGACACATAGTTGAGATACAATTAACACTGAGAGAGAGAGAGATTTACAACCTATGAATATACATCTGTGTATAAGATGTACAGCTGACTGTATAATCTTTACTCCTCACTGGAACCCTGTACAATTCACATGCATCATAATCCTAGCAACATACATTCCCTTCCCATTCTATGACTCCTCCTGCTTTGTAAGCTTGGTTTCAAACCAAGTTAGACTGCAAGCTCTTCAGGGTAGGTATAGGGCTCATTTGGAAAAGACAAAAGATTAGCATTTTGAGGTCACCTCGGGTGTTTGATATGTCCTTATATGATAGATTAGTGAATGCATTGATAAGGAACCTTCTGTTGGAAAAAAAGGATCTACAGTAAGAGAGAAGTCTGCCCTTGTGCTGCCTGTTGTGGTGAGATGTGCCTTCTGCATAGAGATATGAAAATGTGTGAATACTTTGTTCGTCAGGCTTGTGGCCAAAAACTCTGTTACAGGCATGTATCTAGGATCTGTATACAGAACCATCCTATAAAGAGGAATAAGGAATGCTGGGGTGGTTGGGCAGTGTACTAGGGAGTCACAATCAGCTCAAGTAGTCAAAAATGGATGCAGCTTTGCTAAGGAGAATATTTTATTATATCAGCTTATTCAAACTCACCTAGCACTTCCATCAGTGCCTGAAAGGCTAATTAAGACCTAACCTATATTACTGGCAGTGACCCACACATTGCTATATGTGAATTCTGCATATAAGATGAACATCTTTGTCTAGGAATAAGGTGTAAAGCTGAACCTGTACATTAGCTCAACTGCTAAGCCTCTGTGTAAGGTGAAAAGACCCTATGTATCAGGTGCAACATATACAAGCTGTACAGCTGCATGTATGTTAGAAAAGCCTCTGGATCAGGTGTATAGTGGGGCATTTGTATATGACATTCAGTGGAGAATGTGGGGTGTCAGCAGCTGAAGAGTACAAGTGAGCTGGTATATAAGGTGTGCAGCTCAGGCAGTGCATAACATATCCAACTGACTGTAAAACAGGTGTAGAGTATGTATAGGCCTGTACACAGGGCAACATTTATTATATGTGCAGTCATACTCTGTAAAAATTAGTATTAAGATGTAGTACCATGTTAGCCATTCGAAAAAATGTATAAAATGTAAAGTTTGGTGATACCTTCAGTTAGCCAATAAAAGGTATCACCAAACTTTACATTTTACACATCTGTAAAAATTGTGGATATGAGCCTCTGTATAAGAGCAGCAGCTTTAACTCTTGCAAAAGGGTATATAAGAGAGCCTGTGTTGCCTGTGTGGCAGTTAGGCAGGTTAAAATAGAGTTTAAAGGTTGAATTTGATGGACATGTGTCTTTTTTTCAACCTGTCTTTCTATGATACTTTGTATTTGGGCAACTACACCAGGACGATACCCTTACAGCGTGCACTCAACAGATCAGTAGACATCAACTATACCAGTTGCTCAATTGAATGTGAATAATGGATTCAAATTGGTTTGTATATTAAAGATGCAATAGTGGAGTCTGTGTATACAATATACAGATGAGCCCATGTATAAAGTGTAATGTGTGCACATGAAAACAATTATCAGGTATACAGCTGTGCCATTGTATTAGTTATATTAGTTGAACATCTAAGGCTGTATATGCATATATACAGTTTTGCCTGTGCATAAGGTATATGGCTATGTCTGTGCTTAATGTTCATGTCAAGCTCTGCTATACTTTATTCTGCAAATTGTTCACTGCATAATATAATCCTATTTCTGATACAGTAATTATATTCAAAAAGATGTGCAACTAGTGGAATTTGTGCTTAAAAAACTATGCACCCTTATGTATTTATCTGCTTAACTAACATTTAAATGGTGTTCTTGATGCTATCATCAATATATATATATATATATA
>CM044433.1:38170579-38188974 GCA_024363595.1 Xenopus borealis
CCCCCCCCCCCCAGCCTTTCTGCACTGCCTGTCCCTCGTCAATCCTGCTTTTATCTAGGGCAATTCTTTTTCAGACATGATTAATGTAAATGTCTTAAACTTCATCAAAAGTAACCCAGAGAAGATTCATTCTCAGATGCATACAACTTTGCTAAAGCAGGGCTTCATTTCCCACCGTGCCCCATGTCCCATGTGCCAATCCCCATTGCTCTGGTCTTGATGATGGAAATCTGCGAATAAAGGGCAGAGTATGGGGACAAGGAACGCCAGTGAGCCTAGGGGCGCCCACTATGTAAATCCGGCCCTGCAAATATGGATTTCCATTGCAGCTACATTTAAAAAAAAAAAACATTTGTCAATATATACAGGACAGTGGCTAAGAATGACATTTTTGGGGGGCAGGGTAACATGTGCCCTAAGCAAGTTACAATAGGGTCTACTATATGAACAAAATATTGCTTCTATTTGGACCTGCACCTGGTCAGCATATCAGTAATTTATAGTTTGATTGGGTTCAACACCTGCCTACTTGGTCTTCCTAATTTGGTCAGAGCCCCCAAAAACCCATATCTAGGTGTAAGACGTTGTAGTCACCTCTATTTTATAACAGACAGCAAAGTTTATAACAGACAGCAAATAAACATTAAAATGAATGTCACACAAGGTGGTTTTTGATCAACCTGTGACACAGGTTTTCTGCTGCCATGAAGTTGTTGGCCAGTGTATGTACAAACAGTGCTGCAGTGTTTGACTGAGCCAGTGATGTTCACCAGTGCCTGTCAAACAGTGTGCATAAGGGCCGCCTTGACTGCAGAGCAACTCATACCTCACACTCTCCTAGGAGTTGATCACCTCTTGAGTTTACAAAAACTACTGGTTTTAGCTTTAGTGTGATTAATATTGACACTTTCACAGTGCAACTGCCAGCTGGCAAGTGGTTTTATTCCATTGACCTCTTCCTTCTAACAATATTTCTCCCTTTACCAAGCCTTCTTCCAATTGGACACATCAATTGTACTCCTGTCATAATATTTAGCAACTAACTGGACTCCAAAAGATACTAAAATGCCAGCAGACAAATCTATAAACTAAATTGTGGTTGCAATACTGCTTATCAGAGGCATAACTACAGAGGAAGCAGATCTTGCTGTTGCAGGTGGGGGACATGACTGAAGAGGGCCCAGTAAGTAAGTAATTAATGAACAATATCAATATATCTTAGTCGAATAGGTCAGCTTACTAATGTTTTGGGGCCCTAAGTTGAATTTGTTGTTGGACCCTAAGCTGAATGTGCTGTAGGGCTCACTAATATCTAGTTGTGCCACTGTTGCTTCTACAATGATATAATCACTGCTATAGTTCCATATGATGCACACACACACATGACACCATTAAGACAGACATAATTGCATGTCAGAAGTAAGCAACAGTCTCATTCCTAAGTTAGTACATATCTCATATACTGCACCCAGTCTACAGTAGTGTGATGGACACTGCCTAATGCCCAGGTCTCTGATGACTACTATCGATTAGTGTTTATCATGGTTTCACCTGTTACCACTGCCATGTTATTATTTGTTTTTTAGAAACATCAAATGGTGGCTGTCCCATGATAATGAAGCCATAATGGGGTAATGTAATAAAAATGTAGGTTAATATCCCCTACTACTAAGGAAGTTTCTGATCTATAACCACTGTTGGAGGTTTCTCAATTAGCCCAAGGGTAGTGTGACCCATTCCTATTCTTCGTTTATATAAGAGAATGAAAGCACATGCCTCACTTTCTTTGATCTCCATCCATTACCAAGGGTTGTTGTGCTTGGAAAATGGAGCTTAAGACCCAAGTCAGGGAGATCGGCCCATGTGAACAAGGTAAATGTAGTAGTGAAACTAAACGTCTAGAAGATTGACAGGGAAGCTTCAAAAGAGCTGCTTTTGCACCCTCATGGAGAATAAACTTGTCCTTAGGTAACACCTGTCCAAGTTTAGAGACCTGAGAGACTTCCACTTAAGATTATCATGTCATGGAGGTTTTTACTGGTGAGAACATTCCTCTACATCCTTACAATGTCCTACTGATAATGTCACATAATCCTCTGTAAATCTGGTCATTCTAGTAAACACAGAAGTGAACTTATCTTTAACAAATTCAGAAGCAACCTTTTCCAAGCCAGCACAATGGACTTGGTCAAAAGAAAGGCAGCACTTACACAATACATTCCAGACAACTAAATAGTACTGCGCAGGGTTCTTCATTATAGCACACGATAATCACCATGGGACATATTTATTATTAACTAAAATAATGACTGCCGCTGACTTCTTGAATGCAATTATTTACTGCCATTAGACTAGATCTGTCGAAAAGTGAGAACTTGAAATAAAAATTGCGCTACCTAAAAACCTTAAGTCAGGCAATTGCAGTTATATTTCATATTTACTGGTGAATGCTTAAGGGATTGTGTCCTCTCTGTCTAGTACGTAGGTGGCGCTCAATATGAATAAATATAGATGGAAAAGCAAACCATCATTTTGCCTTACTTTTATTTTGGGTTGGTTAATATAGACCAGGCCAGGATAAAACCTTCACAACACAGTTTTGGATACAAACATGTGCCAAAAATGACGAGCTATTTGCAGTTCTACCTTTCTACTATTGTTCAACTAAGTGAAGACTCTTTAACATTGAGAATAAAATAATGGATTGGATACAGACACCCACTTGTGCTTATGAATGGATATCAAAAGGAACGGAAATATTTTGAGCACATGAAGGCTATTATGGATTTATACTTGATTAAAAGCAGACACCATTATCCTGATCCTTATTTTCCTTCTATCTGATTAATTACAAGCATTTTTTCCAACAATGTTTTCTTCAAAGAAGAACGTTCCAATGTGGAGTAACCAGAAATATGATGTAAAGAACAATTGCATTACTTCCCTTTATCAATTAAAATTGGTACAACATCAGTTTTATATCCTGTTTGTGCATATTTAATTTGTCAAGTCTTAAATACCTCTAAAAAAGGCCCATGTGGCCTAGAAATATATTGAGGCTCATTTATTTTTAAAATATGCACCAGGTAGGAAGGAAGATTGCCCAGTGTTGGCCAACAAGCCTAATTTTTAATGCATATATCCAAAGTCTGCTATAACATGTTAAATGCCATTCCGACTGATGTATTTTGAATATGGGACAATACAGACTGGATCTAACTTAACTTATTCTATGGTTAATCCTGTGACTTCTTACCAATAGAGTGTGTGTCTAGAATAGAGAAATGCTTGAGTGCAAATGTGAAAGTTGTGGTTGATGTCTGATGGTTCAGAGGAATGTTGTCTAGTGAGAAGATAATGGCACGGTGAGCTCCAGTTTATTATTTGCAATACTTGTTTTATCTCTAAATATTACATTGGCCATTCCATTCCATTGCTTTGCACAACCTCCTATTTCAGCATTTTTACTTTATTTTATTTAAATACTTTATTTATATTGAGCAGCCCAATTACACAGCACTCAGTAAAGAATGTGTAATCCTTCACACTAGTTATCTTCAATGGCAAAGGGTATGTAAATGTGGTGTTGGATCAAATAATGACTGCTGCAAGCATTAAAAACATTGTTGCAAAATGTAAATTTAAATGGTTACCATCTTTGTCAATAAAGTTACAACCTTCTTATATTTAGGGAGGGAATCCATCGGAACATGGATAAATGTGTAAACACCGAGTGCAGAGGCAGTAATTGTGTCCTAGAATTGAATGCAGTGATACAAGAATGATTTGACCATGATCCCATGGTTTACCTTAGTTTTGCATTATATGTGACACTAGATAATAGCAAGCAAACTCTAGGGCACACAAGAAGATTCGGGGAGAATTAGTAGCCCGCCAACAAATTGCCTCTTCTTTGGGCGCCAGCTAGAATGGGATGGCATTCTGAAGTCACCTGACGTTTCCTCCTGAGCCAACTTTGGGCAACTTCAGAAAATTAAGCATTCCAAGTGCCATCCCGGGGGGCGATTTAGATTCTAGCCGGCAGTAAGGCTTTTTGGGGACAGTAGTCACCCGAACAAAAGGCGATTTGTCGCTGGGCGAATAAGTCTCCCATAATCTTCTTGTGTGTCTCTGCCATAAAAAGTCTTGCTGAATAAGCAAACCTAGTTAAGTTTCTGTTTCTGTTTTACTTTGCTGCTGAATAAGCAAACTTAGGGGTATTTTTGTTTCCCACAGCCATTTTTTGCTGACCACACCCTGTTAGGCATTTCTCCATATTTTTTGCTTGTCTGCTTATCAATGAATAATGCTGGATCAGAAAACGAATAACCAAAAATAATAACCATAGTCAACATGAGGTGTAAATTCAGAGGGAAAGACCCATACAAGCAAACCCCAAAGCAAAAATCTCAAGACGATGTGCAAAGGAATAGCCTGTCCACTCTTGTATACCTCCATGTAATAGATCCCCTCTGTGGAACCCTCTTGTGATGCCTACACAAGTGCCTACAGTTGTGTGGCTGCCATCTTTGAATGCTAACCCCAAACTCCTGCTGCTTGGTGGAGACAAATACTGATATGATGACTTGCATAACTCGCAGATAGAAGCTGCCATCCACAACTTTTATCTTGTTCAAACAAGCCCTGTTACCTACATTTCTCTAAGGTTTATGGTCTCCTTAGTACCCAAAGATTAGGGTTTACTCCATTAAACTGCTGACCGCACCTGCAATGCTACACATGCAGAAATTAGTAGTTAATTGTTCTATAGAGTGTAAAGCTGGCCATAGACGCAAAGATCCGATCGTAAGATGATTCCAACGATCGGATCTTTGCATCTCCCGACCTGTCACTAACCTTCAGATCAACTAAAGTAGTAAAAAGAACAGACAGCTGACGTTCTGCCCCTGACAAGGATCGTACGAAAGTTGTACGATTAAAAACCTAGTGACGGTCTCCCACTGAAAATCGTACGATCTGCAATAGACGCAAAGATATTATCGCCAGCCGACAGAAATTTTCTAACCTGGCCGATCGACCAAACGACCGATCGGCATGGCACGACAAAAGTCGGAACACTCCACACACGATCCGAAAATCGTACGAAGCGAGGATTCCTACGATCGGATCGTTGCGTCTATGGCCAGCTTAAGAAAGGAAAGGAATTAGTTTGCTGCAACAAAGTAAATAGCATAAGCAGGATACATGAAGCAAATAAAAGAATACAAAGTGCAATGTGACTCTTTTATTCATCATAGGGAACAATGTTACTCTGCAACATGTTTCTCAGAGCGAGATTTATTATAGGTAGTTATTCATTATCAGTGCTGCTTTATAGGAGCTTTTCTACATAATGGCAAGGTTATGATGGGGAACATTCATAAGTATTAGAAGGATCAGAACATCCCAATGTAGATTTAAAAAAAGTAGATTGTGAAGAAAGGCTTGTATGTTAGCACCCACCTATTATGCTTTCCTTTTTGCATACTTCCCAACATTTTGGAAATAAAATTTAGGAACAAAAGAGTTGCTGCCAATTTTTTGACCACACCCATTTCGTGGACACACCCTCTAATTACCATGTTCACGTTACAAAATTTGGCAGGTTATGAACATATTTCTGTGGTTTTTTTTCAGTTATTACAGTTTTGCTAATGAAGGTGAATTGCCCTTTAAGCTGTGAGTCTAACTTTTCCCAAGGGACCTGTTGTCTTATATTGTTACAATTACTTATCTCAAAATTGTTACAAAAGTATCTTATCTGCTGCTGTGGCTGTTCTGGGCTCTCTGCCAAAAGCCAATTAAGTTAGAAACATTGTTTCTTTATCTGGCTGTTCAGTGCAGAGGAAAACAGGACTTTCCAGTACAAATGAGGGACTGCAGTTTGAGTAAAATGGTTACTTACTTTAGAGGAACAAATAGAGATATGGGAATTATGCGCAAGTGTAATAGCAGTGCATATATGTGATTCCTCACAGTCCCTCCATTGTGTTATTCTTCTACAGTGCCAGAGATAGTTCCAATTCTCTAATGGAATCACTGCAATCTACTACTTAAGATCTGTGTTCTGGCTCCTTCAAAAACATTTACAGGCACTTGCCAAAAAAGATTTTTTGATCTAAGCGCTACAGAAGAGCTCCTTACATGTCCAATAAATGGGATATCCTGTCAAACATAAACCCAAAAGATGGACCGGTGAGATGGAATTCAGCAATTACCTGTCAGAATCTGCAGCCTGAATACCTGAAGCAAAGGCTGCACAGAACATTTCAGACATGAAACAATGATGAGCTAGGAGGGAATTCAACAATCATGTGTCAGAATTTCCACGTTACATAAAGGACATAAATTAATTTATTAGAAAGAGCCCCATCGAGCTCAAGTCAAGTTCATTATGAGCTTCTTATTGCACACAAAGGAAGAGCCAACAGCATAAAGTGTGTTCTTTCCTTCTATGAGCTATGATTTCATTTGATAAAGGTCTATGTTTTGACAGAAACTTGTGTCTCATTTTGCCTTTGTTTGTGCCATGGCCATAAGACTTGTGGGTGTTAAACCTTTTATTGTTGTTGATGCAAAGGAGTTTAAAGCTCCACTTTGGCCCTTTTTTTGGCATTCTATCCAATCATATGAACAAAACAATTTCTTGCATATGGTGAAGATTAAAAGAGAGTGAACAAAAATTACGCAAGGAGTCCCAGAATTTCAAACATCCCATTAAGATGTATTGTGTAATGTCCTTTCCAAGTCTTCCAATTAACAAGAAAAAAATGCACATCAGTGCACATTATGCTAAGCAGGAATCGGATAAACTGAAGCTGGCAGACTGAGAGGGGAAGGAAAGTCAGCACGGGGTGACAATGGGGATTAATGGCATGAAGGAAAATTTTATTTAATAAAGTCGATCAGATTATTTGGAAATAGAGCCCCCCCCCCCAAATTGATATATATATTTAAAATATACAAGTTAGGAATGTCCACCCTGCAGCATCTACAATTGTCGTTTAGCTTTAACTTCCACTCATGGGCTCCTGACCAGAATTCCTTGATATATATTGATATATATATATATATATATATATATATATATATATATATATATACTGGAGACATCTGTCTAATTTCTCACCCCCCAACCAATACTAGGGACCGAAAAGCACCCCTGTACACATTTGGCTGAAAGAGGGAAAAAAAACCAAAGAGAAAATGTAAAAAGAAATGATACAAGCGCAGGAGGGAGCCAAGAAATACACAAGTGTATATTTGGAGTGCAATTTACACAGCTGTTGCACTTAAAATGTTAGGACATGTCCTCTAAGATAGAGATGTGTATACAAACTGGGAAGAAGTCTGGCACTCTCCCGGGCCAGAGAGCAGTATGTGTGTGCGAAGGACAGGGGGAGCATGGTGCTGCTCTTAGTCAGTTTATTTTGTGTGTAATAATCTGGAGGCAGTGCAAGCTGAATTCAGCTGGACCAAAATGCCACAGTAAGATTAGAAAAAACTAGGACAAAAAAAAACTCGTGGGGCTCATGTATTCACATGGGCAATTTCACCCCAGTTCAGTAAAACATAACCAACCAGCAGTTAGCGTTGATCATTGATCAAGTTAATAAAAAAAACTTTGTATATTGTTATTAAAAACAATACAGTGTTGGACTGAAGAAGCTTGGCCACAACAGAAAACCTGAGCCAAGGGCCTAGTCTTTGGCCGTCTCTTCTCTACTGCTTCTGCTGCACTGCCTCCTGACTGCTAAGTAACTCCCCCCATTGACGCCACTGATTAACATTGACCGATATTTGGTCCTCCATTCAATATAATGAATAAACACTGCCTGTCTGCTCACCTGCCTGTGTGTTCAGGCTGGAGGGGCCCACCAAGATAGAGGCCCATTGGATTTTCTCTGAGTGCCCCTGCATGCCAGTCTGGACCTAACTTCATATATAGGTCCAGACTCCTTGTAGGATCGAAACGCGTAGTTGTGATTTGCATGTAATAAAGGTGAACATTTCGAGCAAGGAAGTATATATATATTCACCAGATTACAATCAAGTACCCTCTATGCATTATATTAAACTAAACCAGAAATGGATGCTCAACATTTGAACACACTAAGGTTCTATAGAAAAATTCAAAGTTTCTATCCGGTTGCTACCCATAAATAGGGATGGCGCGAACATCCGCTGTTCGCGCTCGCTGGAAGTTCGCGAACGTCGCGCGACGTTCGCATTTTGGGTTCGCGTCAATTTGGCGCATTTTTTTTGCCGCATTTTTTTGCCCTCTCACCCCAGACCAGCAGATACATGGCAGCCAATCAGGAAGATCTCCCTGGACCACCCCCACACACCCCCTGGACTAAAAAAAAAAAAAATGTGCATACCTCCCGAGTCCCAACTGTCCCTCTTTTGCGAGCTCAACCCTCTGTCCCTCATTTGTACTGGAAAGACCCTCTTTTTGGAGGACCCTCTTTCACTGGAAAGACCCTCACTGAACAGCCAGAAAAAGAAGCAAAGATTTGAACTTGGCTTTTGGCAGAGAGTCCAGAACAGCTAACAGGTGCAGGTAAGATACTTTGTAACACTTTTGACATAAGAAAATAATGGATTGTTCTTTTCCCTTGATCCCCCTCTGGCATGCCACTGTCCAGGTCGTTGCACCCTTTAAACAACTTTAAAATCATTTTTCTGGCCAGAAATGTATTTTTTAGCTTTTAAAGTTCGCCTTCCCATTGAAGTCTATGGGGTTCGCGACGTTCGCGAACCGTTCGCGCGTTTGTCGCAAGTTCGCGAACGCGTCCGCGAACTTTTTTGCGGCGGTTCGCCATCCCTACCCATAAATGGCGTAGCAACTTCAAACTTCCAGCTAATCAGTTTGGAGCAAAAGTATGTAGAAGTTAAGACTTAACTTTTAATTATTATGCTAACTAAAACGATAGATATTTACATACTGCCAATTACACACAGCGACAGTCTCACTCTCCCCCCGTGCCCTGGAGTAGTGTGGGACCGGGTCCCTAATAAAACATAAAATAAAATTACTGGCATCTGGTGGAACGGTGGTATCAATTAGCTTATAAGCGGGAAATAAGTGGAAAGATGGCGACTCTCTAGCAAGTCGCTACTAATTGCGCCCAATCACCCTACCTTCCATTCAGTTCCCCACAATTTCCTGCCTATTCTATGTGGGGAATGGGTGGGAGCTTACGCGTTTCACCAATCGCTCAGATTCTTCAGGGGCATAAGTCACACTAAGGTTCACAGTAATTATTATTACAGTGATTTTTTTTATTATTACAGGTATGGGATCCGTTATCAGGACCCATTATCGAAAAAACCCTGAATTATGGAAAGATCATCTCCCATGGGATCCATTGTCAGGACACCCATTATCCAGAAAGCTCCGAATTACGGATAGACATCCACCTCCCACACACACACACACTATCCATATAAACCATTAAAAAAATGATTTCCTTTTTCTCTGTAATAATAAAACAGGATCTTGTACTTGATCCCAACTAAGATTTAATGAATCCTTCTTGGAGGCAAAACCAGCCTATTGGGTTTATTTAATGATGAAACGATTTTTCAGTAGACTCAAGATATGACGATCCAAATTATGTAAAGATACAATATCCGGAAAACTCCAGGTCCCGAGCATTCTGGATAACAGGTTTCATACTTGTATATGTCTGGTCATGGACAATTAGTGTGGTCTGGTGTGCAGAACTCAGCCATGGAACATATATATATTTTTATTTATCCAGAGTATAATTGGATATTGTGTGCCTGGGGATAAAGAAAGAATGACAAATGAATTCAAACATATCCAGCTGGAGCAGGAAGTGCTGCTTACTAAAGCTTGCAATCATTTCAGCATGTTGTTCAACATTAGGCAAATAACTAAAGTTATAATGATGTGACAGCACACGATTATTTGGCTCTGGTCACGTGACAAATAGCAGTTTAACTATGCACAATGTCTGGTGTCTGGTCAAGTCGTGGTATCCAGCAGTTAATATCTGGTCATGTGACTAAATCTCCCGTGGGTTTCCATCTGGCAGTCTCGCATGCTGACAGAGTGGTGCTGACATCTGCCTGTGACAGCAAACATAAGACATCCTAATAACTAAACCCAAGAGCCTGGTTTATCACCGTCATGGGGATATCTCTGTGACTCTTAAAATTCAAAGCTTTGCCGTGGAACAATTCTCCATCGGCTTCTTTAATTGGGAGGGGTCTAAGATGCCTTTTAAGACGGATTTCTCGACCCAAGAAACCACTTAAATGTACCCAGTTTAATAAGGTTTGGGAGTGACGTGCTGAGAGAAAAATTTGGATTGTAGAAAGAATTTAGATTAGGAAATCTTGTTCCATTTGCAGACAGTCTCTGTGTATTCCTGAAAAACATGGCTAGTTCTAAGAACGCATTAACCCTTCCAATGCCTCTCATCAGGGTCTGTTTTACTGAAAAACGGACCCTTGTTTCTGAGCCTTGTTCTGATGAAAGGTAACACTGTGTTTCCTTGGGACTGGGAAGCCTTACAAGCCAACTTTTGGAATATACACAGAGAGGAGTGATTGATTATGTGCATTTCAAATGACAGTAATGCTTAAAAACAAGTTGCTGTTCTATGAGAGACTGTAGAACCTCGGGCCCACAAGTACATCTGGGTATATGGAAGAACTGATGCTGTTACTAGTGCAGAAGGAAATAACCTCATCTGCAGTCCCTTCTGCTGTCAGGGGCAATTTAAATTGCTTTGATCAAGCCCTGTGGCCACTGTTGATGTCACTGCCTGGCCACTTATTCCAAGACTACATTGAAGACACATCAGTGGGTTGGGGGTCAGTTTGGACTGTTCGGACTATTGCAGCTGTGGCTGTGGTGCAATTAAAAGTGAACTGCACATCCAGAAGCAAGAAAGGCTGCAGCTGTTGTTCACTTATTTGTTTGCCATTTTGATTTGTCAGCAAAACCAACAGAAGGGGATGAAAACCTCATTTTTGCCTCACCGCGAGTAAACAGTGCAGTTTTGGGCCCCATTCCTTAAGATGGATATAAATGAGCTGGAGAGAGTGCAGAGACTGCAACTAAACTGGTTTATATGAGTGTATAGAGGGGTCGGTATCAGTGTGTGTATGTATGGATGCTGGGTTTCATTTGGAGGGGTTGAAATTGAGGGAATTTGGGTTTTTTTCAACCCAATTAATGGCCAGCTCAGATAAAATCCAAGTGTCCAATCTGCTGGCCGATTAGTCATCAATTATTTTAGTAGACTGTCTTTGCAAACATTTCTTAGATTCTCCAGAACAGATGAGCTGAAGAACAGGAGGCACCGTAGATTTTTCTGGCTGAAAACACTTTAAAAGACATATGAAGGGACATTGAAAAAGAAAATGGCTAAAGCACTTTGGACATAGGCTAAAGTGGATTTATAAGGCGAATCTTATCAGAAATAGCTGCCTTTTGGACTTGAAAAATCGATGCCATGTGATGCGACCAAAATAATCCTGATTTTTGCATCTGTCAGACAATTACGTTTCTCTGTTTGGAAAAAGATGGACCTCATGGTATTTACCAAATGCCTCTGTAATTGACACACAGTTTGTGTAATTTTATTTTTGGGACTTCTGAGCATAAAGAATTCAAAAACACACACCATTTGCCATTAATTGGGTTCCTGTGTAATAATGTTCAGCTTACACTTGTATTAAAGGGCATCTTTGCAAAATCTCCTTGTGAGTCTCATATCCTTTCTGACTAGTCCTTATATCAATTATAGGAGAATGAAACCAGTGGGCTCCACTGTTGTGAACCCATTATTACTTTATTATTAATTTAAGCATGCGGTGGCTGTCCACAGACAGTCTTCATGGATACCCTGGTATTCACATTTAAGACTGACTAGGGTCATGCTATGGTAAAGCATGGGCATTAGTAAAATATAAAATTTTAAACCATCCCCTTATTAACAAACTACCACTTCTGCAATCCTCTCCTGACCAGCAGAGGGAGGGAGGCTCAATGCACTTGAAGGTCAGCCAGATCTTCTATTGAAATGCTTCAAACATGAGGCTGCATTCTGAATGTTACACAATGTAACAAGAGTTTAAACCAATTAATACAATGCCCAGATTACAATTCTTCTTATGTCTGGTTTCATTATATAAACATTTCCCAATATTGTCCCTCCCTGTTCTCTACAACCAGAATTCCTTTTATACCAGTGACTTCACAGCTAACAGTTTTGTCTGTCAAGTAAAAACAGGATTTGGCTGGGAGCATGCTGAACTATGTAGACTGCAAAATATGTCATAGAATTTCTGAAGATTGAAAAGGAGAATTACATACAATTGTACAAAGTAATTTGGTGTATTTAATTGTCAGTTGCATTGCTTGCCAAAACCATCTCCACTTAGTCTTAGCAAGTTAGAAGACACTAAAGTTAGAAATTGTGGAGGTTTATAGGATACCAAGGCAAAGGGAGGAGGATGGTGTGTGTGTATGAGAGGGGGACGTGGAATGAGCCCCCAGCAAGGTTACTTCACACTTAAAAACGTCTTAGTTCTTTTTCTTCATCCCACTGGCAATTGGGTGGGGCTGGAGGGCATCCAAGCATCTGAGTGACTATGCCTGGAGTCTTTGACCTCTACTGTTCTGTTTAGAGGGTGTACTAGTTTAAATGTCCACCCACCTTTCCAGCGATGGATAGAATGAATGTGTATGTGTAAGATACTTGAAATCTGGAAATGCTAGGGCTCTGGGCTCATTTTAACATGTTTATTTCACCACTAGAGAGCCAAGTCCACTAATGTCAAAGGCATGCATCTCCCCAAAAGCATTTTAAACCCTTTTGGACCATTTATTTTATTTCCTCGGCATGCGAACACGGGGGCGAGATCTGGTTGATAGTCTGTCCAATAGATATTTGTGAGTAAGCCTTTTAGACAAGTTGCCAGCTTCCTTTGAGTTATTATATTCTCAAACATTTGTCAATATCTGCCAAACACAGGAAGCTGAATTCCAAAATCGAATATCTCCATGTACACAATATGAGAAAATGGGTTACCTGGTTACTCTTTAGACTTCCAATTACAACCCTGTTTTTTTTCATGACCAGCTAGGAACCCAGAACATGCCACCTTCTGAGTAGGTGATGTTACAACTGGCCTGAGAAACAATGGTAGCCTATACTGGTCTACCACAAAGGGTGTGCAAAGTGCAGATAATCAAAACTTGTTAGATTTTGGGTGTACAGAGCAACAAGTAATTTCCTTTGCTGCCTGCTTTTAATTGCTTAGAGCTTCCCAGGTAAAAGGGGAGCACTTGAGACCAGTGCATCTGCAGAGACATATAATATATTTGGTGTTACTGAGAGCTGGTGGGGTGATATACTTTATTAGGCTATGAATAGTGATGGACAAATTCCCGCGATTCGCCGCTGGAAAAAAAAATTCTTGAAATGCCAGGAGAAATTCGCCTGGCAAAAATTTGCTGGTGTCTGGTTTTGGACGCGGGCGTCCGTTTTTTCGATGCTGGCAATGTGCGCTGGTGTCCAAAAATTTCCTGAGAAACGTCGCAGATTCGCCCATCACTAGCTATGAATTTAGATAAAACATTTTCTGCAGGATAATGACTGGCACAAACTTTTATACAGGGCTAAAGTGCCAAACAAGGCCAGCTTCATTTGGGCCACCTATATTCTGTGCCAAGTTGATGGTATTTTAAAGGAGAACTAAAGCTTAACTAAAGAATTAGGCTATAAATGTTGTACATTATGTACACTATGTTTTTTGGCTTCTGTACCAGTCCAAGGCAACCACACTAGCAAGGAAGGTCTGTGCCTACAAAGATGCCCCAGTAACTCCCCATCTTCTTTTCTGCTGATTCCCTGCACATGCTCTTTAAAACCTGCCTGATATCTGGATGTATTTTGGGCAATCAGTCAGGAAGGCCCAGGGTCATACTGAGCTAGCGGGACACAGGAAAAAATCCCGCCGGTACAGATCCGCACCGTTTTTCTTCCTTGCACAAAAAAAAAACCAGTTACTGCATGCGCTGATGCGACAGGTGTACAGGGTTTAATTGCAAAATTTTGTCCAACTTGCCTGCTCAGTACATTGACAACATGGACTTAATAAAGATATTCTTATTTTCACTTTGTACCAGTAAATATCGGGTCATATGTCCATCAGCCAGAAGCATACCTGTCTCCATTGCTTACAAATATACAAACTTGTGGATAGAAATAAATTCATGTAATGTTTTGGAATGGCAAGTTTAATAGAAAACCAAAAAGGCAGCTTCTTGGTCACTTCTTGGTGCTCCAAGGGTCCCTATCTGAAACCAGGGCACCACTCCTCGCAATCATAAGTCCTAGGACCCTATCTGAAACCAGGGCACCAGTCCTCAATCACAAGCCTGCGCCCGCAGCAACATCTACAGGAGTCCCTGATTCTGGCCATTTCCAACCTACCTGCTCATGTATAAGCCCATCTGCTTGCACTGATCTGGAGCCTCGCCCCTGCTGCTTCCTAAAAGCACTCTACTGCCCAGAACACTTCTGTAGGGCTCGCTAAAAGTGGGACTAGGAGAGTGACCACTAGATTCTTGTCCCCTACTGGCAGAACTAACCTAATAATAAAGACTTTTTCCTACTACTACACAGCTGACCTGTGACTGAACTATCTCCCATAGCCAGACAATAAGATCTAGACCACATGATCAACTGAATACATGCACAGTGCTGTGGCTCCTTGAACCATTTATCACCCTGGGACAAATTCACTAAAGCGTGAAGCGTCTAACGCTAGCGCAAATTCGCCAGTGTGACGTTAATTCGCAACTTCGTAAATTTTCTAAGTCAGACTCTGGCTAAAATTCGCTAGCAAAGTAGATAGACTAGCGCAACTTCGCACCCTTACGCCAGGCGAAGTTGTGCACTGATGAAGGGACGTAACTTGCGCTAGACCTGGTGAAGTTCAATACAATAGATAGGAGTTTGAAAAAAACAATTTTTTTTTTCTAAGTCCCAAAAAGGGTGATAGTCTGAAAAATAGAGAAAATATTTTGGGGGTTACCCTCCTTCCCACCCTACATTTCCTAACATATGGCAACTCAACTTTACAGGGGGCACATGTTTATGGCAATAAAACAACTTTATTTTATTTATTAAAGGTTTCCTGAGCTTGTTTAGTGTAATGTAGTGGCTGTAACATATACTTCTATTATATGTTTAAAGTGGACCTGTCACCCAGACACAAAAATCTGTATAATAAAAGTCCTTTTCAAATTAAACATGAAATCCAATTTCAAATTTTTATTAAAGCATTCATAGCTGAATCAATCAATATTTGTCAATCAAATATTGTCTGCCACTCCTCTATGCCTTAGCATAGCGGGGCAGATAATTACTTTCACTTTCCATTCAGCACTTCCTAGATGCCACTGCTCCCCACACATCCCCCCAGTTCTCTTAACCATTTAATTGTGTAGCCAGGACATGGGGATAGACATCAGGTCCCTCATTCTGGTGCACAAACAAGATTCTGAGATGATGCAAAACTTGTCTTAATAACAGTGTCCACAAAATGGCTCCTGCCTGCTTGCTATAATTATGAATTCCCAGACTGAAGAAAACAAGATTAAAATAATTTATAATGTGATAAAATATGATTTTGAATATTTTTTTGGGGTGACGGGTCCACTTTAACTTTGTGCCGTATGAAAATTAGGCATCACTAGCGTAAATTTGCTTTGCCTGGCAAAGTAACAGTAGCACAACTTTGCTAACATTCACTGCCCTGAGCGCAACTTTGCATTTTAGTGAATTTGCGGCGGTCTTATCGAAAATTCGTCTGGGGAATGCGGTGAACTCCGGCAAAGCAGTCGATATCGCATTTTCGCGCTTTAGTGAATTTTCCCCCCGAGTGCAAACTGACCTTCTGACAAGAAGAGAAACCCAAGGAGATAACCCCCTTTGCAACTAAAGACAGGTCCAGTACTTACACCTCTCAAGTTCCAGTCTAGTTCATTCTCATCTCATGGCCTGGCCCTACTTGGAGGGAAATCTAAATTGGATTAGCTGGATGCACATCCTTAGTGTACACTTAACCTATGCGTTACCTACCTGCTCCCACACTGACCTTCCTTAATTGCAGAACATGAACACTTGTAACACGACCCTCCCTATAAAATAGCTCTCTGTTGGGAATGCTGTCCTACAATGAATACTCTAATAGGCAACTATGCCAACTACAGTAGCACCCCATTTTACGTTTTTCAGGGGACCAGAAAAAAATTATGTAAAATCCAGGAAAATGTAAAATCAGGGATATGTATTATGCATTATATATATATATATATATATATATAAAAATCCAACTGTAATGGTGCACTATTGTTCAATTGGAAAAAGGCTGAATCGGTGCGTTTCCCAAATAGTGGAGGAGCAATCCACTTAATTAAAAGTATAGAAAAAACATCAGATCAACTTATCTGAATGAGTCCACAAGTCCATGTGCAAATATAAGGAGTTCTCCCATTCAGTTTCGGGGGCATTCCGCTCCCTTTCTCAAGCTGGGTTTCCTTGCAGCATGGATACTTAAAGGAAAACTATACCCCCCGAACAATGTAGGTCTCTATAAACAGATATTGTATAAAACAATTCATATGTAAAACGCTGCTTCATGTAAATAAACCATTCTCATAATAATACACTTTTTTAGTAGCATGTTCCATTGGGTAATCATAAATAGAAAATTGCCATTTTAAAAAATAAGGACAGCCTCCTGGGATCCTAGGATCCAACGGTGCACACAAACATACCAAACAAACTATAAAGTTAGGTCACACGAGCCAATTAACAGACAGAGTTGTGTCTTTTGCTTCAACACTTCTTCCTGTTACAGTTAGAGTTGAAATATTTCTGGTCAGGTGATCTCTGAGGCAGCACACAGACCATCATGAAATGGTGGTTCAAGGCAAGAGATGTAAAAGGGCAATATTTACTTAAATATATATACCAGGTAGGTAAGATCCGTTAATATGTCACTTGATTTGATATAAACTATCTGTTGCTCAAAAATAAATTTTTGGGATATAGTTTTCCTTTAAGGCGATCATGTTTTTGCAGTGTCTTTAAAGAAGAAGACGGAAGTGACGTGCACGGTCATCATGGTGACGCAAGTCAGCAGAGTCGCGTCAGCATGGGAGCGAACACACCCACAGACGTCCCTGTTGCTAGCCTTCAATCTTAGCAACCACTTAGCTCAATTGTTATACATATTGTCATATTAAATGAAGCTAATCCTATAAAGTACAACTAATCCTATGCATTACAAAATTTAACTTATAGGTTGAATTATACACACCACATTCTATAAGAAAAGGTGTAAATCAAAATCCCGATTTAAACCTTTAGGTGTCAGAGTGCCTAGTCTGTCAATTCATTGTACTTCTGCCTTTTTTAATGCAAGGTTGTGATCACCTCCTCTGTGTTTTATCACCCTAAATTGTAAATCATTGGATGAGTGTCCACAATCTATACAATGACGCGAAACTGGTAAAGTCCTATTTTTAGTATTAATACTTGATCTATGTTGGGAAAACCTATCCTTGACCTTCTGAGTCGTTTCCCCAACATAGATCAATCCACAAGGGCAAGTAAGCATATATACCACATAACTGGTATCACAGTTATTGTAGCCACGAATTTTATAGGATCTTTTACCTTCAGAGTCCATAAACTCGGGCCAGTTTACACATACAGTATTTATATTGGACACATCCTTTGCATTTGAACATACCTTCCCTCCTGGGGACCAAAAAGCTTTCTTTCTTTGGTCTTTGTGCCACATCGGCTCGAACCAATTTCTTACCTATGGTATTGCCCTTCTGAAATGACATCATAGGAGCTCCTGAAACTCAGAAATACTAGGATAGGCTTCTTTTAAAAGATGCCAATGTTTCTGTACAATCATTCTCAAATCATTGCTACTTGGGTTATATTGGGAAACAAAAGAAATCCTCTGTTTATTATGTTTCTTAATTTTACGACTGGGATTAAGTTCCCTATTCTGCACTAGATGTCTATTTTTTCGAATCATATAGTCCGGATAACCTCTCTCTCGTAATCGACTACTCATATCTTCCAGATCATTCTCCCGAACCTCCGGATCACTTGTAATTCTATATACCCTTGACATTTGACTAATAGGAATAGACCGCTTAACTGCAGAAGGATGGAAACTTTCATAAGATAATAATTGGTTCCGGTCTGTTGGTTTAGTAAATATACGGGTATGGAAAGTAGATATTAGGCGAGACACCATAACATCTAAAAATGAGACCTCCTGGAGACTAGCTGTCATGGTAAATTTGATATCTTGAT
>CM044433.1:38190453-38214803 GCA_024363595.1 Xenopus borealis
TATATATATATATATATATATATATATATATAGTCTCATATATTTTCCAATTTGGTAAGATTCTTTACTATGTCACTTAATATGATATAAACTAGCTGTTGCTTAAGTGCCATATAAGAGGTGCAAGCATGGCTAACTAAACAAAAGTATAATGTATGTATGCATGTACTCCACAAAAAATTGGGCTGGAAGTCCTGAATTATTGAGTAAATAGTCAAATCACTTTCACTACGGTGCATTTACCCAAAACATCACGCAGAGTAAAAAGCTCCTTCTTGGAGGTAATAAGTGGCTGATAAGGGTTTCAAATCACTATGTGTCTATACCCACTCAGCTTGAAGATAAAAGTTGGTCAGTATTCTGTATTTTTGCAATGTTCTACATCATCTGGTGAATGATGGAATACTGCAATCTTTCCAGTTAGAAATCAAGGAAGTTGACGTCTTTATATTTTATTTCAACAAATAGTTGTGTTTGATTCATCATGCACATCATGAATGTGCCCTTATATTGTACATAAAAATTTCCTGCTCTACCGGTGCTTCGTTATTTTGCATTTAACAATATTGGACAGTTATGGGACATATAAGTCATGCAAAACAGAGCAGGGTAAAAAATACTGAATGCCATTGGAGGAACGGTTAATAGGAGCTGGGCAAGGCATAGGAACAAATTGCAATGCATACTGCCTGCATTGTGCTCGTTGCCAATCTCATCATGGGTTGTTGAGATCATGTCTGGGGCGGTGGTGGCGTGGAAATAGTTAATACTGCAACTAGTCTTTCAAAGGGCTTTCACATTTTGCCCTATTAGTGAAGGAAGGGAGGGCACAGCCTGGGAAACAAAGTACTGATTGCTGGCCCTATTTAATCAACTGGTGAGTGACTGGACTCTCTGTGTATGTTGCCCTTTGACTTCTGGCACCCAGTTGCTATTCATTTTGTCCCCTGTAGCTGTCACTAGCTGGTTCCATGTATTGTGTGGGAAGCAGAAAAGTTCATGTGTACTCTAATGCGCAAGCCAGCTCCCCATTGGGCCAAGGTTTCTTATATACACATATGCAGCAAGTCTTAACAATGCAATGAAAAATAAAGGTCATGGTTACTTTTTAGTTTGTCATTGTTGTGAAGTTCATTCAGTTAACAGTAGCAGAAAGAGGGCACTGTGCATTATGCAAAGATGTATAACACAGTATTCAATGACATTTCATTCAGGTGCCCAGAGGTATGCACAGTGCCAGTAGTAAAAACACTGTGTCGCTTGGCTTTGTATTTTAATTTATTTTACAGTATCATATAAGCAAAAGTGCTACATTACTGTAACTCAAGACATTGGCTAGTAAATACCCAATAGGGTAATACTGGAATAAATTAGCATCATGCTAGAAAACGTGGGCCAGAGAAACTTATGTGATTAATTATAGATGCCAAGAGGGCAGGATAAGGAAAGTAGACAGTGCAAAGTAGAACGAAACGAAAGTAGAAATGAAAATGACAGTTTTTAGCATTCTACATGAAATATTATGTACAAAGGGAGTATTTTACAATACAGTTGACAGTAGCAGCATGTGGAATCTTTATTTAAGGCCACACTATTAAAGGACACCCAGTTATCTACTGATGGCTGAAGAGTCTGATTGTGTGCTAATGTTGTTTCAGTATCTATGTCTCTTTCTCCACTCCAATGTTCCTCTTTGCTTCCTAGTGAATGTGAAGAGACTCCCCATTCCTAAGGCAAAGCTTGAGGTAGACCCTGGAAATGGTGGCAGCCTTTCCCGACAGTTGAGTGTTTCCTCTGGATCTCCCAGTCCCCATCATTTTTTACCTATGAGCCATATTCAAAAATAAAAAAGTTGGGGAGAAACACAAGCATGCAAAATATTCCTGGGGGGGGGTACCAAATAAGGGTTGTGATTGACTATTTGTTAGCCCCTATGTGGACTGGAGGCTCTGTTTGTCAGTACACCTCATTATTATGTAGCCAAAACTTGCCTCCAAGCCTGCAATTCAAAAATAACCACCTGTTGAAGTCACTGGGAGCAACATCCAAGGGGTTGTTGAGGAATATATTGCTCGCAAGCCACTGCTTGGGGAACACTATTCTAGACCTTTATGTGCATCAAAAAAATTCCCTTGGGTGACTGTAATATACATTTTTGGGATGCACAAAGGCACAATTTTACTAAATAAGGAAGTTGCAAACCAAGATAGCCTAGCTAAATGCCAACTTTATAAAGAATCTATTCCACTGCTGTGGAATGTCATAGCAAGTAAATAGATAAATATATAAAACCATTTCAAAGCAACTGATTTTGGAATATGAAAAATATGAATACTGGAAGAAATGATGCAGAAAATATCAGAGTTTACTAATTGTGCCCTTTAAGGCACAAAATCTTTCAAACACCATTGAACAGACTCAAACGAATGTAACTGGTGCAGCAATATAATACCTTTTATTGGACTGACATATAGTTCAAGAGTAACAAGTATGCAGATCTCACAGGGTCTTGCTTATGTTAAGATGGTAGCCAGGTTACCACTTAACATGAAGAAGAACCCTAAGCCATTTGAAAGCTTATTACTCTTGAACCATATGTTAATCTAATAAAAGGTTTCAGACGACCTACACTATATACATCTGTTTTTGTTCTACAGGACCACAGCACTAAACAGACTCTTTGGTAATAGTATATTGGAATATATATATCCATATTTAGAAACAGAACAGGCAACTAAACTATATATATATAACCGTTCTAATAGTACCCGCACTCTTCTTCCGAAGATGAATGATGGGTGCTGTGGTCAAACGTAATATACAACCTTCAGGATGGACCCATTATCCTTGATGAAGGCCCCATTGTGCGGGTCCATTCTGAAGGTAAATATATATATATAAAACCAATAAATAACCAATCTATAGCAGGTTCCTATGGACAAAATGTGTACAGCACTTTTCTTTTCCAGTAGTCCTCAATGGTGCACGTTATGCCATGTCCACACAACATCTTAAACAGCAATGCTTAGTAATGCAATTACTATAATTAAAATAATTAATTGAACACATTACAGTTGATTGTTCTGACAAACAAACACCATTCTGCTGTGACTTTTGCTTCTTCTTAAGCTGGCCATAGACACAAAGATCTGATCGTGGGAATCCTCAAATGATTGGACGTCCCTATCTCCTGACCTGTCACTAACCTTCAGATTAAATAAAGTAGTAAAAGAACAGATCAGCCCATGTTCGGCCCCTAACAGCAATCGTATGAAAGTTTATGTCCAACAAAGCTGGTGACAGTCTTGAAAATGGTCAAATTTGCAATAAATCTTGTAACCTGTCCAATCGACTGATCGATATGGCGCGACAAATGTTGGTCCGAAATTTTTGCGTCTATGGTCAGCATCTATGGTCTATGGTCAACTTTAGTGCTACTCATCTACACTAAACCAGAGGACCCTGTTGAGTCAGGAGCAGATGAATGCCCAGGAGGATGGAACTGTATCTACAGACCCCTTCACTAAAACATGCCTAGCATATTGCTACTACACATCTGGCTTTGAAAAACTTTCTTCATGAGAGAAATCCCATAGGGTTTGTGCTTATTCTTTGCAGCAAAGCACACTTGGGGCTTGCGTAACTGAAACAATAGGCCCGCAAAACCTGCAAGCCTCATTTTCATTGAAGTGAATGATGAGCTGTGTGCCCTGTGTTCACCATAGACACCAAGAAGTCTGCTCTATCTGTACATAATTTTGATCTTTTAACTTTACAAGACTATCATTTCTTAGACGTTTGCAAAACCATGTCCATGGGTTTCGACCAGTGTCAGGTTATACTGAGAATTATTATATATCAAGATGTGTTTATCTTAGTTCAATTCAATCCCTGGACATGAAAAGGGTCATTTACACATCCAGGGGCCTATTTATAAAAGGTTGAGTTTTGTTTTCTCTAAAAACTTCCAGCTAAAACCCTTCAAATTCATGTAAAAGTCAATAGCAGAGGTCTCTTTAACCATTTGATGATGTTTTTGTCTTTCAGGTCTGGTTTATGCCCAAAAACTCAATAAATTTTAGATTTTGAAGCCTATATACATAAAGTAAATAACCCCCCAATGCGTTTGCTGTATAATGGGTGCAAATATTGTGTACGCTGATACAATTCATTGAAAGTAAAAGTTTTATGTGCTAAGTGCCATTGCACCCCTCCTGCCCTCCTGCCTTTTCTGCTGAATAGCTCACCAGTGCACCCATTGACACTCTGGAACCCTGAAACTACCACCACCCTGAAAATGATGGTAATTCCAGAGGTTTTCACAGTGGATTGAGTATATACGTAGGTGCAGCAGCTGTAATGTATTTGGTGGGAGAGATTGGGTAAGTTGGATAATATTATAGAAAATATATAGAATAAGGTTTCCAATGATTTATCAGTGAGATCATAGGTAATGCAACAATACATATCAGTGTGCATGAGTGTTCCCTGGAATAACCTATCTAACATTCAGCTAGTGGAGTTTAAAGCATGACTAGGTAGGTGATAATCATATCTCAGCTGAACTCAGCTCAGTTTAGTGTATGGTTTCTATTAACTTTGGAAAAGATTATATTCTAGAAAACACCAAAAAACTGCCGAGAGCATACACCTACAGTATATGTCATAAAAGGCAATATGTTTGCCAGGAGCAGTAACTCTTAGAAACAAATTAGCAGGTAAGATTTACTGGTCACCTGTTTAAAAGCAAACATCTTATTGGTTGCTATAGGTTACTGCTCCTGGGCAAACGTGGTGCCTTTTAATACATATGGGGGTATTCCTATAGATTATTTTATAGTAGGTTCTTCAGGAGTTTCCTAATTCTATTGTAGAATCCAGAACTTTATTGGTAATACCAGGACACATGGAAGCCATACTTTTTATTCTTCCTATGGGCATATTGATTATGCTGTGTAAAAAAACATCTGGGTAATATACCACACATCTCCATGCCTTGTAAAAAACTGTAAAACATTTTTACATGTTATTTTCTTAGAGTGACTTCTGCTGGCAATAATGTGCATTTGAGTGAAGTTATAGTACACACACTTTGATAAGTTCATCATCCATGCTACACTGCTATTAACACCTTTTTTTCCAGGGAATAGTTTTAAATCACCTAATAAATATACCCCCTACTGTTTGCTCTCACCATCATTGGGCACTGGCCTTTAACAAAAACTGTTGGGAACCATTGAAGCCCTTCTGCACTAGATAAACAAAGCAAGCTACGGGTGAGCCTTTCTGCTTTGTCTCCAACTCTGGCCTAAATCCAACAATTTACAGTCAACACAGGGCTGATGTCAAGGGATTGCAGAGTTCATGAATATGTATCATAGCTGATGATCACTTGACTGCAAACATTTTGGGTCACATTGATCCGTCAACCTTTTGCTTGTATCTAGAAACTGAAAATGAAAGAAAGACAATTTGTGGCTTTCATTGGGAAGTATGGTTATGGATGAGTAGTTGTTGCAGTTTACACTCATGGCTTTTGAACTCAACTGGTAAAAATACAGGACTTGTGTTACTTCTTGTTGTCCAACACAGAAAAATGCTCAGAAAGCTGCCATTTTAAGACCAGTCTTAAGGGTCATGGACTCTTCATAGTACAGCCCCCAGTCCTCAAGGGCCCATACAACATGTTTCAAAAAAGTTTTTACTCCAAAGACATCCAATTCAGATATTAAAAACTTCAATATTTATTCATTACATTGGTAAAAAAGGCATACAGACCCATTGATGCTTCGCCTTACACGTTTCGTACCCCCTGGTACTTAATAATAGACTCATAGCCTATGATTATTTACTTCTTGCTGTGTCCTACTCTTCTGGACCATAAAAAGGTAACCCCATGTTAATCAAAAGTTTACATTTATAGATATAGAATATTCACATAAACCCATTCAATTGCTTTTCTGTGTTCCTTTACAGACTTCTCTGAGGGTAAGTTAAAATATTTCTATACACTTCTCCTTGTGTGTTATTTCAAATATGTTTGAAACTGTTTTTATAACAGGAACGTATGAAACAACCACACACCCTTAATCAGGGACGGATTTACCTAGTGGGTGCCACTAGGCCCGCTGTCATTTGTCGCCCCTGTCCCCTCCCTTTTATTTGCTCAAATCAGGACAGAGCTATGGGAATTGGCACACAGGAAATTAAAATTTCTGAACCAATGTGGCTGTGGTTGGGCAGCATGCCGCCCCCTAAAATCCTGCTGCCCTAGGCCTGGGCTAGGGTTGCCACCTTTTGAAAAATTTCTTACCGGCCAGCGGGGGGTGGGGCCAAAATGGGGCGGGACATGATGTAAAAGGGGCGGGAAGTGACTTAACAGGGGGCGGAGCCACTAGAGCGATCGGCTGAAGACGCGAGAAAGGTAAGTTTTCATTGAATTTAAGGCAAGGCAAGGGCCATTTTTAAAGGGTATTACAAATTTACCGGCAGCTACATTGCCGGTAAATTTGTAATACCGGCCTTGGCTGGTGTTTTACCGGCTAGGCCGGTAAAATACCGGCCGAGTGGCAACCCTAGCCTGGGCCTAGGTGGCCTCTCCCCAAATCCGGGCCTGCCCTTAATTCACCCAGTATATATGACTTGGTGCACTATGATAGAGGGTTCTGCAACCTTCAATATAGCAAAGAGAGAGAAGATCACCTGTTTGCAGGGCAAGCCCTTGCCATTCCTCATTATTAAACGGCAAGGAGTTGCCTTGCAAACAGAAGTCTTGCGTGCCGGTGAATTTCTCTCTTGAAATTGTTTTTGTACCGTAGCCCTTGGCAGGATTATATTGTGCTGTTTTTTGTGCTCAAATCAGATTTCTCTGTGTACTTCCCATTCTGTGTATATCAGGTTACAGAACTGCTTTTATGTTCGTGCTTTGGCTTTGCCCTATTCTGTGTGTTCATTGAGTATTTGTGTCTGTATTATCAATGTGTGTATGTGTGCTCACTGTCAATGTATGGTAAAGTAAATGTCTTGAATAAATGTCTGGATGCTAGCAGTGATCGAGTGTTATGCAGTTCTCTGGCCAGCTAAAAGGTTCCTGTAACCTTAGCACATTACTGCCAAAGCCACAAACCACTAATGACTCTGCTGAGCATGGGGCCTTTTTTCACCACAACCACAAGAGAAACCACAAGCTGTCTCCCCTAACATCACCTCCCAAACAACCTGGTAACACATGCTCTAAAGGTCTTAAGTTTATAGAATTCGTAAAACAACCTAAAACATGACTGTCAACATTGTGAACTCTCCTCACATCACCAATTTATCAGACACTACAAAAGGATTTTAACTAAAACACATTAGATGGAAGCTAGATTTGTACAAGGCAATGATGTGTTATCACTCACAGGGCTCACATCTCTTTATCCCACTTTCTGCTGAACATTTTCATTGAAGACATAAGCAGGGCTCAGGAACACGTATAAAAGGCATTTTAACATACACTTTCTTTTTTTTTGTTTCCATTTCTACTTGTCTAATGGATATTTCTCTAGCTTCTAGGGTGTTTTTCACTGGCTCCCCTTGTGGTTTCAGTTTGACTAAGCTTCTTTATAAAGCAGATGGGCTAATGACAGACACCATGCAGGTTCTTCCAAATACAAAATTTGTTCAAAGAGGGACAGTAAGAACAGGTATGGGATCCGTTATCCAGAAACCCTGTATCCAGAAAGCTCCGAATTACAGAAAGGTCATCTCCCATAGACTGCATTTTATCCAAGTAATCCACATTTTTAAAAATGATTTCATTTTGTTCTGTAACAATAAAACAGTACTGGATCCAAACTAAGATATATTTAATCCTTACTGGAAACAAAATAAGTATATTGCGTTTTATATATTGATATTTAACGTTTACATGATTTTCTAGTAGATTTAAGGTATGAAGATCCAAATTACAGAAAGATCCCTTATCCGGAAAACCCTAGCTCCCAGTGCTGTATAACAGGTCCCATACCTGTATAATGTAGGTTAGCAAAAGTGTGCTACAATTTCACCACGTGTCTTGCTTCATCAGGAAAAAAAACTGTTTTTCTCATACAGGAGAAAACATCTATTGACTCCAATAAATTTATTACTATAAGATCTGAATTTTTAGTGGAAAAAAACCTTTTTGAGATTTATTTAAATCCGAGGATGGGATTAGCTTGATTGACGCCGCGATCGGCCAATCGGCGATCGCGGCGTCATAGCTCCGCCCCGTGACGTCACGGGACCGCCCGCTGACGTCACGGGACCGCCCACTGACGTCACGGGACCGCCCCGTGACTTCACGGGACCACCCCCCTGTCCGGCTTGAGCCACAGGGAAAGGTGGCAACCCTATTCTGCAATCAAATCAGATCAAATCAGATACAGGGAAAAAGCTAGACCTTAATAATCAGCTCTGCAGTGTTAATGTCATCGTATGTTAGTGTGTGTCTGTGTGTACAGATATGCACAGACAACAATTGTTGTTAAAATTTAACAAAACTCCTTTTTTGCATCCATTGTTAGGCCAGTGTTCATAATTTTTTTCCAGTGTGTATTGAAATTTTCAGTCTATTTTAAGCTTCCTTGTTACCCCCAGCCAGTGGGTATAAGAGAAACTAAATAAATACTACACAAGAGTACAAGAGAGTCCAAGTACCCTAAATGCCACGGATATAAAGGAATGGGATTTGTAATCCACAATGCTTGGAACCGAGGGTTAAGGGATCTTTCCATAACTCTGATCTTCTTACCCGAGGTCTACTAAAAATTTATTTTAATGTTCATTAACCCCAGTAGGCTTGTTGTTCCTCTAATAATTAATTATATCTTAGTTTGTACATCTTAGAGCAGGGATCCCCAACCTTTTCTACCCTTGAGCCACATTCAAATGTAAAAAGAGTTGGGGAGCAACACAAGCATGAAAAGGTCCCTTGGGGTGCCAAATAAGGACTGTGATTGTCTATTTGGTAGCCCCTATGTGGACTGGCAGCCTACAAGAGGCTCTGCTTGGTACTGTTCTTCGTTTTTATGCAATTAAAACTTGCTTCCTAGCCTGGGAGCCACTGGGAGCAACATCCAAGGGGTTGGAGATCAACATGTTGCTCACGAGCTATTGGTTGGGGATCACTGTCTTAGAGGTACTGGGTTAATACTACATAGGAAATAATACCATTTTGTATTACAGGTATAACATCCATTATCCAGAAACCCGTTATGCAGAAAGATCCGAATTATGGAAAGCCTGTCTCCCATAGACTCCATTATAATCAAATAATCCAGATTTTTCAAAATGATTTCCTTCTTCTATGTAATTATAAAACAATACCTTGTACTTGATCCCAACTAAGATATAATTAATCCTTATTGGAAGTAAAACCAGCCTATTGGGTTTATTTAATGTTTACATGAATTTCTAGTAGACTTATGGTAAGATGATCCAAATTATGGAAATATCCCTTATCTGGAATGCCCCAGGTCCCAAGCATTCTGGATAACAGGTCCCATACCTATATTTGATTAAAATTGAGCCCATGGGGCAAATTCACTAAGTGCTGAAAATGCACTAGGGTTGGCTTCACTGACGTTTGCCGCACTTCGCCAGGCGTAGTTTCACCAGCGATACACAATTTCACTAAAATGCGAAGTTGCGTTCAGGGAGGCGAACGGTAGCGAAGTTGCTCTACCGTTTCTTAGTCAGGCAAAGCGCATTTATGCTAGCGATGCCTAATTTGCATGGCAAAGTAAATTCTAGAGTAAAGTAAAGTCTATCAGCGTATTTACATCCCTTCATCAGTGCGCAACTTTGCCTGGCAAAAGGGTGCGAAGTTGCGCTATTTTATCTACATCGCTAGCAAATTTTTGCCAGGGTCTGTTAGTAAATTGGCAAAGTTGCGAAATGACATCAAGCTGGCGAATTAGTGCTAGCGTTAGATGCTTCGCTCTTTAGTGAATTTGCCCCTATTGGAGACAGCTCTCTGTAATTTGGAATTTTCTGGATACTGGGTTTCAAGATAACAGATCCTATACCTATATAAGGCATAGTGAGCACAATACAGCCACTAGGATAAATGAAGAGAACTGTCCTATTAATGGTAGCGTTTAGCTTTATGTTGCAGCATTTAAATATATGTATTTCTGCAGTATCATACATCAGTCTGTCCAAAGAAACTGCCTGCAATAACATATTGCCTGCAATAACATATAATGTGTAATATACGCAAAGTACTTTAACATGTTATTATTATTATTATTAATATGTATTTATATAGTGCCAGCATATTTCGTAGCGCTGTATGCAATTTACTTCTTGTCAGTGAAAACCTCCTCCACCTAATGCTGATGAATAATTGTTTAATTTCATAGCATGATTTCTGTAATACTGAAATATTAACTACATGTTAAAAAAGAGGATATATTATCAGGAATCAAATAATTGACTTATGACAAACAGACACCCAGTGTCAGTCTGTCAGTCAGGCTCCTATTGACTTGAAAAATGTGCATAGCCAGTGCATTTACAGGCTGAAAAGTGTCAGATATTTGCTTCTGAGTGTTTCACATTTAAGTTAAGTGAGGGTTGTGGATGTGTGGCTAGCTTGTGGCCTTTGGCAGACCTTTTGCTTTTGCTGTACACTTCACACACCCGACTTACACTGTATTTTGTAGAGTATGGCTGAAACGATATGTGTGTTTTGCAATACCTGCACCGCATGCCGATATTCAGTTTGCCCCTGTTTTGTAGAATAGGGTGCAGGGTGCAGGGTGCAAGGTGCGGCACACGCTGTGCAAGGGAACCCTGTATTTTACACCTGCCTTGAGCAGGTGGTAATCACAGGGTTCTCTTTGCACCTTACACATAGTTAAGGGCTATTCATGTTGAACTGCAAATTTTGCTTTAATTGTGCCTTTGAATACTCTTATACACATATGCCTATCTAGTTCATTGGTCCATTGAATCCATCCCACTGCTCCAAGTCACTCCTAGTACTAAGTCCTAGTCCTGTAACCTGCGCCCTGAATCTCCATGTCTCTGAGCCATTGCACAGTCTTTCTTTCACTCTAGAAATAGGGAACTGATTTTCATCCAAATCTTTTAGTCTTTTAGAATTTGCATTCATCGCCACTAAACTTGCTAGTATCCCTCTAACATGCATAAATAAACATAATTATTGTGTTTAGCAATATCTTTGACATATTCTATTTTCTATAGACTCTATGCAATGTTTGCAGTGTTCCTCAAACCCTCATAATGTGTAGGAGAGTATTGCCACTAGGGGGCAACCTGTTCATGTTATCAGTTCATCAAAACAAGAATACGTAACATAATGACAAAACATCATGACAGTGTTGGGGTGGGATTGATACCTTTGTGTTGTGGGCCTAGGACAACCGAGTGACTCAGTTTGGTTAGTCTTGCGGAGATGATACACATTTTATAATGCATGATACTAAGTAGTTTTAATTACATATACTCTCCCCTGCACTGTATTGTGCTACTGTTCAACATTGTGACATCCCCTGTTTTACTTTTGTGACTTTTCTGAACTGGTTAAAGGATGGTCTACAGCTATGAAAGAAGGCAAGGGCCTTGGACAAGGAATAATCATCTTGAGATGTAAATATCATTTATCATTTGTTTCGTCTGTACTTTTACCAGGAACAGTTTTTGGCCAAAGTTCTCCGTGCGGCTGGGGGCTTAAGCCTACCCAACCCTAAATAAAACCTGCCTTGTCTCCAGCTAAAGTGGTGTTAAAAGAGCTGCTATAGGAAAGCGATTGTAGTGGAATTAAATAAAATGTGCTAGGCCATGAAATGATTTGCCAAGTTAAAGTCCAACCCTGTCTGAAACAAGAAAAGGCATTCAGCTCAGCCAAGCATGTGTCCTATCCTGCTATGTGAATGATTTGTGAGCGCAGGGGACCCAGATTGCCTCCCCCTATGAACCTCCCCCTGACCTCTTTGTCTACCTTACATTACAGTGTCCTTCTAGGTATGATAGTAAAGTTCATTAGATCATTAGCACAGTCATTTTAACCCATTAGCAGCCTTCTAGATATAACTAAGGCATGCAGCAGAACTAGAATTTTCTGAGGCATTGCAAAACGCTGCATTTAACAATGCATTTACTGTGCAGTGTTCTTCTGTGTGTTCCAATGCAGCAAATGAGATATTATTCTTATTTTGTGGGTCTGTACCCCTAAGATTTATCGTTGTGCATTCTGTATTGGTCACAAAGTCAAACATATATTGACACCACAGTGCCAAGTCACACACTTATTGACACCACTGTGCAAAGTAGCATGCCAATCAATAGAAGAAGACCATAAAACAAACTCTCTGCAGCCTTATTCACTAGTAGACCTTTCCATAGGGCACAAGGGCATGTATTGAAATAGTGTGAGAGCTTTGCAGTTTTGGAATTCTATCCCCAAATCGTTTATACTGACACATTAGATAGAGTCAGTAATGGTTTGTATGACCTTTTTGTAAGTAAGAAAAATGTAAGATTTCTGATAATAATACTCTAGGTACAGATCTGATCCAGAGACTGGTCTAAATAAGAATTTTACCTTGTGATATAAACTGGAAACAGCTTCATGGGGATTTTCTTTCCACCTTACTCAGGAGCAGTGAAAAGCAAGGGTGGAGTTACTTGGATAAAAGGTTGACATTTGTCTTATTTCAACCTTAAACTACAGGTATTGGATCCATTAGAAACATGTAATCCAAAAAGCTCCAAGTTATGGAAAGCTCTTTTCCTGTAGACTACAATTTATCCAAATAATCAAACATTTTAAAAATAATTTTCTTTTTCCCTGTAATAATAAGGCAGTCGCTTATACTAACTCCAGACTAAGATATAATTAATTCTTGTTCCTTAAGTTTATTTAGTGTTTCAATGATTTTCTAGACTTATGGTATGAAGATCCATTATCCAGAAAACCCCAGGTCCTGAGCATTCTGGATAACAGATCTCATACATACTGTATATGAATCAGCTGACTGTGCATAGTGGTTGATATAGAGTTGCTTGATACTTGCCTAAGTTGGGGATTCCCCAAAAAGTGTTACAAATACTTGGACACAGCTAATAATAATAGTTATTTATATAAGAAGCAGTGGGAGGCAGGGGTGCAAGTGGCCATGGGGCACTTATTTTGAAATCCCACCCTGGCTTTATTGAAGGCCAGGTGATATTTATGCAAACGTCTATGTAGCACTTTGTGGTCTACAGTTTGAAGTCCATCACTTCATTGGTTGCTGTGGGTTATTAGAACTTAAGCAAACATTGGGCTCATTCTATCATTTATGTTCAGAGTTTGCTTGCACTTCTGTAATGTGAAGTATGGTTGTGTAAATACAAACTCTGGCTAGTATGCTGGCTGGTTTTTATCTGGGGGTATTAGCCTGATTAAAATCAACTGCATGGTTATGAATAACTGAACAGGAATACAATCCAGCCATTCATTATATTAAACGTATTGCCTCAATCTCCAAATTATAAACAGTCAGACAGATATGGCAATCTGGCTTTCAACGAACACATTTTGTAAGTTATCAAGTACATGTAATACACATTCTTTGGGAATCTAACTTTCAAATGGTGCCAATTAAATAAACAGAGCTTCATACACCTGCTGTGATTGGTACACACTCATTTGGCTTCTTCTCAGTTTGTTGCCGGTGTTACCCTACACAGTGTTTGCATAATGGCTTGCAGACCCTTCTGGTGTTGAAACTATTAGTAGACTAGGCTAGACTTTGTTGTTTTTGGCTTTGCAGCACATAAGTTAATTGGGTTACTGAAACCTGCGTCTCACGCGATAAGAGGCAGCCTCATGCATGGGACCAACAGTAAGAGCAGAGAGAAGCCAGAAATTTCAAGAGTGATTCCTCTTCTTGTGCCACAGGAGACATAATGCCTGTTCATGTATTGTACAATTAATTTGAAAAACACAAGTGTGAAAGGAACTTTCTAATTTACATTGCTCTTGAATGGGACACCCTCAGCTGAATGTCATCCAGTAATTGCTTTAATGGGGGAACACAAACATCCTAGACATCTGACAGATGGGGCCGGCAACATAGTTCCAGAGTCAGAGAATAATCTATTTCCTCTTGTATTTCATTTGGGCAGATTTTGATTGAAACATATCTCAAACATAGTGTTTATTGTGTGATTAGAAGGATTTCTTGATGGATCTACAGAACCCCTGTTAGACCTTTGCTGAAATCAAAAACATTTTTAGATGTTAGACAATACGCAATGAATTTTTTATTTTGTCCCAGTTAAGCAGAGTTAACTGCTCAAAAGATTCAAGGACAAGTCTCTGGAATTCCGAAATAGCCAGCAACTTGTTTTGTTTATGATAGACAAGTAACCACTTTCTATTTCTGACAGCCGAAATGCAGCTGATTTAGATGGACCAACAATATTTCATATCTCTAGATGATTATATGGATAATTGACCACAGCTCACAAGCCCAGGTGTTGTTGATGAAATGAAGATAAGTGGGCTAATTTAATAAAAATAGTAGTACAGGCATGGGATCTATTGTACTTGATCATAACTAAGATATAATTAATCCTTATTGGAAGCAAAACCAGCCTATTGAGTTTATTTAATGCTTAAATTATTTCCTAGTAGACTAAAGGAATGAAGATCCAAATTACAGAATAACAAGCAACACCAAATCAGAAATTAATTTATGTCAGATTACTACATGATAGAAAATGCAAGCAAATATTTGTTTGGTTGTCAAGAGTAACTTTTCAAGTGCAGTTTAGAACTTTTGTACCCCATAGAGACCTCTCTCCCCCTCCTGAACTGGATAACTGAAACTTGTTGTAAAAAATAGGACCTCAACAGCTTTTACCTGGCGAAGTTGTGTTAGATGTTTTCAGGTTATTTACACTTAATTTGTCTCAATTTTTTTTTACAAAAAGGAAAACTACAAATTTTTAGAGATTTGTGGGGAAAAAAATTAATTCATTAGTTAGTAAATCAACCCCGCTTGTGTGTTCTTTGTCGGTACATCTGGGTCAAGGAGCAGCATCAATCTGGGGTCCCCGCTCTGGAAACTTATTTGCTGTCCAAGATATTCTTGGAACTATGGCTGAAAAAGAGGAAACACAAATATTTTATCTGTAATATTGTTATGGACTAAGGAGGGGGGGGGGCTGACCAAAGGCTGGACCTTCAAGGGAACCTTCAGGGGAACTTGAATTGAAGAAGTCTGTCAACCACTGGTTTAGATATAGTAATATGTAGCAAGGCATAACCATCTACTGAGGTCTCCATTTATTATGGGAGGATAAAATGCTCTGCAACTGTATCACTGGTGCCTCCATTCATTATGGTTTTGTGCAGCACAGTTGTCGTTATTGAGATGAGATCAAGGGGCGGGTCAGTGACATGTGGGGGTGGACCAGTGATGTAAGGGGCAGGGCTAGAACCCTATCATTAGTATTTCTTAATTTGGAAATCTGGAGAGGAAGTTTTCACCTGGACAGTCCTTCCGAAAACTGGGTACCTGCCTGCATGAAATCCCTAGGAACAGCTAGGTTTAATATAACTTACAATTAGTTCTCTTTTCAGTTAAAATGGGAAAACATATAATTATAGGAAGGCTGCTAGGCAAGCCTAGTTAGATCCATGCACAAGCAATTGGTCACACCGGCAGAATAACATCACTGTGATTAACATCACATTGTGATTGGTTGCTTCGCTCTCCAAGAGTGTTTAAAAATCTAAATTAAGAATATGAATGTCTTAGTATTTATGATTCCAAAATAAAAGAGCTAAAAATGTGAGTTGTCTGAACATTTGTTTTAGTAAGATATCATGTACTTATTCCTGTCTCTGAGTAAACATATAAAATATATTGTTGACATAGGATATAGTCATTATAACTGGGTCAGGGATAATTCAGACATTGCCAGTGTAACAGAAATAAACACAGTAATTTACTGAAACTTCCAGCAGATCTAATCCTCTACAGGACCTCCCAGAGATTCCTTAGCTCTGAATTGTGAGGGCAGCCTTGAGACATTAGCAGATAAGGTGTATAATTAAAGGAAACAGACTTTAGATTGATCAGCTAAGAAAACAAAAAGTATAATTATGTCACACTCACAATAAACCTCATTCAAAATCGTAACGCACAGTTCTGTGCATAAATATTGGCGCAGAATTGGACCAGTGCTTACTTGTCCCCGTCTTTATTTGGACTGCACTCCAGTTCGTTGGTTGTCCCTGTTTTGTAGAATAGGATAGAAATGGTGCAAGGCTCAGAGTGTTTTTGTGCAAGGGTGCGGTACTTTCCACCTGCCTTGAGTAGCCAATAATTCTAGTTCCCTTTTTGTGTTAATAGGCATTTCTGAAAAACGTGAAATGCTGTACCCACAGGTATTGGATCCATTATCCAGTAATCTTCAAATTAGAGAAAGGCTATCTTCCATTGATTCTATTATAATCAAACACATTTTTAAGTGAAAACACATTTAAAACTCAAATCTCAAATCTTTAAAGGAAACTTGAATTTTGGGAGATTTATTATACCCCAAAGCTGCTAAAAATCCAAATCAGAATGGAAGATGTCCCTGAAGATGTTTCTTTGCATCGTGATCTGCCCTGGTTTCCATCCAATAAAGTTGAGTTTTCGTACAATTAGAACTGACGCATGAATTTGTCCCAACATTTTTTTCACACTGACTTTTTTCGAGAATAATTATTGATAAATCAGTTACATTTGTGTATGGGAGTTAGGTCGACTTTGTTTAAAAAAAAAAAAAAAAAAACAGAGATAAACCCCATAAATGTGCTGGCAGGCACACATCAGCACCACTAAAATGAATGCCAGATTTACCCAATGGTGCAAGTTTTTTGGGCTGTCCAAAAGCGATTGCCCGAATGAGATGAAGGGAAGGCATTATAGCTGCCTAAATAGATGTTTTCTAAGAACTAGAGATCAATTTATTGTGTACCATGTAAATAAAGTATCTAATCATTTCAGTGCAGAGTTTGGGTTTAAGGGTTCTTTGTGTTTATAATATTGGTGGTTTGTAAAAAATAATTTTTTTGTTTGTGCCAAAGTATAACTTCTGGAAATATTACCTTGAAACCAAAATACATCTGTTTACATCTACCTTTGTGATTTTACAGTCTTGCTGTGATCAGACATAGAGCGAATATACTGCTTTGAGATATTCCTTCATCTAAATGTTCTTCTCCTCCTATCCCTATCCATCCATTGATATATATTATATATATATTATATATATATATATATATATATTGATATATTGATATACATTGATATATATATATTGATATATATTGATATATATCCTATCCATTGGTAGGGGAGTATGGCGGTTCAGTTAATTTTTGTCTTAGGAAACTACTGTAAATGTTATCTCCCCAAATTGTTATGAATATTCCATTCACCAATATCAGGCACCATGCCATGTAAGGATAAAACTAAGTCCTCTGTAACCTGTGCAGCCAAGAGTATATTCATAAAATTGTCAAGGGCCTTATTACTGGCCTTCATCAAGGCTAGAAGGATTCTTCCTTACGGAGAATAAAAGCAAGTTTCAATAACTTGAGGACTAAATTGTAAAAAAAGAACCTTTTTGGGGCAATGTAATAACAGTAATAAAAAATCTAAATAAAAGTCCAAACCAAATGTATTCTCCAAAATAATCGCAACGGTGGGTTCTCTCCAACCCTCAAGATCATTTCAAAAGTTCCAAAAGAACAAGGATGTTGCTGATCGAACCTCAAAGGGAATTAAGAGGAGAGAAACAAGAAAAAAGAAAAAATATATAGTGCAGCGTTCTTTAGTATATGTTCATATAATTGAACAACAATTCACTGATATTACAAGAATGTGCTTACGTTGGGTGCAAATATACTAAAGAACGCTGCACTATATATTTTTTCTTGTTTCTCTCCTCTCAATTCCCTTTGAGGTTTGATCAGCAACATCCTTGTTCTTTTGGAACTTTTGACAATGTTTACACCAGATTTTCCTCCAGGTCTAGTAACCTACAGCAACCAGTCATATATTTTAAAACAGCACCTTAATAAATGCTTCCTCCTGACTGCTTGCTGAAGCATGTTGGAATACGTTAGGCCTCTATCTCTCTATTTTTTGTCACTTTCCATTAACACACAATTTTAACGTGACATATGGACCCCGAAAACTGCTTCTGCTGCTTGTGAAAATACGTCATAGTCATTTGTATGGTTCCCATACGTTTCTGAACATTCTATTAATATAATGGAAAATATGAGAAAATATATATATAGATATAAAATGCTGCAGTGATCCAAATCTGCAAGTAAGCTGTGTATTTAACTGCCAGTATAACTGGCCCTGTAATGAACCTTGAATTTAGAAGTTAAGGTTACAAGTCAGAAGTGGTGTTTACAAAATGGACTTAATTGATTTACTTAAATATTCCTGCTTTTTTGTATGTTCCTTGAATGTGTCTTTACTTGTGTATGGCCAGTAATGTACACAATTGTTCTCCGGTTTAAACTATAAATGGAAAAAATTGAAATGGAGAAAATGATGCATTCAATACCTTGCATTAATCAAGGGTCTATCTAAACTTAAAACTTGGAGGAGGCAAGCCTTGCAATCTGTTATTCCTTGATTCTATTCCTTGATTCATAAGTGCAATTTACGTGACATTTTAGAATAGTATTAGTTAACATTGGTGTCTCACGTCTTCCAGTTCTATGTGGCAGGCTGGTGGGGGGTTTAGGCTGACACTGTCTGTTAAATACTGGAGACCCAATATTTTTATAGAGTCTGTTATATCCTTGCCTTACACAGATTATAGTTCTGCTATCACAAGTGCAATACAGGGCTTTTTGGCCAGCATGGCTGCCGGGGCAAGTTCCTCTATCCAGAAAACATCTTTGGATCAATGACTAGCTCATTCACATAGTAACCTAACGTTTATTTAATAAGAATGACTGCTGCATAACACACATATTTATTTTTACAGGTAGAAAATAAACATAAAATGGATTTGGTATAAGGGTGAAATCAGCTTTCAGTAGTTTTATACACAAGTCAAATATAAATATATTCATTATTTGCCATAAGCAACCACATAACCACATTTATTCATTTTAAGATCCTTGTGAAAATGCCACCCCATGTGACAGACGTATAATCCTCATGATACTGGTCATCCAAAGCACGTATTTCCTACAGAAGAAGCCAAGAATCAACTCATAGGTTCTTTAAATTGTTCTGTGGCCACTGCTGCACACAGATGATCAAACAACATGCAGCTCCTCTTCACTTGCCCGTCTGCTGATGTGCCATGCACTGCCTGATAATGCATCTGCAGCTGTTACCAAACCTGCCCAACTGACAATCCCACCAATATCAATGATACACAAATAGCAGTTGCCATTATCCAGCTAGCATACCATACCACAACACAAAGGGAATTTCTCTTCCCAATTAAATGTTTTCTATTATGTACAATATAAACTGATCATATGGCCACTAGAACTTACTCAGCAGCCCCTGGCTTTTCACTATGGGGCCGATTTACGAAAACCACGCAAAATGATCGACCGAATAATCGTACGAATTTTTAGTGAAATCGTATATTCAAATTTGGCCTCTTCGATCATCGAATATCGAATCAATCGAATAGATTGAATGATCGGATATTCGATAATTTGATCATTCGATGATCGAAGGAATTCAAATTTTAAAGTTATTCGACTGCCTACTTCGCCAGATTGTACCTACCATATTGTAATAGAAGCCTATGGGAAACCCCCCATAGGCTTCTGAGGCTAAGTCCTGCTCAAATACCATTCGTACGATCGGAGCGTTCGATCGTTCAATTTTTCAGACTCTTGAAGGAAATTTCTCGATGGTCGAATGCTTATCGAATTGCGAATTTGGTCGAGCTAATTTCCGGGAATAATAGTAAATATGTCCCTTACAGAGATACTTTGGGGCAGATTTATGAAATTCACATGAATAGATCAAAGTTCGATCGAATTTGATAGAATTCCTATTGTCCGATTTAATCGGATGATTGAATATGCAAATTTGGCCACTTCGATCATCGAATACCGCAAATTCGAATGATCGTACAGATTGAATGATCTGATATTCGATAATTCGACCATTCGATGATCGAAGGACTTTAACTTTCAAATTTTCTTCGACTGCCTACTTCGCCAGATTGAACCTACCGAATTGCAATAGAAGCCTATGGGAAGCCCCCCATAGGTTTTTTTTTCAAACACCTGCTTGAATATCATTCGTACGATCGAACGCATCGATCGTTCCAATCGTACTAATTTTTCAAGCAATTGGAGGAAATAGTACGATTTTTTTGTGAAATAGAACGATCAGTATTCAATCGTACGATTTCATCAAGGAATCGAATATTGAGGAAAAAATAGCCTAAAACTCTTCGATAAGCATTCAAGGATTTTTTAGGGAATAATAGTAAATCTGCCCCTTTGTGTTTGAGCATTGGTTTTTCTATGGGGAGGCCCAAAGCTGCTTTCTAGACCCCAGTTCCACTGTTTTCTGCTGTAAATGCCAATGATTTTTTTCCTGCGGCCAAAGGGAGTGAAATCTGAAGAATTTGATTCCCTACAACTGGATACACCAATGGAAAGTTCTGTTGGATGCCAGAGAACTCTGTACTTAATTCCTGCAATAAGTACAAGACTCCATAATCCCTTGGCCTGCTGGCTTTCATCTTGTATATGTGAATGATGCAAAGCTTGTGGCAGACTGTGCTGGTTTTGCATACAGCAAACTGACCCAAATCTTTTCGTAGCTTACATGGAAATAATTATATTAAAGGAGACATATAGCATAAAAAAATCCAAACTTGAATGAATAATATATGGTGCTGGTGTCACTTTGAAGCTCCTGATAGATCTTCTATGGTCCCTCTCCATGTTTCAACTAAGGTGTTGGTGTGTTCAGTTGGAGGGGATAGCCAATAACAGCCCTGCAGTCACACAAGCAAAGACAGACTTAATTTCCTAGCTGCTGACCTGAAAGAACACCTTTATTCATCATGATCATTATGGGGCAAATTTACTATTATTCACCAATTTGAGGGCTAAAAGCCCTTGAATTCGCGCGAGATTCGATAAGCATTCGACTTTCGAATGCTTATCGAATAGTTTTATGCTATTTTTAGCTCAATACCGATCGTTGAATTTCACGAAAAAAATCGTAAAATTTCCTTCGAGCGCTCAAAAAATTTGTACAAATCAAACGATCGAGGCGTTCGATTGTACGAATGGTATTCGAGCAGGTGATAGAAAAAAAAGCTTATGGGGGGCTTCCCATAGGCTTCTATTTCAATTCGGTAGGTTCAATCTAGCGAAGTAGGCAGTCAGATAAAATTTTAAAGTTAAAGTACTTCAATCATCTAATGGTCGAATTATCGAATATCCGATCATGCGATCTATTCGATCTATTCGATACGGTCGAATTTTCGGTATTCGATGATCGAAGTGGCCAAATTTGCATATTCGATTATCCGATAAAATCGTACGATCGGAATTCGATCCAATTCAATCGAACTTTGATCTATTCACGTGAATTTCGTAAATCTGCCCCTAAGTCATAAGTTAAAGTCTTTCTGAAGTGAATTCTTGCCCAACTAAAATACAAAGACATCTTGCTCAGCTCTTTCTAGCAATTAATGCTTGTGATTTTGTGGCATGCAAAAAAGAAGAGGAGGGTGGAGTACTGGATTGCATCCCGTAGAAGGTCCCAAGGTGGCTAATTATTGTTGTGTTTTGGAATACATATATATGAAATATTTTTCTCCAGCCAACCACCCCCTTAAAATAATAGTCTAAAGGAATGACTTAGAATATGCATGAAAATACAGACCATCTTTGTTTGAATGCTGCCTTTGCAGGGTTTATTTATTTTCAGCAAGACCATGTGTTGGCAACTTGCAAAGGAAGACCTAATGGTGCTACCCCAAATATATCTTTTATAATTATTGCCATATATATATATATATATATATATATAAATAGCGACAATGGCACTCACCCTTAAAAAATTTTTCGCCGGGTGCTAACCAAAATAATCGATACAGGTCCAGAGTAGTGATGGGCGAAACGGGCGCGTTTCGCTTCGCCGAAAAATTCGCGAATTTCCAGAGAAATTAGCGAATTTTTCGCCATTTCGCGAAACGAGTCGCGCGCCGTTTTTGACGCGCGTCGCGTCGTTTTTGACGCGCGTCGCATCGATTCCGACGCATCGCGTCGCGTCGTTTTCGGTGCGTCTTGGCAAAAACGACGCGCGACTCGTTTTTGCGCGGCGAATTTTTGGCGGCGAATTTTTATGGTTGTTTCGCGATTTTATTCGCCAGCGGCGAATCGCGGGAATTCGCCGCAAATTCGCCCCTGGCGAATAAATTCGCCCATCACTAGTCCAGAGGAAGCACTCACGGCAAGTCCATAAATTGTGTAGCAAAATGAGTTTATTCACACATGGTGTATCCACCATGTGTGAATAAACTCATTTTGCTACACAATTTATGGACTTGCCGTGAGTGCTTCCTCTGGACCTGTATATATATATATATATATATATATATATATATATATATATATATATATATATATATATATATACAGTATTATAGACTGTGGCTCATGTACTGCCACTGGGGGGTTCCATTCTGTTGTGACCAAGCTCTGCTAAATTTGGAAAGTTCCACCTGATGAGAGTCGCTTAATGTAATATGAATTACTGTTTTGCGATTTGGTTTAGCTTTAGACATTGAACTTTTAGACATTAAATGGCCCTATTAAATCTGAAGATAAATAATCTAATTGGTTGCTATGAGCAACATCACTGGTAATGTTTCACTACAATTTTTACACAACATGATAAATAGTCCCCTTGATGTGTTACTCAATTTGGCCTGTGAAGTTTGACCATTCCCATCCATTGAATGGGTTTTGAAAGCAGGTTGAAGCATGATGAAACACACAAGCATTGAGGTGTAAAATGCTTAGCAGTGAAGGCATTAATCTGTTCTTCTGTTTATCTTTTCATGTAATTTTTCTCTTCTTGTTTCTAGATCTCTATAAATAAAAGTTGAGAGCAAGAATAATGACAATATTAATCCTACTGTTGAGAGCTTGAATAGATATCTCGCTGTATCTTATAAACTGCCTGGGAAGAGACCATATGCTTTGCCGTTCAGCATCACTCTTATTCAGTGTCAGATGCACTCCAGAATATAAACAGAATATAAACAGAACCCTTGGCAAGTTCCTTATGTGACAAAGATCAAATTCTAATAGCAAAACCCAACATAATAACCCCTGAAGTGCACTGGTAATGTAACAACGGGTGCAATGTTTGCAAGATGGTTAATAATCCTTAGCAACCTCTGTATTTTCTTTATACCAGGCCAGTATATGTGACTGCAAAAAGATACCTGTGGTTACTTGAACTGAAGCATATTTTTCCGTGGTTATTATATCACTCCATGTCTGTAGACTTATTTAATTTATTGCACATGATGTATGAATGTCGGAGCCAAAATTAACAACACATACCACCTATCCTATACAACAATAATGTTTCAATGCATAACATTTAAATAAAGTTATTTATTATGTTCTGCTGGCAATCATTTAATCTGTAAGGGTGGTAGTAAGGGCAACTTCCAGGACCACTTTCATTCTGAGACCCTGTAGCCTCAAAGAGATACCGACACTAGAAATTAAACCTTTTTTTTATGCCTTTGAAAGCTACTTTGCCATTAAGTATTTGCACAATGCTCCATGTTTCTGTATGAGGGGGCTGCCATATTTGTGCAGCAGAAGTCTGTTAGCATTAGAAACTTGTAAGTGATCAGGGGAGGACTAGGGGGACAGTTGTCATGATTTTTGGGTCTTAGGGGGGCTCAGCCGCTGTACTCAATCTGTAGCCAGGCCCCCACTGCTGTCAGGAAGTGGTAGAATCATGTGAGGAGGGCGGAGCTACTTCTAGACGTCTTCCCCTCCCCAGCTTCTAAACTATTGGTAGTTTCCTGGTAGAGCCGCATGGTGATTGGATAAGCCTATCCAATCCCTGTGTAGATCTACCAGGACTACTAAGCACTATAGCTCCGCACACCCAACCCGATTCTGCAGCTCACTGAGAGCAGGGGGGGGGTACTTTGAATGGAAAACAAACAGAAAAAAATGGGAAGAAGCTGAAGAAGAAACTAAAGTAAGTTCCACTGAGCACCAATGTTTTTGTTTTATTTAGTTTATTGAACCCCTGGCCACC
>CM044433.1:38216988-38279209 GCA_024363595.1 Xenopus borealis
GTCAGGTTGGCAAAACAGTCAGGTTTAGGAACTTCAACTAACAATTACTTACAAAAACATACTTACAAAAAAACCAACATGACTTATAGGTAACTTTTAATGTACATTCATGTTTTAAAAAAGTAGTTTTTTAGTGTCAGAATCAGTTTAAGCTGAAAGAGAGCGAAAACTACATTATCAAGATATTAAGGGTATTGAAACATTTTGTGCCTTAAGCTACTAAAAATGCCTTGATTTGTCCACATATTGCTATATATTTAAGCCGGCCAACTGTGTCGAAGACCAGTCCCCAGTAAGAGCACAAGTTTGTTATACTTTATACAGGAGAAGTGGCCAACTTCATGTTCCCACCTTTTCCAGCTATAGTCAGGTGATCCCACTAGTGGCCAATAAAAGGGCAACCAAGTTTGTTTGGGAGTTTAACTGTGCAATATAAATTGCAGGTAAAACTTAGAATGTATTCTGAAGCAATAGAATTCTTAATGAATCAGATTCAAGTTGAGTGTAGGACTGGCCATACAGGAGATGACTTTGTAGTTGGCCAGCTTAAATATATTGCAATATATGGACAAACAATCCCTGTTTTGTTTGGGTAAGGCATATTTGCTGAAGGCACAAAATGTTTCAATGTCCTTAATATATTGATAATGGGTTGAGTGCAGAGGATCTTTTGTATTTGTCTATATTTTACCCTCTCCCACACTGTTACCCAACCTCTCATTGTTGATCCAATCTTCCATATGTCAATCATTTCTCCTTTCTTCACATTTGAATCAAGTACCATTCTCTCTACATTTACCCCACTCTCCATATACCAGTTTATCCATCTCCCCAATTTCTTCTCTTCTCTCATTATAAGACCACTGTTTCCTAGCCTAATCAAGCCCTCTTATTAATTTCCAGTGAAGCACTGTTTTGTTGCTTCTAATATTTCATGTGTGGCTGCTGTTGGTCACAGTTGTTTATCCAAGAGTCAAAGACAGCACTCCTGCATTGACCTCCAGTCTTATCACTTTGCTGATTGTAGTGCTATCCAACTTTTTGCATATAGTAGAAGTACATGTTTGAATACAATTTAAAGTTGTTAGCTGCAATCTATGGGGCCCATAGGTAGGAGGGGATTAAAAAAATACAGGCCTGCTTGCCTACGGAAGCTGTTGGGATGAGTCCACTTTCTACATTGCTACATATATTTTTTTGTCTGTTAGCATTTTTTATCACTTATGTCTCAATGATTAAACCTTGAGGTCTCTTCGTTAAACTTTAAATTAGCATTAAGACAGGTAGATGCTGTGCCTGATCTTAAATTGTTGCACTATTCAAGAGGATTCGACTCTTACACAACTTGCACAAGGACTGGGGCAGGTTATGGTTCCTATATTTTCATTTAAAAAAACAATATTTTTAGACTGATGCACATGTATATTATATTATTATATTAAAGCAACTTCAAATCCCTAAACAAAACCCGCAACAAAAAACAGTACATAAAGTTAGTAACTTCATACACAAATATTGGCTTTAATAAGTTTAATTTTCCTTTATTGCTCACAAACTCCAAGTTAATGAAGACACCCTATTGCATCAATACCAATTTACACATAATGCTTTATGCCACCAAAAATACAAATCACATAATATATATTGGCAGTTCAACATTTTCAAAACAATTAATCTGCTATAGTGGAACATTCCTCAAACTGTAGATTATTAGGGCAGAGACACACGTGGAGATTCAGGGAGATTTAGTCTCCCAGCAGTGGTGTAACAAGATGCTACTGGGCCCCACAGCAAATTCATTTTAGGGCCTATAAATGCTGAAATAAAATTGCTCATGGGCCCCCTATGCCTCCTGGGCCCCCCTGCAGCCGCTGGGTCTGCTTCCTCTATAGTTACGCCCCTGTCTCCCGGTGACAAATCGCCTCTTTTTCGGGCGACTAATCTCCCGAACTGCCTTCCTGCAGGCTAGAATCTAGAATCTAGTTACCTCACGAGGAAACTTTGGGCAATTTCAGAGAACTAAGCACTCCGAGTGCCATCCCGCCAGTGATTTCGATTCTTGCTGGAGGGAAGGCAGATTGGGGAGATTAGTCGCCCAAAGAAGAGGCGATTTGTCGCCGGACTACTAATATTCCTGAATCTCCACTTGTGACTCTGCCCTTAATTTTCACTTCATAATGTTACTTTAGTTGTGAAGAGTCTGTGCAAAACCATGGATAGATAATGTATTTAATCAATAAAGGGCAGAGTGCTTATTTGAACTCGTCCATCCAATTTTCAATGGCATATTTAAATTTATAGCCACTACTCTCCACGATTATCCACTGGCACAGAACATGCATCAATGTTCAAGCAGTATTTGTATAATTAATCTAGTGGTGCTGGCAACATGTGCATATACCATCAGTGCTGGCTTTGGTACAATACTTTTTGGACAGTTAAGAGCCAGACCCATACAGGTCTAGCTGTGTTTAAAGTTCGACTCATTAAAAGTCACTTGTAGTGCAAGCCCACCCAAATGGATATGGTCCCGATACTTACTTTCATTAAAATCCTTAGCCACCTTATATACCTCCATGCACTACATCACATGATATACACATTAAAATCCAGTTTAGCAGTCAGATGCATGGGCGACGCTTATGTATTTCTCCATGTTAAATAGGCCATCGACAATATATTTTTAATATTGTACTTGGCAGCCTGTTTCTGAATATTACTTTAGGTACTGGAAGGGTTTGGACAAGTCTATGTTTTTTGAATGGCTGTAGTGTTACTGTTTGTAAACCAGAGAATGAATCTAAATAATTCAACTTTTTTGTTTTGCTCAACAAGCTGCCACTTTGGGAGAGGCTTATTCGAGTCAGTGTAAATGCACTGTCTAATATTTCAGTACATTGGCTAATATTTATTTATTTTTATTTCATGCTGATACATTACACATCACGGTTTGGTGCAAAACTATAAATAAAAGAACTCCTAAGATCTGGGTTCAATGCCAGCATATAGGTTCTACTTCCGAGTGTTCTTAGGTGCTCTAAAATTCCCAATTAACAGATTCCTGGATATTGATCTTCTTGCTTCTTTTCTGACATTGCTGATTACTGCCTGCCCTTGACTTGTTGCCTGGATTTCAAACTTGATCTGTTTTACCCCTTGTGTTGTATAGTATAGAGGAATTCAAATGGGTGCATCTACCTTAGTTTTGCACCCAACTTAGGGCCTAGTGGGGCTCATTTATCAACACTGGACAAATTTGCCCATAGGCAGTTACCTATAGCAACCAATCAGTGATTAGCTTTTTAAAGCCAGCTGCAAGTAGAACAATGAATGCAGCCTTTTGATTGGTTGCCACAGGTAACTGCCCATGGGCAAATTTGCCCAGTGTTAATAAATGAACCCCAGTGTCTTTGGAAAATTTCTCAAAAAATTCAGTTCAGTTGTTCTACATGTACTTGAGTATGTTGTTCTTTTTTAATTAGCTAAATAGCAATTCACAGTATCCATTATACAATCTGCCTTGCCCAGAAACTACTTCCAAGCCTTGGATTATGCAGTCCAATGACCCTGTAAATTATTCTCCATAAAATGTTCAAAATAACTTAAATCCTTGACCTCCTGGGAGGTTTGTAATGATTTTTTTTTTCCTGTAAGAAACCCCTGTCGTTCTTGATTGTAAGAATAGGCAATTAGTAAACATATGAATTCACTTAGCTAACACATGAGTTTAACTTTGGTTGGATATATTAAAAGGATGATGTAAGTGCAATTCTATGCCACTATGATTTAGAACCACAGTAATATAGTCTGAAATGAAAAATTGATGTAAGGCACCATCGAGTTCCAAAACTGGTGTAAATGACCTAGAAAAAAATACACAATTCTGTGTATCCCAACTACATAGCTCATCTAAAAGTCAGAGCAAACTAATTTTGCTTGTCATTAACAGTAATATTACTTATATATTGTAATTGCACACTTCTTTCCTGCTTGTCTTGTAAATGTAATTCTCATGTAAATGTACTCCCATTTTATGTTGGTGGACTTCAGTGTCTGTGTGTGCTTGCCTCATTGTTCCATTATTAAGTTTCCCACCATGGCATAGAAATAATACCTTTGATTTTCATTAACTTTTTTTAACTGACATTCATCTTAATTTTTTTCCTGTTATTGATATCTCCCCATCTCACCTATTTTAAGTCAAGTTTATCTTTTTTCTTGTTGGGGTGTAATATATCAAACCTATAAATATGTATTGGGTCAGATTGAATTCAGTGAGAAAAAGTTATCTCATGGTTTATCATGTGAAAACTCATGGACAAAAATTCAATTTGAGGAGAAAAAACTTTTCTCCAAATTCAGTTCCAGTTTTTTTTTCAATAGAGATTTACCATGGTAAACAGTGAGAAGTTTTTCTGAATTGAATTGCAACTAAAACTATATCTCATCCATGAGTTTTCATATGATAAACTTTTTTTCTCATTGAATTCAATCTGGCTCATTATATTTTTTTATGTCTTCCATATCATCTGCTGTTTTGCGATTTTTGTGGCAGGCAGTGTCCGACTAAGGTGACAGGAATCTACTGGAAATTCCCTACACCATTGGCCTACTTTGAATTAATATTTTATATTTTATTCTATTATTGGCTTATTATTGCATCCTCTCTCTACTTAGTCTCCTGTGTCTTTTACAGCTCACGCTTGCTGTTCTTTCTGCTTCTTTTGCCTCTAACTTTATTTTCAATTCCTTTTTTCTTTCTTTCCTTCCTTGAGTTATCAGTGTTGGAACTGGAACATATCATCTAAGAAGACACCCCAAGTGACTGAAGGATTTAGTGGGGCTGTAGAAGTTACAATGCACAGAAAGAAGACCAAAATAGAATTTGCCATCCATGAACCATGGGAAAAATTGGACGCAGAGGTAAGTAAAGCTCAAAGTGGAACTATGATAGTTATCAATAGATAGCATGTGAGTGAATTCACTCAATGGCAGAAGTTGTAACTTTATGTTAGGAATTTTAATGTATTAATAGAACCCTGTATTGTGCAGCAATAAGAACACTTTGATAAATTCAATTGATTCTTTATTTTCAGATTTCACAGAAGGATAATCCCTCACATCCCAGGAAAGGGAACCCCGCAGTAGTGCTGGAAATTAGCAGGATCCTCTAGGAAAGTATACTGTGTTGGGAAAAATCCTCAAATGTTAAATAGTCTCTGAAAATAGTTTTCTTCCCACAGAAATAGTGGTGTAGAAATAGTCCTCTTTAGGAAAAGAAACTTGACGGTACATGGAGTGAGAGTTATTCAATATTCAAGGTAAGTTGTAGTTCACTCAAAAACTGGAGTAAGCAGAGGCGGGCCTGGCTGCCTGGGCGCCCTAGGCAACACAGCAGGCCAGCTCCCCCCCCTCCCTTCGCCCCCCCTCCCCTGCCGCTTCCCGACTACAACAAATCCGAGCGGTTTCCGTGAAGAGAAGGCTGTACGTCACACAAGCCCAGAGACACCACACCGACTAACCTGATCCCAGGACGGCAAGTGCGGCAGGAATCCTGACACAAGTAAGAGGCCCGGCTCCGCGGCCATCTCTGCACCGCAAGTCTCACCACATTCCTGCTTGTCGCTGTGAGGCCGCACACACTGACCGATATCAGCGGAGGCGGATCACAGATCAGACCCCTCCCACCGTTTACTCAACCAGGCGCTTATTAGATAGCATCTCTGTTTGATCCTGGGGCTGGTGCACATGGGCGCTGTAACGCTCGGCGCTCATGCGCAGAGGTTTGCAGTCCGGTCTAGGAGTAGGCTATAGGAGGAAGAGGCAGCTGCCCAGCGCCCCCTAGTCCTTGCGCCCTAGGCAGCTGCCTCTTCTGCCTACCCCTAGTTCCGGCCCTGGGAGTAAGCATGGAGTCCTGGATTAGGGAACAACCATTTGTACCCCCATTAGTAGACTGAAGTCCATAGTATGCCACAGATAATCAGATACAAGGGTTCACAATTAAGAGTAACAGCATTAATGAGCACAACTTGGAGTGGATTCAAGTAGAATGCGGCAAGGGTAAATGAGCACAGCGTGGTTGAGATGTTAGGAACAGGCAGGGTGCAAGCCTGAAGTTAATGAGCATACTCTTGGTAAAGGCACGGGCAGGGTGAAAATAATCTTCAAATACACAGTCTTTGAAATGAGCAATCAAGTGGGTATTAGGTAGGAGAGGATTAACACAGTCTTGCAGTAACGGCAATATAGAAGTGTATGGATAGTTGTTATAACTCACATAAGTGAAGAGATTTCCGTGTAGAACCGTTGCTATGAAGTTTGCCGTGGAAGGTTATTGGTGAGGATACAAACTGTTGATACTGAGCAGGAAAGTGTGATTAGTTGTTGGCTGTAGAAAATGAGAAACGGTGGCTACTAGGGTAGATCTGCCTAGCAACGGACCCAAGGAGATTTTATTCAGCAGAAGTGCTGGAGCTGATCAAGGAACTGAGAAGCAGGACTTGATGGAAGATAAGAACCAGGAACAAGAGGCTGCAGACAAAATGACTCTTGACATGAAGGTCTGGGAGCATGAAGGACGCCAACCTTACTTCTGGGTAGGGTAAGTATAACGCGCTTGATTTTTATAGGAGGCAATGGATGTGTGGCGTAATTGCGCCTGTGCAAAAACGTAATCTCGAAATGTGCAGCCTGCGCGCATTTACAATATTTACAAGGAAAAAGACATCTCAAGCTGAGGCACCTTACACTTTAAGGAAGTATATACCTGTGTTTTACAGCAGGATTTAAAAAAAAAAAAAAAAAAAAAATAGGGTTTAACGTAGACAACAAACAGGTTAAAGTTCATTCCTCTGCAAGCAAAACCAAATGGTTGTTAAGCATTCTGAATATATTGGAAACTTGCTTCTCGGACGAGATTCAATTTGAGGAGAAAAAACTTTTCTCCAAATTCAGTTCCACTTTTTTTCCCCCATAGAGTGTTTACACATGATTTAAATAGAGATACGCAGCTGTCTAGGAGGGCGCAATAGAAAGGGGACGCTGGACAGGTACCTGACTTCTGCCAACCCTAGTCCATGTTTGCTGCTCTCCCTTCTGGCACTCGCCTATCTGCCCCCTCCCCTCTAACGCTCTCCCATCTGCCCCCTCCCCTCTGACGCTCTCTCTTCCCCTCCATTTCCCTCTGAAGCTCACCCTCCCCTTCCTCTGAGGCTCTACCTCCCCTCCTATGTGCTCCCTCCCTTCCGGCACTCTAACCTGCCTGCCTCCCGTCCAGCACATGCATACTCACAATGCGATGGCGGGGGGGCCTGTGCACACAGGGTGTAGGAGCACGGAGGCCGGCCTGGTTGCCTCAGGTGCTCAGACGGCTTGGCCCAACACTGATTTAACTTTTTCATTAGCATACCAAAGCACCATTGTACAGAATGATGATAATTAGATGGGATGCTGTGATGCAATTTTCTTTGTAAATGGGATAAGTTGGATATCTGGGCTTAGCTATTCTGTGTCAAACACACAAGCCAAAGCTTCATCAGTATCTCAAATTGAATTTCGACCATAAGTTGTCACGTGATAAAACTTTTTTATCACTGAACTGAATCTGGCCCATTGGGAACTACCTGTTATCCAGAATGCTCAGGACCTGAGATATTCTTTATGTCTTCTAGAAAATCAAGTAAACTGCTTTCAATAAGGATTACATCTTAATTTGGATCAAGTACAAGGTACTGTTTTATTATCCCAGATAAAAGGAAATAATTTTTTTAAATTTGGGTTATTTGGAGTCTAATGGGAAATGGCCCTTTCGTAGTTAAGAGCTTTCTGGATAACAGGTTTCCCATACTGTTGTCATAATTTACTTTGAACACAGATAAATAAGAAATAGATGCCAAAAGTCTCAAACTGCTTCATAATAAACAAGATAAATATATTCTGTTGCACAACTTTTTTCAGCTTTAGTAAAGACAAATACCAGTTTTGCCAAAATGCCAAATCATTACCAATGTTGTTCTGTTCAGAATGCTGAATCACAGCAACAAAGGGAGAGCAAGAGAAATACCAATGACATGGAAATAATAACAAGACTTAAGCAAGATTTTATTATAAAAGCATTGTTTGTCTGTTGCAAAGCAGACTTTCAGTCAGGAAAAATAATCAGGGTACTAATTCTTGAATCTGCACAGTTTACAATTACACATGCTTTGGACAGCATCTATAAACAGGAAAGAGAAAAATGAAGAAACAGTTTGAAATAATTTAAATATCTCAAATAACTTTTTAGGCATGATAATACTCCAGTGGCTTTATGATGCTGCTAAATGCAGGGTGCTATGCTTTTGCCTGTTGCCGCCTTTTAGGGCATGTCATCAGTTATGATGAGCTTCCAACTCACTTTAGTTTCCAATTTATGGACAATTTTATCGCAAGCCCATTGACCAGTCTTTAAGTTTTGTAGTAGGAAGCCCATCCAAGTGGCTTTATTACAGAACTAAACACACTTTTATTAACACTAAAGGGCCTTTTTACTATCAATTGTATTTCTATTTTTGATAACAATTCTTGATTTTTCTATTTTTCTGTAAAACTCAAAACATTTGAGATTTATTAAGTGAAAAAATACAAAAATTCACCAGGTAAAAGGTGTTGAGGTCCTATGGAAGTCAATGGGAGCTTATTAAGTGAAAAATACAAAAATTCACCAGGTAAAAGGTGTTGAGGTTCTATGGAAGTCAATGGGAGCTACACTGATCCTATTGGACCATTTTTAATCAATTCAGGCTTTTAGAGGTTTTTTTTAATTGTTTTAGAGGTTTTTTAGAGGTTTTAGAGGTATTCTGTTTTTTTTTTCCGATCGCTAAGCATTATTTTCTGTTCATACTTTTATATTAATTTCTTTTAATAAATTTCATGACATTCTTGGTTTTAGAGAAAGTGATTTTCAATGTGTTTTCAAAAACCTCTAAAGGTGGCCATACACGGAAAGATCTCTGTTGCCAATGAGCCAATGTTGCCAATGCCTTGAGGCGGGCGATATCGGGCTGATCCAATCATGGGCCCTAGTGCCCAATGATCAGATCGGAACGGAGGAGATGTGGGTGGTCGGATTGCAGGACTGCTTCAACAAACAGGTGCGGCCGCAATCTGATGGGATTTTTAGTCCCGTCCAATCAATATCTGGTCAACTTTTGGCCAGATATCAATCAGGGAAGCCACGGTCTGTCGGCAAATTTTATTGGCCTGTGTATGGCAACCTTAAAACCACTAAAATGAGACTGCTGATAAATACGCCTCTAAGGGACCTATTTACTAACAACTGTATTTCTATTTTTGCCACTAATCTCTAAAAATTCTTGGTTATGCAAAATTTCTGTAAAACTCTAAACATTCTAAATCTATGTAAGTGTAAAAACCATGAATACAAAAATTTGCCAGGTAAAAGTTGTCAAGGTCCGATAGAAGTCAATGGGAGCTGCGCCGTTCCTATTAGATCATTTGTAATCAATTTGGGCTTTTGGAAGTTTTCTAATTATTTTTGGTAGGAATTGAACGTAAACTCAAATTTTGGAGGTATTAGAGGTATTCATATTTTTTTGGATCACTCAGTGCTTTTTTTCTTTTATGCTTTTAAAATTCTGATCTTTAAAATTTTAATATCATGACATTCTTGGTTTTAAAGAAAGTGGGTTTAGTTGTGGATTAAAAAAACTCTAAAATCACTAAAATTAAACCGTATAGACCTCTACGATATAGAGAAAATGGCCAGAGTAGTCTTGAACTATAAATAACACGCAAAACCTTCTGTTGAGCAGAACCTCCTCTTTATTTCATCTTGTCTACCATTGGTACGTTCTTTCAGATAAGATTCTTTATTGTAATGATAGCAGATGTTCTCACTATTACAACAGCCACAACCACAACAAGAAGAAGAGGATTTTTGTAGGATTTATGGAAGTCATTCAGAAGATTTTTGGGCAATTTCTGTAAGAGTGAACAGAGCAAACACACACTCTGCTAACGAACAGCACATTTATCAAAGAAAAGATTTAATCTTCCTTCTTCTTCTGCAATTTCTGCATTTAGAGTATAGAATGCTGGGTATTAGTGTGACAATTCCTAACTGTAATATCCCAGAGAAATTTAAGAGATCAGTGAGAATAGCTGCACAACTTATTGGGATTCTTATGTTGTCAATAAACTTTTTTTGTCAACACATCAACAAAGAAACGTCTGGTGATTTTATAAGGGAAATAACTGGACAACATGTCTGGTTTGAGGGAACAAAATTCATAAGGCATGACATAACTCCTTTTAAATCTTTATATTTGGTGATTCAGTTATTTTTTTGATTTAAGACTGGTGTTCTGTATATTGTGCTTTTTGTAACAACAGGAATACACACAAAGGCAAGTGGTTATACAGGTAAGTGATCTGTTATCCTGAAAGTTCCAAATTATGGGAATATAATTAAATAATTCAGATTATTTAATTATGGGAAAGCCATCTGCCACAGACTCCATTATAATTAGATAATTCAGAATTTTAAAATTGATTTCCTATTCTCTGTAATAATAAAACATTACAGCTATGGGATACGTTATCGGGAAACCCATTATCCAGAAAGTTCCCAATTACTGAAAAGCCATCTCCCCCAGACTCTATTTTATCCAAATAATCCAAATTTTAAAAAATAATTTCCCTTTTCTCTGTAGTAATGAAACTTGATCCCAACTAAGATATAATTAATCATTATTGGAAGCTTTTTGGATAAATTTAAAGTTTACATGACTTTCTGGTAGACTTAAGGCATGAAGAACCAAATTACAGAAAGATCCATTATCCAGAAAACCCCAGGTCCCGAGCATCCTGGATAACAGGTCCCATACCTGTACCTCAAACTTTTTACAAACTTATATAACACAAAGCCTTATTAGGGGCTTTTTTTTTTTTTTTTAGAAAAATAGCTTGTGATACCAGAAAACATCTGTTTTAGGATTTTAAATATACTTGGCAAATGACTGAAGAATGAGTGGTAATAATCCCATTTAAGATGTAAAATCCCAAAACCTTACTATATGAGTATTTAAATCTTTTTTATAAACCATAAATCCAGTCCTGAACTGAGTCCCTACTGTAAGACATACAACCATTTTTGCAGTTATGCTGGCTTTTAGTCTCCATTGTTGTTACTATTATTTAAAATAATACATTAAACAAACAGTAGAATATTCCTAAAACCAGTCTTTCGGGATAACTTAATTCAGTTTGTGATAAATCTGCCCCAATGTCATCTAGGTAACCAGGTGCAGAATGTTTTCTACATGCAAAGCTTTGCTATGTTTTTAGAAAGTACTTAAATTTTGATTATAATTGCACTTTGCACCAAATATATGCTCCAAGAATATCTGAAAAGCAGTAGTGCTAGAAGAAATATACAGGTATGGGACCTGTTATCCAGAATGCTCAGGAACTAGGGTTTTCTGGATTTGGATCTTCATACCTAAAGTCTACTAGAAAATCATGTAAACATTATTACAGAGAAAAAGGGAATCATTTTTAAACATTTTAATTATTTGATTATAATGGAGTCTATGGGCGTGTCAGAGGGAGTAATCGGGACCAAGGAGGAAGCTTTGGATTAAAAGTCCAAGTTCAGGGTAAAAGGCAGGAACTCTAAGCAGACAATTTATCGGACCTTCTGCTATTTTTACTGTGTAAAAATCCAATATTTTTCCATTGGATTCTGCTTCGAAGAAAAAAAGAATACCAGCATGAAAAGTAAACAATAACAAGTTTAAAGTAGTTCAAAAACAAAACATAGCTATATTGTGCTAAATTATTACTACACAGTTTTGAAATATATTATTATTAGGAATAAATGTGTATATACAGTTGTGCTCATAAGTTTACATATCTTGACAGAATTTATGATTTCTTAACCATTTTTCAGAGAATATGAATCATAACACAAAAACTTTTTTCACTCATATTTAGTGGTTGGCTGAAGCCATTTATTGTCAAAGAACTGTGTTAACTCTTTTTAAATCATAATCACTACACAAATGACCCTGATCAAAAGTTTACATACCCCAGTTCTTAATACTGTGTATTGCCCCTTTTACCTCAATGACAGCTTGAAGTATTTTGTGGTAGTTGTGTATGAGGCTCTTTATCTTCTCAGATGGTACAACTGCCCATTCTTCCTGGCAAAAAGCCTGCAGTTCCCATAAAATTCTTGGTCTGTCTTGCATGAACTGCACGTTTGAGGTCTCTCCAGAGTGGCTCAATGATATTCAGGTCAGGAGACTGAGATGGCCACTCCAGAACCTTCACTTTATTTTGCTGTAGCCAATGACAGGTTGACTTGGCCTTGTGTTTTGGATCATTGTCATGTTGGAAATACGTCCCATGCGCAGCTTCCAGGGCTGATGAGTGCAAATTTTCCTCCAGTCATTTTTGATAACTTACTGCATTCATTTTGCCATCAATTCTGACCAGATTTCCTGTGCCTTTGTAGCTCACACGTCCCCAAACATCAGTGATCCACCACCATGTTTCACAGCAGGAATGGTGTACCTTTCATCATAGGCCTTGTTGACGCCTCTCCAAATGTAGTGTTTATAGTTATAGCCAAAAAGTTTAATTTTAATCTCATCACTCCAAATCCCTTTGTGCCAGAAGGTTTGAGGCTTGTCTCTGTGTTGTTTGGCATATTGTAAGTGGGCTAATTTGTGACATTTGCATAGTAATGGCTTTCTTCTGGCAAATTGACCATGAAACCCATCTTTCTTCAAGTGCCTCCTTATTGTGCATCTTGAAACAGCCACACCACAATTTTTCAGAGAGTCCTATATTTCACCTGGAGTTATTTTTGGGGTTTTCCTTGCATCCCGAACAATTTTTCTGGCATTTGTGGCTGGAATTTTAGTTTTATTTCATATGATTTCAACAGAACCCCTAATTTTCCACTTCTTAATTAGAGTTTGAACACTGCTGATTGGAATTCTCAATGCATGTTGTATGCAGATAACCAATATCCCTTCGGAGGAGCCCATGCAACTCGGGAAGGCTCGACTTCCTGAACAGGAAAAACTCAGCAGACGCCTTTCCGGCCTATGTTTGTACTGTGGCGGACAATCCCATTTAGCTGTCTCCTGCCCTGTCAAGGTAAAGAATACTCCTGCTCCAAGTAAGGCTGTTGTTTCCTTTGCTGGTGGCATTGCTCCTAAGCCTTCAGAACGTTCTCACCAATTTCTTGTTCCTGTGCAGATCCTGTTGTCCTCCCAGGCAATACCAGTCTCAGCCTTCCTTGACTCCGGAGCTGCAGGAAACTTTATGGACTTGGCATTTGCTAAAAAGATTGGCATTTCTCTCTTTCCAGTGACTCCTCCCATAAGGGTCTTTGCCATTGATGATAGACCCCTCTCCACTGACACCATCACTCTGTCTACTGGAGAATTATATGTTCAGACGGGGATTCTACATCTGGAGAAGCTTTCCTTCCTGATCATCCCTTGGCGATGAGTGGAAGACATCTTTCAATACTCATGATGGGCATTACGAGTACCTCGTGATGCTCTTCGGCCTCTGCAATTCCCCCGCCATCTTTCAGGAGTTTGTTAACAATGTCTTCTGGGGAAGTCTCTTGTTGTGTATCTGGATGACATCCTCATCTTCTCTCAAGATTTGGAAACTCACCGCTTCCAAGTCAAAGAGGCTCTTTCTCGTCTTAGGGGAAATTCCCTTTTCGCCAAACTGGAGAAGTGCATCTTCGAAGTTCCCAAAATTTCCTTCCTTGGCTACATTATCTCATCTGAGGGCTTCGAGATGGATCCTGCCAAGTTATCAGCTATCCAGAAATGGCCACTTCCCCAGAGTACCAAGGTGATTCAGAGATTCATAGGCTTTGTGAACTATTACCGCCAATTCATTAAAGGCTTTTCTTCCCGCATTGCTCCTATCCTCTCCCTCATCCGCAAAGAAGGGAAGCCCAATTGTTTTCCTTCTGTGGCTTTTGAAGCCTTCCAGTCCCTGAAAGATGCCTTCATTTCTGCCTCGGTTCTTCGGCACCCTGACCCCCATCTACCCTTCTTCGTTGAATTCGATGCCTCTGATGTCGGAGCAGGAGCTATCCTTTCCCAAAGACATTCTACAGATGGTAAGCTCCATCCTTGTGCATACTTCTCCAAAAAGTTTTCCTCTGCTGAGCAGAATTACGACATCAGGAATCGTGAGCTCCTGGCCATTAAACTCGCCCTTGAGAAATGGCGTCACCTCTTGGAGGGTGCGCCTCACTGGGTCACAGTCTACACTGACCATAAGAATTTGGAATTCATCTCAAGAGGCTAAATCCCCGTCAGGCAAGGTGGGCTCTCTTTTTCTCTCGTTTTAATTTTGTCCTAACATATCGTCTGGAACCAAGAACCGAAAGGCTGATGCCTTGTCTCGCAGTTTCTCCCCAGAGGACTGCCTTCCTATAGAGCAAGATCCTATCATCTCTCCATCCAGGATTATCGCTGCTGTTCTACCCCACTTTGCTGAGCAAATCATGTCTTGCCAGTCTGCCGCTCCTCCTGATACCCCCATTGGAATGGCATTTGTACCCCCTGAGCTACATCTTCCCATCCTTCAGTAGACTCATAGCTCCAAACAAGCCGGCCACCCTGGTTCAGAAAAGACTCTTGAGCTCCTTCGTCGCCTTGTCTGGTGGCCGACCATACGCAAGGAAGTCAAAGATTTTGTCGCAGCGTGTACCGTGTGTGCTACAACTAAGTCCAGTCACTCTCGACCCTGCGGTCTTCTGCAACCACTACCAGTACCCTCTCGTCCATGGACTCATTTGGGTATGGACTTCATCGTTGAGTTACCGCCCTCTTGTGGGAACACCGTTATTTGGGTGGTAATTGACCGTTTCAGCAAGATGGCACACTTCATTCCCTTGAAGAAACTCCCCTAAGCTGTGGAACTGTCTTATCTCTTCACACAGCATATCTTCCGTCTGCACGGCTTCCCTGTGGAAATTGTCTCCAACAGAGGTTCCCAGTTTGTCTCCAGATTTTGGCGCTCCCTGTGCAAGTCTCTGGGAGTCTCTCTTCAGTTTTCCCCTTTCCCACTCACACTCAGACTAATGGGGCAGCGGAGCGTGTGAACCAAGCTCTTGAACAGTTCCTGAGAAACCATGTTTCCCTTTGTCAAGACGACTGGTCTGATCTCCTCCCGTGGGCGGAATTCGCTCATAACAATGCCAGTCACTCTTCCACTGGAAGATTTCCATTCCTGTCTGTATACGGTCAGCATCCTTTAGCCTTTCCTCAAGACTTCCTTCTCTCTGACGTTCCCGCTGCTGAAGATCATGCGGCTCACATGTCTGCTATCTGGACTGCCACCAAGTCTAGTTTGCAGAAGAGTTCCTTGGTGCAAAAGACATTCACTGACCGTAGACTCCCCTCCTTACAAGGTTGGTGATAAAGTCTGGCTTTCTTCTAGGAATATCCGTTTGAGATACCATCCCCAAAATTGGGGCCCAAGTTCCTTGGTCTCTTCTCCATATCCGAGATCATTAATTCCGTAGCTGTCCGTCTGCAACTGCCCTCTGAGATGCAGATTCCCAACGTGTTTCATGTCTCCCTGGTAAAGCCTGTTGTGTCCAATCAGTTCTCCTCTGACCTGACTCCTCCTTCGGCTATCTTTGTAGACGACCAATTCGAGTTTGAAGTCGAGAAGGTTCTGGATTCTAGACTCTCCAGGGGATCTCTCCAGTACCTCATCCAGTGGAAGGGCTTTGGTCATGAAGAGTGCTCCTGGGAGAAGGACTCTCGGCCTGGTGGTCCAGTGGCCCCCCGTGGGGGAGGGGGTACTGTCATGAGCGCTCGGCGCTCCGTACCTCTTTAGCGGCGCGGATCCAAGATGGCGGTGCCCAGAGAATGCACGCGGGCGCAAGAACGTGATGACGTCACGCAATGTGGCGCCAAATTCACAGTTAAAAGGGCGCTGAAGACCCGGGTTCGATGCCCGAGTATGGCTCAATATTGTATTGTGTTCCTGTTATTCCTGTTGTAGACCTTCTGCCTGTTTCCTGACCTTGAATCTGTGCTGCCTGCCTGTTTAACCCTTTTGCCTGGACTTTGACCATTCTATTGGATTACCCTGAACTGTACTCTGCCTGGAATCTCTGGAAGGGGCTTCCTCCTTGATCCTGACTACCCCCCCCTGTGGGTGCCGCTGGCCCATGCTGACAATTATGATTTAAAAAGAGTTAACACTGTTGTTTGATACTAAATGGCTTCAGCTAACCACTAACCATGAGTGAAAGAAAAGTTTTTGTTTTTCTGTTATCATTCATATTCTCTGAAAAATGGTTAAGAAATCATAAATTCTGCCAGGGTATGTAAACTTATGAGCACAACTGTATATACCGTATTTGCTGGCGTATAAGACGACTTTTTGCCCCAGAAAAATATGCCCTGAAGTGGGGGGTCGTCTTATACGCCGGGTACTACTTCATCTTACCTCATCCGACGCCGATCGTGATCTGCCCCGCTGCTCCAGCCGCACTTCCTGGTTGTGACGTCAGAAGTCTCGCGAGACGAGACTAGAAGCGCAACCAGGCAGCAGTGAGTTCTGCGAAAAGAGCGCGGGGAGGCAGAGCAAACAGAGTTTGAGCAGCAAGACGTAGAAGGTAGGGCTAAGCACCTAACTGGGACACAGGGAAACATGGACACAGTGACACAGAAGGCGGTCTAAAAGCAGCAAGCAGGGACACAGAAGGGGGGCTGACAGCAACAGTGATACAGAAGGAGGGCCAACAGCAGCAAGCAGGGGCACAGACGGTGTGCAGAAGGTGTGCGGAAGAGGGGGTAGTCTTATACGGCGAGTATATAACAAACTGTACATTTTAAGTGGAAATGTTGGGGGGTCGTCTTATACGCCCAGTCGTCTTATACGCCGGCAAATACGCTATATAAGAACCTCAGGATCGCTGCTGCCCGAAGTCTTACCTGCAGCTCCAGGCAGCGCGTCCTGCTACTCCGGCGTCACTCTCAAGATGGCAGCGCCCATGGCCGCAACATGGGTAGCGACGGTTGCGGCGCGCTGACGTCACGCACCTGCGCTGTTTTGGACCAAATTCTATTATTTAAAGGTGCATTGGACGCCATTATTGCGCCCAATTATAGGACCTTGTTTCTATGTTCCTGGGTGCTCTATATTATTGCTGCTGTGATTTCTGACCCCTGCCTGGACCTTGTTATTGTTCTTTTGCTGCCTGCCTATAAACCTTTGCCTGGACTTTGACCTTGATTTTGCCTAATCCTTGCCTGTACCTTGCTCTTGGACTTTAACCCCTAAGCTTCCTCCTTGGTCCTGACTACTTCCCTAGGGTGCCGATAGGCCTCCCCTGACACCACTAAAATTTGATTTTTTATAAACAGGCCTCTAAGGGGCCTATCTACTAACAATTGAATCTCTATTTTTGCCACAAATCTTCAAAAATTCTTTGTTGTTACTAAATAGTTTTTTTTCTATATTTCTGTAAACTCTAAAAATTCAAGATCTATATAAGTGTAAAAACCATAAAATACTGTAAAAATGTGCCAGATAATAGTTGTCATGGTCCTATAGAAGTCACTGGGAACTGTGCTGATGCTGTTAGATCATTTTTAATTAATCAACCACGACAAGAATTTATGGAAGTCATTCAGAAGCTTTTTTTGTCAATTTCTAAACTTCTTGGATAAAAGTTTACTCTGCTAATGAAGAGCACATTTATCAAAGAAGCATCCCCAAGATTTAATCTGACTTTCTCCTCCTCATTCTTCTGCAATTTCCGATGAGTAGTTTAATGTTTTTAAGCATTTAGAGTATGGAATGCAGGGTACTATTGTGACAATTCCAAATTGTAATATCCCAGAGAAATTTAAGAGATAAGTGAGAATAGCTGCACAAAGTATTGGTATCCTTATGTTGTCAATAAACTTTTGACTTGTAAACACATTAACAAAGAAATGTCTGGTAGTTTTATAAGGGAAATAACTGGACCATATGTCTGGTTTGAGGAAACAAGATTTATAAGGAATGACATAACTCCTTTTAAATCTTTTATAATGATATGATGAGGGTGAGATTTAGAATGAATATGTAGTATAAAGGACCAATACCCCATTTATGGGGACCCTGAAGAAAGGCTAGAACCTCAAGTAGGACTTGAACTGTATGGGCCAGTCAAACCAATTTGATATCGAATGAACATGGCCTTAGAGTGAAAATGACTTTTTAAAGTAAAGGGAACATGATAAAAGACAGATTCTCGGAGAGATCCGCAGTAATATACTTTTCATAGCTACAGTATGTTCAACAAATTATTGAAACAAGATGAAGCCTTAAAACCACATTTATAAAATCACATAGTGATAAGCATGTGCCTACCACCTGGCTTCTTATTTTATAAACAGGTCAAAGCAATTGTAAAGAGTTATTTATCAAAAGACATACTCCAAGTCTTTAGGAGGTACAGTAGGTAATGATCTTCACCCGCCAATACGTCACCTTCTTATCATCTTCTTAATGTGAAATAGTCTAGGTAGTGTTTCTGAGACTACAAGTTTATTCCTACATACAGTATAAGGTATAGAAAAATTCTTTGACTTCCAGCTGTGTTTGACCTTTAGTCATTTACTTTTATTTCTCTGGATTTCTGTATAGTATTAAGCAACTTATCAGTGGCATAACTAGGTTATTGGGACCAGCAAAAGAAATTATGGAGTAAGATGATTGGTTTCTAATCTTGAAACTGTGTATCTCTATTGTCCCCTTCTTTCCCTACTGCAAATTTCTCAGAATAATGGAAAGCAGTCCACACTCAAAAAATGTCAAATAGTAGTCTTTATTGGTTTTCTTAAAAATAGGCAGGAGGATCAAAAACACATTTCAGGCTTTGGTGCCCAAACTGCAGACTCTTCTGATTCTGTACAGTACAATGTAAAAATAGGTCTTGGTTTATTAAACCCCTGGATTGCATGAACTAGATTTTGATCTGACTGACAGCTTCATCAAAATAATCTTAGGCACTTCTCACCAACAAGAGCAATGCAATAGAAATACATTGGAGACTGTGATTCTTGGGTTAACTGATCTGACTGGACCAAAATGATAGTTGTTGAATTTCTTTTCATGAGTAAGTAAGCAGGGACCTCGATTCTGGGTTGGCAGTGGATGTGTTTTACTTAGATTGCTACAGTGTGATACAGTGCTACACAGAATGTTACTGATTGAATTAAGGAATGTTGGCCTGGCACATAGTATTTATACCTGGATAGAGAACTGGCTAAAAGATAGATTACAAAGAGTGGTAGTTAACGGAACATTTTCTACTGTAAGTAGACCAGTGTTGTTAGTGGAGTACTGCAGGGCTCTATACTAGGTCCTTTGCTTCAATCTGTCAGGAAAAAAAACCTTTTACCCCCACCTCAGGAAGACCCCCTTCCCTCCTCCCCCCACCCAGGCTAACCCTGTTTGTTTTATATATATATTTATACATACAGTATATATGTTAATTGCCAAAAAAGACCAGTAAGACCGAGATGGTTTAGTGAAAAATTTTCAAGTGTATTAAAAATGTATGAACAGCCAACGTGACGTTTCGGTTCCCACTGGGACCTTTCTCAAGGCAACCATGCCTGCATCCCAATCCAACTTACTGTATTTACCCCACCCCTCTATCAATAGGAAATGACATCATCACATCCTGGTGCTACAATGTGTCAAATACAATAAATTACATACAATAATATTGTGTTAATTCTAGTGCATTAGCTCATTAACAATCAAACATTGTATTTCATAAAAAGTCAATAAAATGTTGATAAAAATAATGTGCATACATACTTTATGAATAAAATATTATTTGTACACAAAGTGCATGTGTGAACCTGGACCTATACAGTATATAAGATTCCAATAGGTGTCTCGTGCATGTATATCGTATGTGATATGCAGAATTACAAATGAAAAAAATACAGCCATATCCTGGATTCTCTGGTCTCTCTGCTAGGGCTTGTGAATGACCCCTAACAGAGGCACATCTCTCCCTGGTGACTTCAGTTACGATGGAATCATGGATAGAAAGCTATTTTGTGTTTAAAGTTGTGCATGACAATTGTACTCACAATTGTCCTTGTATCTGTTTCGATTACTCAGAAAGAAAGTTATTTGAAAAAAGGTAGAATAAAGCACCAAGATCATGGGGGGTTTTGTGGTATTCGGATCAGCAGTTTTAATCTTCAGCATGTCTTTGATGTCTTTGAGGGTTAAGGAATATTGCTGAGAAGCCAAATATTTGTATGTGGATAGCAAATTGACTCAAAGTTATAGTGCAGAGCATTGTGATTAATGGTACCTTTTCTATTTGGAAACGTGTAAATCTTGTTCTTTGCATGTTAATGATCTACAAGATGGCATTTAAAGGGTTTGTTCACCTTTGCGTTAACTTTTAGTATAATACAGAGCGTGATATTCTGAGACAATTTGCAATTGGTTTTCATTTTTTTATTCTTTGTGGTTTTATAGTTATTTAGCGTTTTATTCAGCAGCTCTCTAGTTTGCAGTGTCAGCAATTTGTTTTCTAGGGTACAAATTATCCTATCAACCCTGCATTGATTTGAATAAGAGACTGGAATATGAAAAGGAGATGGACTGAATAGAAAGATGAGTAATAACAAGTGGCAATAACAATACATTTGTAGCCTTACAGAGCATTTGTTTTTAGATGGTGTCAGTGACCCCCATTTGAAAGCTGCAAAGAAACAGAAGAAAATTGCAAATCATTAAAAAACTATGAAAAATAAATAATGAAGACCAATTCAAAAGTTTCTTGGGATTGGCCCTTCTACAATATACTAAAAGTTAACTTGAAGGTGAACCACCCCTTTAAATGAGTTCCTCCAAATTAGTCTCACATCAAAATAAAATACTTCAATTAGTTGGAAGGGAAATCTTCTGGTTCATCTTCAGATTTCTGTATGTGTAGAGTTGTTACTATATAAGAGTTACTCATCATCAATCTGAATATGGCATAAAATTATAAAACATCATAAAGCAAATGAAGGGGATCAGAGAAATCCTCAAAGCTCTTTTTCTGCCTGTGACATAATCAAGCCCAGTTACAGGCTGGAGAGCCATATGATTGGCTGGGCACCCCAATGCATCCTTGGGAGAGAGGGTGTGCCTGACTTTGGAGCCAAATATACGGGGTCTCCAAAAGAACTGACCAGAGCCAACATGAGTAGCTGTAAGACTGTCATGTGTAGAGAACCTACTGAGAGAACAAATTGAAGACAGGTCTTGTGCATTTACCTGCTATGTTGGAGTGGCTGATAAGTTCCAAAGGGGAGGTACTTTTAGGAAAGTTAGCACAACTGAACTGTGTGATTAGGATTGGGACTGTGTTGGAGAAAAGGACTGTGTTGGAGAAACAGTCAGGTATCTAATAGTGAGTTTGGTAGGTCCCACATGCTCTATGTGCAGGAGTGCATTGTGTATTAATCTTTAATACTGTTTATATAATGTTTATATTTGTTTAATTTGCAAACTGTGTGTGTTTTATCTTTCCTAGTTGTACCTCTCAGTGTTCCCTAGGTGGAGGCACTGCACTGTAAATTCAAGTTCCCATTACTTTACATACGCAAAAGGGACTCAGGGCCCCTGGATTGCCAAGGATTAATTGCTATTTAAAGAGATAGTAACCAAATTAGGGTTATACAAATATGGTGATTGTTTAAAGCCCTAAAAGTATCATAAAGTATTAGTTGCTAAACAGCATTTAAAGAACTGTATTATATTGGAAATTGTATACAGCTTGGGACCTTTTGAAGTGCATTGGTTGCAAGCAGCATGGATATTGCATGATTAAAGGTACTTGGTTGAAGCCATAGATCCAGAGTTGCAGGTAGACCCTATACTTAAATGGAATCTCATAAAAGTGACCGTAGTGTTTGAGAGTGAATGTGGTGTCATCACCATTGGGACTGGGACAGGGACTGATGTCAATGACTTATAATCTCCATAATGCACTGGATAATATGTGGGTCCTATAATACACTAAATAAACCCACAGGTTAAGAGTTGCTTAGTTGCTTATTTTCATAAAATGTATTTTTTGAATTACAACCATTTTTGTAAAATGTACTACTATTCACAACTATCTTTTCAAAAAAAAAATAATTTCCCAAGAAAAGACTTTTCCCAAAAAGTCAATTATAAATTTATAGTAGTGAGAACAGATTCTGGATGGAATTTTCAAAATGGTATTTGAGAGAATCAGAATTAGAATTGGGTGTGCTGCTCTCCCCAGGGCTGCAACATCAAGGCCCCCCTGTGACCTCTAGTCCCCCCTCCCAGCCTTGGCCCTCCCCTTTCAGCCTTGTGTGAATATACTTTACCTCTTTTAGACTGCTTAAAGGAACAGTAACACAAAACAAATGAAAGTGTTTTAAAGAAATGACACTATAATGTATTGTTTTCCTGCATCAAAACTGGTAGGTGTTGTGTTTGGTAGCCGAGGATGAGGAGGGTATAACTCACTTTCAAGCTGTACAGAAAGTCCTATGTATGCACAGTGCCACCTGCAGGCCATTTGCATAAACACCACAGTAGGTTTACTTAGAAACACAACTATAGTTTATATAAACAAGCTGCTGTGTATGGCTTTGAATGGCTGCCTCCATGGCTACACAGCAGATTGTTTATATAAACTATAGTAGTGTTGCTGAAGCAAACCCACCAGTTTTACCAGTGCAGGGCAACAGGACATTATTTTTCATTATTTGGTGTTCCTTCAACTTGCAAGCAGGGGGAGCATGCTGAGAATCTGCAGCATCCACATGGAGCATATCTAAGTTGATTGGGAACCAGTTCAATCTTGCAGAGAATGCTAAGGAACTTGACACAGGTTATACTGATTTGCATAACCTCAGAGCAGAGCACTTTTGTGCAAAAACAGTAAACATTTTAATTTACAAAAACTCTTACTCATATTTGAAAAATTAAAATCAATGAATAGTTAGCAAGTCAGCCGCTGGGTGCACCCAAGTAATGTACACCGCACCATATTGAGATGTTTTTGAAAGGAACTCCCATGAAGCACCTTGCCTGTCAGCACCCTATCTGGTTGTACAGAATGATCTGCAGGATAACTGTTCATGTGGCCTAGCTCAGCCCTATGTCTGGAACTAACTTATGTTATGGCAGAATAGAACCACCAACATGCAACAGAAAACTTAGTAGTACCATGCCAGAATTTGGTACTAATGCTTTTTTATATGCCATTACCACATTGTCAAGCAACAAAAAATTATACATTTGCCCTTTAAAACATTTATTGGAAGGCTGCACTCTAGCAGATTTAGGCAACAGTCCATAACATGGCTATTGCTCAGCTGAGAAAATTCAAATATGGAACGGAATTCATAAAGGCATGATATTGCTGCCAATTTAAAGACATTTCTGGTGCTCTTTTTATTCATAGGAATGCGCTAACAACTAAAGGTCAACTCTGAAAATTTGAGAAAGGGCATTTTCACTTTTTACCAGCGTAAAGGGATCTTCAATAACATAATGTTAATTCCCTGCCAATTTAGGTTCTATTGGCAGATTTCTAAAATGCATTAAAAAAATACCTATAGAGAGGGTTACCATTATTGTTTTAGGCCGGATTGTGCAATTATACTAAACATTTACAAAAGACATTCAGAGTTCACACAGGATTTTTTTCCTGTTTTTAAAGACATTTGGAAGGGGTAACCTAATTCCATTTTTTTATCTGACCAGATATATATGATCAGATTTGCCAATAACATGGCTAATTCCTAAGTTTAGCTGAAGGTTTAAAGAAATAACACCAAACATTGCAATTATTTTGAACTGACACAATATTTATTTGTATTCCATTCTTTAAAAATATTTTCTATAAAGGAAGGGTCTCCCTTTTTTTTTTACTTGGTTCAAACATCTTTTGGATCTAGGAGCCTTTTATCAGACATGTTCACTGCTCCAAATCACCCTATATAATGCTTTTTAGATACAGGTATTGGAAACCCTTTATCCAGAAAGCTGTCTGTCATTGGCCCCATTAGTTATTTCCTTTTTCTCTGCAATAATAAAATAGTATCTTGAACTTTACACAAATTAAGATATAGTTAATCTTAACTGGAGGTACAATAAACATATTGGGTTAATCTAACTTAGAAATAATTTTTTTAGTAGACAAAGTATGGTCATCCAAAATTACAGAAATATCCCTTATTAGGAAAACTCCAGGCCCTAAGCATTTTGGAAAACAGGTCCCATACCTGTATATACAGAGTTTGTGAAAGTGAACATTATTTGCCAGTGCCTTTAGGGTTAATATAAATGCCCTTCCTTTAACCGGGTTAGGGTCCATCTGGAGCTGAAGCCCCACAGTTTGGAAACTTTCAATCACTGGTTTGGTAGTTAGTTAATGACCTCAATGTTTACAAGTATGTGCCAGTAGTCTGAGAAAGAGTTGTGGCTCTCTACTCATGTGTAGTAATAGTGAGTGATGAAATGCAACTTACAGACCATTATATCTTTAAGGGGTCCCAAGACTTATTTTATTTGTGTCATCACACAGAATTTTGTCAACCAGCTAACATTTAGAATGAAGCAAGTTTTGCAAGTTTTGTTGGCAATAATAAGAATGGTCAGAGCTAGATCAAGTTTAATCTGTGCTGACAGGATAATTAACCCATACACATGGAGAAATACAAATAGAGAGATATATGTAAAAATGCCCAACAATGACCAGTGGACAGTGACAATATGACCAAAACAACATAAATGGACATTTTTGGGACACAGAGCAAACATTTTGTTTTCCGCAAGCATTAGTGTAGATTACCAGCTTTACATAATCTTCTAAAATGGTGCGGTGTCCAACCATACTGCCAGACCTTGCAGTAGCCACTCAGTCTACACCCATTAGTTGACACCCTTATACAGTCTAAAGAAAAAGAACAAACAAAAAAAACCAAACCCAATAATAACCTTGGGGGTACATTCAAATGTCATTTTGAGGCTCCACAGGATTTCCCTCTTTTAAGGAGGCCATAAACAGATAGATCTGCTTGTTTGGTGATGTTGCCAAGCGATCTCTCCCCGATATGCGCCTATTGAAATGGGAGATATTGGGCTGATGGTGGGCACTAGGGCCCAACAATCGGATCACAATGGAGGCCAAACAGGAAGTTATATAGCGGGACCACATCAATGAAAAGATGCAACGGTATTTTTCACCTGCCCGATCGGCATCTGGCCTTTTTGCCCCACACACGGGCCAATAAGCTGCCGGCAGCTTATATTGACCCATGTATAGGGGCTTTTAGAACTAGATATAGCATTCCCGGATGTGTTTTGCAGTGTTTTGCAAAACCATTTATGTTAATTATGCATTGATTTGCAGTTGCAAGCAGGAATATGTGGGAAGAACGCGCAGAGCAGTGGGAAAGAATATCTGAACACGTATACAATATCTATAATAGGGAAGAGAATCACAGCAGCTGTCTCACTACAGTAGTTGCAGGCCAAGCAGAGCAGCTTTTGTGGACAAATATATTCCAAAATATTGCTATTACTGAAGGCCATGAATATTGTTTTAAATAAATAAATCTGGTGGGCACTACCATTTTCACCCATTATCACGCATTTTCTACATGTAGTATAAGTAATGATTGCATTAGAGTATGGTGCTATCATAACTTGAATTGCCTACACCTCCACTTGCACTTGTGTGTTGGGTGATGCCTACTTGTCCCCCTCCCCTCACTAATACAGCTCTAACTAACGCAGTCTGTGTTGTATTTGTGGGGTTTGTGTGGCAGGACTGGACTGAGAATCAAAATAGGCCCTGGCATTTCAGGTACACAGAGGCCCAATCAGCCCACATAGAGGCCCAAACAGTCCCCACCAGCCCACTGAATAATGACTTTCTATGGCACCTTATAGCAGCCCATCTGGCATTTGCCCTAACCCACAGATTGCCAGTCCGGGCCTGTTGTGTGGTCTCTGCACTTCAAGAAAGAGCACAGAGACATGTGACAATTCATAAACACCAGAACACAGTGCAAAAAGTGCAAAAAATGTATGACTTCATTCTGGTATGCAAATGAAAAGAGCTCTACACATGAAAATGTTTTTTTGCCCATTGTGGAGCTTTTTTAGAGCTTGAATCCAACAGGAGTTAAATGTGAGCATGGTCAAACATTTTTTAAATAGTGTGAAGCAGGGGTCCCAGGAACTTTTCTAGGAACCAGGTCCCAGGAACTAATTAATCTCTCTACCCAGCCACAGTCTCTCTGTAATAGTGTCATATTTTCTAAGATCACCTGTTGTCCAAACTTAAATCTGAAATGTAGAAATTGAGAGTAAATGTTGTGAATTGCAGCAACCTAGTATTTCTACAGAAAAGTAGGGCTCATAGTTGTAAACATCTAATCACCTTTATTGTAGTGATCCATTGATAGTAATCCACCTGGTATTGGATACACTGTTATCAAACGTGAGAACTCTTCAGAGAAATGTCTGCTGTCCAAGGTACTGGACAAACAGCAGCAATATTCCTTCCGCCAAATGAAAAAAATCTCCCAGCCACAGTAGCACTATAGGCCTAAATGCTACAGAAAAGCTTTGATACACATAGAATATTTCATCAGATGGAAGAGCAGATTTCTCAAAAGCCAACCAGTGGCTCACAAGCAACATGTTGCTCACCAACGCCTTGGATGTTGTTCTTAGTGGCATCAAAGCAGGTGATTATTTTTGAATTCCTGGCTTGGAGGCTGTAATGTTTGAGCATGGTGCCTGTAGGCGTCACTGTGCACAAGAGTTATACTGTGCATGCACTGTACTTTCTATACTGTTTAAAAGGCTTATGGGGTTATGTAATAAAAAGCACTAAGTTTTCCCAAGGGCAGTAACCAATAGCAACCAATCAGCAGGTAGCAAGCATCTTATTGGTTGCCATGTGTTACTGCCCCCGGGCAAACGTAGTGTTTTATATTACATATGGGGGTATGAGTTCAAGCTACTGTTGAAGTGTAATGGCTTCATGAACCTGCTAATAAAACAGTGTTATACTCTGCTCTTCCTCGGCTACCAAAACATAACAAATTGGCGATGACTTGTGTCTTCTACTTCTGCAGCAGCCTTTTACTGCTTGGAGTCGTATGTTTGAAAAGTACATTATCGCTGCTGACCAAGGGGAGATTTCTGCTGCTAAAGCATGCTTTACTTATTCGCTGCCTGGGAGCAGAGGGACAGTGTATATTCTATACATTACCATTACCTGATGAGACTCATGAAACTGCTGTTACTGCTATAAAGAGCTTTTTTGTGCCAAGAGAAAATGTGGTTTCTGAAAGATATATAATCCGCCAATGTGGACAACAAAATGGCAAATTCAACAGAACAATTTGTAGCAGCTTTGAGAGAGCTGGTTGTTACCTGTGAACAGATGAAATGCTAAGAGACCAAATAGTGGAAAAAACAAACTCGAGAACTAGAGCAGGATTTAAACCTTGCAAAGGCTATTGCAAGGACAGTTGCTAGCCAAATTGAAACAGCAGTGCGCAAGCTGCCGGGGGGCCCTGAGGGGGTGCGGACCTTGGCCCAATTGAACCCACTGCTCCCCTGGTAGTTCCGCCACTGAGAATTCCCTTGAAAAAGGCATTTGAGCCGAAACGTCGGGGTAATTCTCTCTTACAGGCAGGAGTATCCGCTTTCCATTCTGTATAACCAAAACTTATCTTGTTGTGGTGGTATGTATATAACACATGTGATTCATGTATAGATGATACTATTGATGTATTTTTAAACAGTGCAATGAAGTAAAATGTTTCTTTGAATTAATACCACTTCGTTTTGTATTTAATTGAGTGCATACCCATCCAATATAAAGTATTGCTTATAATTTTCGCCCTTGATGGAGGCGAAATATTTTTGGGTTAATTGCACCAAATGCTTTTTTAAATGAGGAAAGTGTATTTGTCTATTAGAGTGCCATCCGAATCCTTAAAATTTAAGTTCCGCCACTGAGTGGCAGAGGCTAAAATACTCAGTCAGGGAAATGCTGGCAATGTACAGACTGTGATTTCAGCACTGGGGCCTAATAATGCACAGTTACAGGCACAATACAATGCTAAGGAAAGACATTCACCTACACTGCAAAACTATGCAGCAAATACAAATAATAAAATACTGGTCCCTCTATGATTCAGCACAACACACTGCAAATTATGCTACATGTCCTGCAAAAGCTGTACAGTGCCACAAATAGAAAAAGGTAGGACATTTTTTATAAAAAATGCGACCGTTTCGCCCATCACTAACCATGACATACCTGGTGTACAATGCTACCTGGATGATAAAATTGTCTAGGCTCCAACTATGGATCTTCATGACAAGTACCTAGAAAAGGTTCTGAAATGCATTGATTCTGCAGGACTGAAACTAAACCTTTCCTAATGAGGGATTACTGCCTGACCCTGACCATGTCAATGCTGTTACACAAGCACCTATTCCATCTGATTTTCAGCTTTCTTAGGTCTTACTTCATGGTATTCTAAGTTTATTCCCAACTATGCTTCAGTTGTGGAGCCACTTAATGCACTACTGCGTGAAATTTCATCTGGTTTAGTCAGAGACTGCTCAACACTGCTTTGACATAATGAAACAGTTAATTGTGAACAGTCCAGTGCTAGCTTTATTTGATCCTGCACTACCCACTATGGTTAGTACAGATGCTTCGGTTTGGTGCAGTTCTCACACAGATCCATACCGATCATACAGAGAAAACGGCTGCATTTGCATCCAGAACACTTACAGAGCGTAAGTATTCAACTGTTGAAAAAGAAGGTCTAGCATGTGCTTGAGCAACAGAAAAAGGGAGAACCTACCAATGGGGTAGAGAACATACCTTATGCATGGATCATAGCCCTTTAACTACACTGCTTACAACAAAGGGACTAGGAAGAGCTGGAATGTGTATAACTAGATGGACAGCAATGCCACAGAGTTTCAACTACAAAATGCAATACAAACCAGGTTTGAAAAATGTTACTACTGTTTGTCACATTTACCTTTACCTGCAGCTTCTGATACACTGGATGAGGACATAGAAGTTGTAGCACTGACTGATTTACTATCATCTACAGTTACAGCTGCTGATTTTAAGCAACCTTGCCTCCCCTGTCCAATCCAAGTAAAACTAGGGGACATCTTACAAAGCAAATGGCCAAATGCTGAGCTGAAACTCAGTCCTGATCTCCCTAGGAGATGGCTATGTTGTCTGTGCAGCTCACCGCTTCCTGATAACAGAGACCTTGAGAGAAAAGATCGACTATTAAAGAAAATGGCCAGAAATTGCATTTGTTTCTCATGTAACATCAGCCACAGTAATAACATTTCTGTCTACAGTCTTCAGCAGAGAAGGCAATCCAAAGGAGTTAATATCAGACAACGGACCACAGTTTGTTTCATCTGAGTTTGAAATCTTTCTGAGAGAGAGGACTATTATTATATTATTATTAGGAAATCTTCAGTGTATTACCCATAAGCAAATGGAGAAATCGAGCGATTCAACCAAAGTCTAGGAACGTATTTACAACAGATTTCCTACATAACTACAGAGCAACAAGCCATGCAACAATCCAATCATCTCCAGCTGAATCATTACATGGCAGACAGATGCGCACTAAGTTACATGTTGCAGACATGAAACTTCTACAAAATACTGTGCCTACAAAATCATCTACTGAGGACATTGTCAAACATCAATAAGCCAAATGCAAGTCTTGATGAAGGACATTTTACTACTCCTGAGACCAACTGCAATAGGCCTGAAGAAAGTGAACCTATGAGGCGTACTGAGAGAATCAGAAAACTACCTGCATGGACCAAGGACTATGTGTTGTAAGAATGCATAATGTTGCTTTAAGATGCATACAGTTTTAAGGTTTCTGTTTATTACATTTACCCAAATGCTTTCCTACTATAAGGGGAATATGTGGTGTTTGTGCAAGGTGCCTGTAGCACTGTGCACAACAGTTATACTGTGCATACACTGTACATTCTATACTGTTTAAAAGGGTTAGAGTTCAAGCTACCATTGAAGTGTAATGGCTGCATGAACCTGCTAATAAAGAACTGTTATACTCTGCTCAACCTTGGCTACCAAAACATAACAGAGAAAACTTTAGGTTGCATAAAATCCATGTGTACTGCCAAACAGAGCCTACTGTAGGCTAACGTTTGTTTGAGGTTGCATGATGTTTCCTTAGCCTTCTATTGAATGAAGATTATGAACTTCTTTTAAAGAAATGCTGAAGTTCACTACTGAATAGAATTGATCTTGGAACCCTTTGAGCTTCTGACAGCGAGAAAACGCTAATAAAAAATTGCGGGATACAAAAAAAGAGAGAAAATATCAGAAAATCTGCAAAAGTGGTTTTTTGGGCATAGGATTTCTTGTACTAATATTATATAGATTTTAAATAAAATTAAATCTAGTAGTGATAAGGAGGGAAGGTAAATCAACTGGCTGGGGGGGAATTACACATGTAAGCTTAATTTTTCTGTAGGCTTGGTGTGCAAATATGTTCTTTTGTGAAACTTTTTACAAACCTTGCAGAGCTTGTAGTGTGATGGGCGGATCTCTTAAAGAGGGAAACAGCCAGGACAAAGGTCCCACAGGAAATTTGCTCTGGGAACTGAGTGCCAACAAGAAACAAAAGAGAAATTAATCAAAATTAATTCAGTTATTGCACGATTCATAGTTTCCTTGTTTGTAATATGTCCATTCAAGGAAAGATGTTAAAAAGAATAATGGAGAGCAGTTTTAGGATGGTTATTAAACTGTTATGCTGTCTACATTATTACTAAAAATGTAAATGTAATATTTTCCTCAAAAAGGTACTAAGTGGTTCCAGATGCTACACATATATAGGCCTATGTGTTTAGCTCCATTAAAAAAAAGAGACAGGCAGACACCGTGGGAGTGGACTTAGCAGCAACTGGAAGAAAGGTACTACCAAAGGATGTCCATGAAGGGTAGCAGATGCCAGCATCCTAGCAGCAAACACAGTCTACAGCATAGCCTCCTTTTTTCACAATGGCCAACCACAAGGCTTCTTTTCCTACCCACAAACCTACTGTGGAGAAGACTCTAATTTAATCAAGATTATCAAAATGGTTTAGAGGCATTGCATGAATAAAACCATCATGAATAGCAACTAATCTGATTTCTTTGACAATCCAGCTACCAACACACCAACTTTTGCTGGTCTTCTAGAGAATAAATATGGACCTCTGCAATAGCTAGCCTCATGATGAACTCTCACTATTCAGTTAGTGGCAAGACTGCCTTAATGTAATGACTAGACTCTTTTTCTTTACTAATGTTTGTTTGTGTCCCGGGAAATGTACTATATTACATTTTGTTCTACAAGTGCCTTGGCCAAGTGTCGTCAGCATCTGAAACCCAAAATAACTTGAACAACATTTTACAGTTTACAATACAACAGCAAGGGAAACAAGTCAGTATTCCCAGAAGCTTTACCCTTCAGAAGGCAAGAACTTGCAGCCTCATAAACTATGCTGATATCCATATTTCATTTTGCATTAGGGTAATATGATTAAAATACATATAGAGTGAATATTTGTTATTTTAAGAATAGCACAGTGAAATGAATAATCTCAGGGCCGGGCCAGGTGGGTTCCTTCCGCAATCCGACCAGCAACAGTGCTCCACCCCCACCCTAGTGCGCATGGGTGGGCACATTAAGTCTGCGGGAGTGGGGCGTGGAGAGATCAAGGAGAGTAGGAGAGCAGGCAGGACCAGGGAAATTGAGGACCAAGACTTGGGGTATGCAAGCAAGAGGCATGTGCCTAGCATCCCCCAGCGTTGTGCCAAAATCCAAAGATTGCCAGTGCGGGCCTGCTGAGGCTGATAGATAGTCTTGGTAGGTTACCTTTCTGTTTTATGCTTTTGGGAAAATATAGCATTTTTTTTAGTTTGCACTGGAGTTATGCATGCCTACTGCTACAGAGACTTCATTCAACATAAACCACAAGCTGCATACATCCAACGAACACTCACTGATGTCTTTTGCTGAATGCAGCAAAGAATGAGAGCAGTCTACATTATTGTCACACTACATATATCAATCAAATGCATTGGCTGTGTGTGAGCTATGTCCCGGTCTATTTTGTATCATTCCCCATCTGATGGTAAAACCACTCTTGATCCTGACCAATATAGCTTCCAATCACTTTCTTTTTTATCTTTGCTGCAGAAAATAAATCACAATAATGCATGGGCTTTGAATCTGACAACCTTGGCAACGCCATCCCTCCATTGAACTGAGCAATGTGTTGTTTGGGTGATACTTAGTGTCTGTTCTGTCTGTTCCATTATTGAGCAGAATGGATTGTAGCTGGGTGTTAGTTCCCTATAAATAGTAAGGCATATGGGATTGCATTTAGTGGGATTGTAATTCGGTAATTGCTGGAGAGCTGTTGTTAGGGGGCTGTTCTTTAATATATATGTAGGGACCCATAAGTACCATGGCCCTTATGGCTTCTTCCCTTGCCCTTTCACTAGCTGCCTTCTATTGGACTAAAGTCCAGGTGGCTAGATTGTTTCATATTATTGGCTACAGGTTGTGATCCACCCCTGCAGTGCAGTAATAAAGGTGCTTGCAGGGAGTGGCACTTCCTCTTTGGCCTGCAGCAGAGGAGGAGGGCAGTGCTCCATTGAGCCTGGGTGCCAACCGGGCCCCAGAGGCGCTCTACCCTAAAGGGACAGCACACCTTTAGAGGTACCACAAGTATCAAGTCGGGGAACAGGGCCCCGTGAATGAGGACTAGTCAGATATAGGATAGTCCTGTCATAGCACCCTCTAGGAGAGGTGAGATAGAGAGGGAAGAGAGAAAGGGCAGCTCAAGCCCCATCAAGGAGGATAGTAGGGAGTAGCTCTCCCCCAGGCTCTACCTTGCCTGAAGTGAAGGGACCTCAGACATAGGGACTGCAGGAAAGTATTTAACCCTGAGTCACCTGAACCGCTGGTGGGATCCGGACCACATGGGCATTGATAACCTGGCTGGTGCAACTACAACTCCCATCCTGGTATCCTACCTGAGGGTATAATCTATGCTGTGCCTGTACTAAGCATTTCTGATTTAATACCACTGTCTGTGAGTATATAATACCCTGTGCTGCTATTGTAAATAAACTGTTCTATTCTGTTTGCACAAAGAACCCCTGGCGTCCAACAACCTTTATTACACACCATCTGCAGTATCGAGTTGTAGTTCTACTACCTCACACGTGATTTTCCACTTAGCGAAAGCCCTACCTGAGAGTGAAAGAGTCGCGTGTAACCAATGCTCTACCTATGCTAGTTGGTTTGGTCAATATTGGCCAAGAAAGGGTTACATATATTCAATATCTACATATTATGGCCACTGTAGGGCAACATACACTGATGCAGTTGTTAATCCATTGGTGAAGATGTTAATCCTATTTACACCCCCTTCAGTAATGACTTAAGGAGGAGAGGGGTAATTTCCCACAACATATTCAGAATAGTGATGGGCAAATCTATCCCGTTTCTCTTCCTATCCCCTCACTAATGTCTGACAAACTCTCAGTCAGTAATACGTTTTGTATATGATTAGGCTCCAATGTCTCCTCCTAGCTGTATTCCATTAAAATTTTAGCAGTCTCTTACTAATGCGCTTAGCTATAGTTCAACTACTACATAATTGGTTTAGCTAGAGATGTGAAACTGATCATGTATGCACACCTTCTGCATAGCATGATGTGAAGGTCGTATGAGCAGTCTTATGAGCAGTTAGTTGTAGTTAAACTACCACATAATTGGTGTAGCAATATAATGCACCCACTCCTGAGTACTGTGTGCAAACAAAAGGGGTCATTTATGCAGGGACAATTTTAGGGGGAGATCATCATGTAGCGAACCAGTATATTGCTCCAACTGTGCATGCTCCACTATGCAACTCACTTCACTAAGAATAGATGGGACAGAATTCAGGGTAAGACTTTGCAGGGGGAGGCAGGGAGGGGGGCCAGTGGGGACTTAACATTGTGGGGGGTTTAGTTCTCCTATAAGTTTTAGAGACATAAAGCCAAATTTAAGGTGGTCATACACAGGCTGATAAAAGCTGAGAATGGGCCGAGTCAGCAGCTCATCTGCCAGGCATAAAGCCCTCCTGCAGGCCTTCTCAACTGATATATTGCTTAAAATTTGCCAGATGTGGATCTGGAGTCAAATAATATCTGCCCATTTGGTGACACTTTGTATGGCTTCCTTTACAGATAAACTGTCTTGATCTTGTTGGATTTTACCAGTGTGAGATATTTGAGCATGCTATTCAAGGGTAAAGCTGCCCATGTATTGATCTAATAGTTTGTTGAAGTAGTCACATCTGCAGATCTTTCACAAATATGGGCATTATCAGGTTGATACAATCATTTTACCCTCAGGCCAAATGCACAGATCATTTTGATGGTGATATGGGCCATCATAAACCGCAGCAACGGGCCAATTCGGTCCTTGCCCTGACAGGATTTGTAATTGACATTTGCCTTAAGATGTGGAAAGTGGTCAGTTTATTACTTTAAGAAACTGTTTATTGAAGTCTCTAAAAAGTTATACCCACAAGGCTTAGCTTTGACCATTAACCCTGCTGATGAGGAATGCTGTCTGGGGATTATATTTCACCAGTTCCTATCCGAGCCAAATAATATTAATTCCACTGCCAAAACCTGCTGTTTTTTTCTTGGCAATATTGCCACGATACACCCCTTTCTTTCTCAAGTAACTGTTAAAACACTAATCCATGCACTTGTCCTATCTCGTTTACACTATTTCAGTCTCCTAATAACTGGGCTCCCAGACTCCTGTCTCTCTCTCCTACAATCAGTGGTAAACTTAACTACTAGAATCCTCCTGCTCTCTCCCAAGAGCCAACCTGTTTATTTCCATGTAAAATCTTTAGCTTGGTACCTATTAAAGGGGTGGTTCACCTTCAAGTTAACTTTTAGCATATTGTAGAAGGGCCAATTCTAAGAAACTTTTCAATTGGTCTTCATTATTTATTTTTCATAGTTTTTTAATGATTTGCAATTTTCTTCTGTTTCTTTGCAGCTTTCAAATGGGGGTCACTGACACCATCTAAAAACAAATGCTCTGTAAGGCTACAAATGTATTGTTATTGCCACTTTTTATTACTTATTCTATTCAGTCCATCTCCTATTCATATTCCAGTCTCTTATTCAAATCAATGCAGGGTTGCTAGGGTAATTTGTACCCTAGAAACCAAATTGCTGACACTGCAAACTGGAGAGCTGCTGAATAAAAAGATAAATAACTATAAAACCACAGATAATAAAAAATGAAAACCTATTGCAAATTGTCTCAGAATATCACTCTCTACATAATACTAAAAGTTAACTCAAAGGTGAACAACCCCTTTAAGCTAAGGATAGTTCCTTTCATGGCCACCATAATTTCACATCATTCACATCTACTGCCATCTTTCATTTAAACCCTTTCTATCCTGCAGCTCCTTACCTCTAGAATTTCATCCCTGAATTCCTCTTTTGAGAATAATTTGCTCCGGTTTTTGCCTGTATGTTATCCATCCATTTAGATGGCACTTAGCTCTGCATATGTACACATCACATTTGTTTATTATATTAGTTGTCCTCCCTGTGTGTAATGTTCTACACTGTAAAATGATACAGTAGATAACATTATTTAAATAAAGTTATACATACTAATTCCTTCTGATGTGTCATCATTTATACTAAGCTTAAAGGGAAACTGTCATGGGAAAACGTGTTTTTTTTAAAATGCATCAGTTAATAGTGCTGCTCCAGTAGACTTCTGCACTGAAATCCAATTCTCAAAAGAGCAAACAGATTTTTTAATATTCAGTTTTGAAATCTGACATGGGGCTAGCCATTTTGTCAGTTTCCCAGCTGCCCCTGGTCATGTGACTTGTGCCAGCACTTCAGAAGGGAACTGCTTTCTGGCAGGCTGTTGTTTTTCCTTCTCAATGTAACTGAATAGTACGCAGTGGGACATGGGTTTTACTATTGAGTGTTGTTCTACCAGGCAGCTGTTGTCTTGTGTTAGGGAGCTGTTATCTGGTTACCTTTCCATTGTTCTGTTGTTAGGCTGCTGGGGGGGGGAAGGGAGGGGTGATGTCACTCCAACTTGCAGTACAGCAGCAAAGAGTGACTGAAGTTTATCAGAGCACAAGTCACATGACCAGGGGCAGTTGGGAAATTGACAATATGTCTAGCCCCATGTCAGATTTCAAAATGAAATTTAAAAAAATCTGTTTGCTCTTTTGAGAAATGGATTTCAGTGCAGAATTCTTCTAGAACAGCACTATTAACTGATGCATTTTGAAAAAAATTTTTTTTTTCCACGACAGGATCCCTTTAAGATCATATTTTATCTAAAGCCATACAAACTCTTTATTTATTTTTATTCTTTTTTTAATAATGTGGACATAGAGGAGTAGATGTGCCACTGATGCCCTTACTTTTGCTGCTCTAGGGAACTGTTCCTTAATCCTATTTTTTTTTAACCTTGATCATACAGTAAAGTGGTTTTTCACATGACCCTTTGGGTTGCTAACACAACCTGGGAGTAGGGTTGCCACCTAGCCAGTATTTTACTGGCCTGGCCAGTAAAAATAATGGCTGATCCCAATGGTATTAATAGGAAAAAAAACTAAATATATAGGAAGGCCGGCATTTTTTTCCAGAAAAGGTGGCAACCCTACCTGGGAGTCAGCAGACTTTATGCTGAGTCAATCAAAAGTAACAAGCAAGAGCAATCAATACAATTCTAATAATCTAACAATGAAGCAGTTTAATGAAAGCAACTTATTTTATGCTTTACTGCCCCTTTAAAAGTCATGAACTAGCAGCATATTGTCGGAGAATAAATAGCTGTGTATCTAAGAGGTGACATCACTCCCGGGCAGTGCATGCGGTGAAAGGAAAGGAATTTCTCTTGATTTGTAATAGCAGACGGCACAGCACAGAAAAACATGTAAAGTTCCAAATGGCAATAGTAATGTTTTTAATTAGAGGAGTTAGCATGAAATCCCTTTTAAACAATTCAACATGTTCAATGGCCCAAAAATTTGTCAAAACAAAGGCCAGTACCCCTTACTAGTGAAATAGGTAAAGCAAGGGTTCTAGTAGCTCATATAAGCACTGGGGATCTCATCATGACACTGAATTGATGTTAGTGAGATTTCAAAATAAAACCTTTGTTTTCTTTCCATTATTGCAGAAAAATCATGTGACACATGAAGTTCTTCTGCTTGCGTAATATAGGCTGCTCCTTTTCAAATAGAAATCAAATATTTCATTGCTGATTTGTTAAGATAGTTTAATTTTTTTCCAGTCAGAGCTTATATTGTGCCGGTAACAGCCTCAAGCCCTTTCCACAATGTCGTATTACCCTGAAAATGAGGTGATAGTGTGAGAGCGCCTGAGGAAGGGTGAGGGGTTCAAAGGAAAGAGAAAGGCAGTGAGGGATAAAATATGATCTTTCCTTATTTATTGTCAGCTTTTATTTCCTTACTTTATAGCAACAGATCTTTCTCAATTTTATACCTTAACAAAACACAAATCTGATTGGTGTTCTTCTCTCGTATATCATGGTAACAACATACATCCTGGCTTTTACTGCTTTTTGTTTTCCAGCCACCACTCTATGATTCTTCCAACCTATGCTGAACTGCCAGGTCTATACTTTAATCTGATTTTCTAGAGTTCCAGACCTCTAAGTATACACATATTTCAATCTCTTGACCTCACTAAAGTTTTACCTTGAGACCACATTCTCATTATCTTTTCTTTCATTGCTGCTATTGGTGGGACTCTACAATTCTTGATATATCTGTGATTGTAAATAAATCAATTGCTGCCTCTTTGCTAAAGACCATTCCCATGCATCCTGGATAACATCAGAGTTTCCATGCAGTTAAGTGGGAATCTAGATTAATAGAGTCTCAAGATACTGTAATCTACAGGCTCCATATTGCAGTTGTTTAGTTGCTATTGTGTTAAAATGTTCTGAATCCTTTACAATTTTGGCAAGTTTATAGGTATCATGGGGAGAACCTAAGTCTTCTTACCTGGATAGGAGTGAGTATGTGGGAGACATAATCTCTGAATATAGTGGTTCAGGACATTCTGGTGATTATAATCCAGTAGTTTAACAGTGGAGTAACTACCAGGGGTGCAGGGGGTGCAATTGCACCAGGGCCCCCATCCCTTTGGGGCACATTGGAGACACAAAAATGTTTGTGGCAGGCAGTTATCTAGGGGGAGATTATATATCACACATGCTATCAACACTCCAGCATGCGATTTATAGAGGTAAGATCCTCATAGGGGGGCTAAGGTGCCCATCAGGGAGTAGTTACGCCACCGTAGTTTAATAACAATCAAGATTTAGTTCGACATTTGTCTATACATGGAGATGGTAATGAAGGTCTTCCTTTGTATTGTCTATACTTCCTGCATTCATCACATGAGATCTAAATTGAAATTATATACTTTACAAGTCACATGCTATCCAACTGAGTAATGTGGTACCGCTGGTCTGTGTATTATTTGGACTGTGCTCTATCCTTTTGAGCCAATGGAAGCTTTTCAAGCATTCTGCTTTCTACCAGCTGCTGGTAATTGCCTAGTTATGGGCCAATTAATGCTAGCCCCTTTCTACTTCCCATTGCTGGATCATTGAGTCACGTCCTTGCTCCTGAGTTCCTTGTTCTTGTGTTCTCATGTTCAATGTTCCCGGCTCATTATTTTCTGATTCTTTAGTTCAAGAGTACTTTTGACCCCTGGCCTGTTATATGTATTTTGATGTGTATTGTTTGCCAACAGCCCTGACCTTCAGCCTGACTGTGGATCTGTTTCTCTGATTGCTGCCTGCCCTGGCCTTGTTTCTGTTATATGGAATTGGCTTCAGTCTGCTATGCTTATTTTTTCATCTTAATTTATTTCATTCAATTATTCATTGTACACAGAAATCTTCTTCTGTTTATTCAATGCACCTTACATGTGTAAATATGGGTATCCAGTACATATGCTCTTACCTGCCAGTCACACATTTGTGGCTGAACATGACAACTGCTCACATTTTACATATTTATCATGGCATGAGAGCTGCTATTTGACCATGCCTGGCCTCACATGCTTAAAATGTCCTCCTGATTAAAACCAGTGGAAGGTGTGAGAGTTGAATGTCTAGATACAATAATCCAAGATACGCCGGTATTTACAATAGAGACATTTAACAACAACCACAGAGGTTTCCAAGATTTTACTACAGGCATGGGATCTGTTGTCCAGAATGCTTGGGACCTGGTATTTTCCAGATATTGGATCTTTCTGTAAATTAGATCTTCATACCCTGTCTGCTAAAATCTTTTAAACATTAAATAGGCCCAATAAGCTTGTTTTGCCTCTAAAAAGGATTAATTATATCTTAATTGGGATCAAGTACAAGGTACTGTTTTTCTATTATCAAGAAGGAAAACAAAGGAAATAATTTTTTAAAGATTTAATTATATGGATAAAATGGAGTCTATGCAAGAGGGCATTCGTGTAATGCAGAGCTTTCTTGATAACGGGTTTTCGTATAACACATCCAATACCTGTATAAAATTGTCTAAAGATGGAGATGATAATGAAAAGAGTTGCTTTCTGTATTGTAGTCTATGCACCTTACATTGCTATTGGTTGTTTACACACACACCAGTTTACAATGGATATGCCTGGCGATTAACTGCAGAGACAACAAGAATGATCTTATTTTAGCACATTTAAGACAATCAATGTTCAGGAGGAAGGGATAGAAGAGAAGAAATGTTTATGAAATATTTGGAAGAAAATTTCACTTTTGCTATACAGGTATGTGATCCATTATGCGGAAAAACGTTATCTAGAAAGTTCTGAATTACAGAAAGGCCTTCTCCCATAGACTCCAGTTTATCCAATTAATCCAAATTTTTATAAATGATTTTCTTTTTCTCTATAATAAGAAACCAGTACATTGTGTTTGATCCAAACTAAGCTATAATTAATCCTTATTGGAAGCAAAACCAGCCTATTGGGTTTATTTAATGTTTACATGATTTTATAGTAGACTTAAGGTATTTGTATCTCATTATGAATTTATTTTAATAATATATAGTTCCTGATCACATTCCAGGAACACAATTTGGACTGTTCCAAAAACTGTAGACCAGTGATCCCCAACCAGCAGCTCATGAGCAACATGTTGCTCTCCCACCCCTTGGATGTTGCTCCCAGTGGCCTCAAAGCAGATGCTTATTTTTGAATTCCAGGCTTGGAGGCAAGTTTTGGTTGTATAAAAACCAGGTGTACTGCCAAACAGAGTCTCAATGAAGGTTGACAATCCACATAGGGGCTACCAAATGGCCAATCACAGCCCTTATATGGCACCCCAAGAACATTTGCTCCTCAACTCCTTTTACTTCTGAATGTTGCTCACGGGTTCGAAAGGTTGGGGATCCCTGCTGTAGGGCATGCAGCTCTGAAAAGTAGCATATCTATCTTGAGTGGACAAAGATCTTAATTGATATTAGATAAGAACCATTGTTGTAAGTGGTTAATGAAAAAAATAGTGACCGGTAAGTAGTGATGGGCGAATTCCCGCGATTCGCAGCTGGCGAATAAATTCGCTAAACGCCAGCGAAAATTCGCTAAAAAAACCCGAGTCGCGCGGCGTTTGCAACGCGATGGAAATTCGAGAATTTTCCAGCAAAGCGAATCTGGGTAAATTCGCCCATCACTACTGGTAAGTTTATTTTAGGCCTGAGATTAAATATTGTTTTTTGACTTTGATATTTCAGTAAAAAAACTAAAGAAAAGAACTATGCTTTTCTCACATGGTATCTACAACCTTCAGAGAAAATTCCTTTGCAGTGAGCTATTGTTTGGACTTGATGAATGATTATGACCAAAGTCGTTCTAAAATGAAGGCTCCTAGAAATCAAGGCCGGAGTCTAACTCATACAAGGTTTCTGTAAGGGAGGCTGCTTCACTTCTTTAATGCAGACACATGTTGAAAATGAGTCACACAGGCTTATATTTAAAATAGGCTTTTGAGCACCATTTAACAAATTAGCAGAAAAGGACGTGTGACGCTTACAGAGATATGTTTTTCATTGATAAATGATTCTCATCGAATGGGACCTAAGTGGAAATGTAAAATGATAGAAATCAGATGCTATCCAAGTGAATGATATGATACCACTTCTCATGTTTTACATATCTTTCATTGCATGACAGCAGTTATTGTATCGTGCCCGGCCTAGCAAAACCTTTACAAGTTTGTACTTGAGTTTACGGCAAGCCCTTTTAATTCAAACCAAATGTCCAGTCCTTTTGGTGATTCTTGCTTCTCAGGACGATCCGTGAGTAGGATAATGTCCGACGCTTATATTAGGTCTCATGTTAGAGTTATAAATAAATCCCACAGGTCTCCGGCTGTGGCTGAAATAGCAAAAATATTCTGTACTTTTCACTTTAGTTTAAGCTTCGGCAAGGGACATGGGATTAGCATAAGCTTTGGCAGACTCCCCCCTCTTGCCTGGCTCATTTCTCTCAAATTACCAGCAAAACCCTTTCTTTTATTATTTTAATATATTTTCAGCTCTCTTTCCTAATTAGAATTAAGGCCTGGAGGGATTTTGCAGGCCATTACCATTCTCAGTGCCAGAGAAATCTGCACAAATCTTCCATTACATTTTCTGAAATCTTGTTTGTTTTTCTTCTTTGAAGCTTTTTCCCTGTACATCTTGGGCCTTTATAAGGTGCCCAGAAGCACGGAGTGCTATGCTGTCAAATCCTGTATTATATAACTCAAAGGGCAACTCCTTTGCCAGCGTCCACCCAGAAACACTCTGTGTCCATCTTGACATTGAACAGGTAGTATATGGTAGTGCATTATAGGCTTTATTTTATTCTCTTAACACAAACATTTACAGACAACTCCTGCCAACCTCTCCATTTAAAGAAGGATTGGGTTCTTTTACATGCTTACCTCAATAACATATATTTACACACACTAGTGCTATTCATCTTGCTATTGACAGAGTAACAGAGCAGCAATCCAGATGTTTGAATCAAGGATGCAAAGTGAATACATATTTATATGATTCAGTGCAATTAGTGGGATTCAAACATATGAAGTTATGGTCTTTTGCTTGACTTAGGTTATACGTTTTGCCTGTGGCACCAATCAGCATAAGAGTGCAGGCCAAATATAAACCTAAAATACATTAAAACATAAAATATTTTTGCCTGCAAACAGCAAATTGGCTGGTTAAGGGTTATAATTTATTCCATTTGGACCAAACTTTGCACCTGTTACCAAACGAAGATAACCACAGAGAATAAAATAAAATCTTGGCCCAGGAATATTTGCTTGGTGATATGGGCAGATGAGCGAGTCTTTTTGTGAGGGGCCACCTTTAGAATGGTATTGTACATTGTATACAAATCAACTGTCCTCTTTAATTGCATTTATTACACAATTAAACAATGTCAGGAGGACCCCCCCCCCCCCGAAACAGATCCCTGTATTACATTGTGTAAAAACTGAATCAAATGCTTCAATCAGGGAAACCCAATCAGTAACCCTGTGACTGCTGTAAAACTACCAGCAATGGCTCAATGGCTGTTGAGTTCAACAAGAGCTGGAAGAACAGATGTGGGATTTACTGATTTAAATTGCTGTTCTATATAGTTGGGGTTCCAGCCATCCTTAATGTTTCCTCAATTCCTTTAAGTAGTATTTCAACTCTAAGAATGATGTAGACAGTGGTATTCTGAGACACTCTGAAGCTGATTTTATTTTTTATGGGTTTTAAACTAGTAAGATTTTTGCAGCTCCCCAATTTTGAATTTCATCAGCTATCTGTTTAGTAGGGTCCAATTTACACTAGCAGCCAGTGGCATAAATAGATGCTACTGGGCTCAGTTCAGGACCCTAAAACATTAATAAGTTGACCTATTCTACCATGATTTATTGATTTTTTTTATTGTGTCGGGACCCTCTATGCCCCATGGCCCCCTTGCAACTGCAGGGTCTGCTTCCTCTGTAGTTACTCCCCTGCTTGCATCCAGGCAGTCAATAAGCTCACAGACAGAGGAAGGAGAAGACCAGAATAAAAAGATATGTAGTAAAAGGGAACAGTACCAATAAAATTGTAATTTTCAAGAGCAATAGGTTTTCAATTGTTAGGGTTAGTGACCCAAACAACCAGATTGCAAATTAAATTGGCTTAAGCTGTAAAGAGGCAGAAGAGGAAGGCAAATAAATAAAATATAATTATGCAAAATTAAGTGCTTTTGAATTTATAAGCTTAAGCATCAATCAGGTGAATCCTATCTAACATCTAGTTGGTTCAGAGAAAAGCAAAATAAAGCATCTGCAGTCATATCTAGGTATGTCAATGGGAAAAGATTATAGTCAAGGTGTGCCCTCTGTTATCCCCTTGAATTGCTTAATATCCTTTCTCTGATAGTTCTCTTTTTGAGTTCTATTGTGTACTGAAGAGGTAAACAGCTCTGCATATTCTAGATAGGTGGATATAGACATGCAGATTTACCTTCATTTCAGACGAACGATCGTTCGGTGCCATCTCCAGTGTCGGACTGGTCCACCAGGATACCAGGAAAAGTCCCAGTGGGCCCAGGTGTCAGTGGGCCCTCATGCTGCTAATTTGGCCAAGTTCATGGCCATTCCCCATTTCTAGAGGCTAAATAGATGTAATAATAGATTCTAGTATGTAAAGAAAATACACTAGAAGAATAGAGGTTGAATGAGTAGAGGAAGAATAATAGTACTGACAGTGGGCCCCTGGTCTAAAATAGTTTGGTGTATCCCTAGTGTAAGGTTTTTGGGTGGCCCCCTGATATAACAATCCGACACTGGCCATCTCCCGACCTGCCACTAACCATTCAGATCAAATAAAGTAGTAAAAGAACAGATCATATGATGTTGTGCCCCTAACAGCAATCGTGTGAAAGTCATGTGTAAGAAAAGCTGGTCACCCATTGGTATTGTCAGATTGGAAATTCATTTAGAGATATTATCGGTAGCCGACAGAAATTCTATAACCTGTCCGATCAACTGAACGACATACTTCACACAGCCCAAAAATCTAATTCTATGGCCAGCTTTCCAAGTGCCATTGCATGCTACACATTTTTATGGACAATACCCCAAGGTCCTTCTCCAACAAAAAATCACATTTTATTTTCTCTATAAATAAACTTCATATGTTAAAATATTCCTTTGCCTCATTTCTGCATATAACTGTGATGTTAGTAGGTAATGGCCGGTTTTGTAAGTTAAATTGGGTTGCGCCAATAAATAATGCTTCCCCTAAACCTCCCATATTTTTTTCTTCTGTCACAGATGCAGAATGTGCAGGTGCACATGACATGTTAAGAATATGGCATCCACATAGATAAAGCAGGGTCAAGGGAAACATAAATCTTTGAACCCAATCAAAATCATTTGGAGCAAAAAAGATTCAGCTTTATTTTAATAAGGATCCTCTTCCAGTGATGTTATCCATAGTTAGACTTCATGTGAAAAAGGTATAGACTTTCTAGTGTCTTTTTCTGTCATACTGTGTTAAAATTCAGCATAAAAGAGGGTTTGGAAGGAAAAAGGGGCTCTTTGCCAACTACACAATGTTATCTCACTTCATAAACACCCCCCCTCCCCGTCATGTCTGTTCCCTCTGGGACTTGTCTGGGAACATGGATATGATTTTTCATGTCAATGAGTTGAAGCCAGACTGGGCAACAAACACTGATTAACCCTGCAAAAGCCTTTTTTTCACAAAATGCTATGAAATTACCAGCTGATCAGTGTTGATAAACCAAGAGCAACCTAAATAAAAACATTTAACATCATAACAACAACTTTTAATTTGTGTGATCTATAAATGGAGGTTTGATCCTCGATACAAATGTTGTTTATCCTCTTCCATATTAAAGGCATGGTTTATACTGCAAAAATACCTGTATTTGGTGGTAGGTTAATTAAAGGGTTACTGTTTGGAGGTAAAGAAACTGTTGTTACTGCATTGGGATGACCAAATAGATTATATTGTTACCATGGGTGGTGCTCTCAGAGATCACTTTAGGACAGTGGTTCTCAAATTGTGGGGCTATCACCCTTTAGGAGACATTGGAGCAATGTGTTGAATACCATGGGAAAATGTCTATTTTACTAGATACATTGGGATCTCATATTGGTCATTTATGGAGAGATTTTAGATGTACATTTATTTATTAAAAGCTATTGCTGAATGACTGACATAACAGTGTTCTCCTATATAGATATCCCTTACACCCAGGCCCTTACAGCAGCTGCAAATTGAAAGTTCAAAGGCATCCTTGGGTTCCTAAAATATACATATTTATCACACAAATCATTTAGCCCAAGATTCAGAAATGGGGTTTTAAAAAAATAAATGTCCCTGTGGGATCCATTTACACCACTGACAGAACTTTGTATCGTGCAATGCATATAGACCTTTGATTACTAATATTTGTGTTTTATAAAGTGTCTTAAATTGGTATTTAATGGGTCTCCTTTGTGGTTCCTTAACCTTGCCATAAACTCCACAGATTTCTTTGTATGGCATCAATCAAAGCTATGATCAGGGCTTATATGAATGCATAGTTTCCAGATATACACAAAGATGTGCAGCCTACTGACTCTACAAGTTGATTTCACACAAATTTACATTTGTTTCCTGCATTTCATACATGATAAAATGCAAATGGTAAATTAAATGCAAAATCAAGATAATTAATACTGCATAGGACACCTCATTATTAAGCAGTCTGCAGCCTTGATTACATGGATTTAGAGAACTCTAGATGTACTATTAGGGTTGAGATGCTGCCTTGTTTCTGGAACGCTGGGACTGTTTTTCATCGGAAAACATGCAGTTTAACAGCAAAGTCTGAGCAGTGGAGAGATCAGGGAGAAGGAATGTGTGACAGAGCCAGCAAGCAAGGGGACAGAGCCAAGGAAAAGGGGTGGGGAGGCAGGGGGAACATAGTTTGTGAGAGAATATAAAAGTTTTCTAATAGGATGTTACATACTACACATCTATTTTTTTTTTCTTATAAAGGAATGTGAGCCAAAGGCCATTCCAAAAAGTTGTCTTCTAACCATATTTTTATCACCTTGTTGCCATGCAGACAGAGGGGGAAACAGGTTTGATGTCTCTGCCGCTGTTTGCCACCATCAAAAATGTAGTTCACCCTCAGAACTCTTTATATGGAATGACTTGGTTCATCCACAAATATGGCCAATGTCTGAAAAACAGCATGCTTTTCAAAATTTTTTTTTTTGTAAGGGTCCTATCAGCTCCCAGCGGGAGCTAAGGGTTTAAAGTCCAGGTTCAAGATACAAGAAAAGGGTCAGGCACAAACGAAGTCGAGATCCAGGCAAATATCAAAAGGCAGGCAGCAGGAGGCAAGTTCAAAGTTCAGGCAGGGGTCAAAGTCCAAATATCAGTCCAGAAGTAATGCACAGCTCCCAAGAATGCTAAGTAAACCAAACAGAATGGAAGCAGGGATTCAGTGTCCTCTGCGCCTTTTTATTACAACACTCGCGCAGTGGTGACATCATCACGCAGGGGTTACTGCACCTGCATCATCATCATACCAGCGTGAATGCGCCGCCGACAAAGAAACCACGTGTAGTGTATGGGCGCCGTCATCTTGGATTCTCGACCGCCAGGCAGGTAAGACACGCTGACGGGTGCTCACGGCGGTCCTGACAGTATCCCTTCCCCAAGGCTTTTGGGGAAATCGGTTGTAGAATTCCTTCACCAGACAAGGAGCAAGTACGTCAGAGTGCAGAGTGAAGAGCATTCTTCAGGGCCAAAGCCTTTCCACTTGATGAAGAACTGGAGAGAACCCCTGGAAAGTCTGGAATGTAAGATTTTTTCCACTTAATACTCTTGTTGACCGTCCACGGAAATGGCGGCAGGAGGAGACTGATTAGAAGAGAAGTGATTGGAAATTGTTTGTTTCACCAGGGAGACATAAAAATCTTTAGGAATTCACAAGTTAAAGTCTGACTGCCACAAAATGGGGAACGGGGAAACAAACCTAGGACCCAACTTGGGAGAAGGAATCACCAGACCTTATCTCCGACCTTGTATGGAGCGGAGGCTATTTGCCTGCTATCAGCGAAAGTCTTCTGCACCAGAGAGCTCTTCTCCAGATTCTCTTTAGTTGCAGCCCAAATAGTTGACATTTGGGCAGTATGGCCATCAGCAGCAGGGACGTCTGATAAGACAAAATCTTGTGGAAAGGCTTGGGGTTGCTGCCCGTACACTGTTATAAAGGGAGACCTTCCAGTAGAAGTGTGGCATGCATTATTATAAGCAAATTCTGCCCACGGGAGGAGATCAGATCAATCATCTTGACAGAGGGAAACATGGATAATTCTACTGCTGAGGGAATTTTTTACAGAGGAAGGAATTGTGTCATTTTGCTGAAGTGGTCAATAACTACCCAAATGTCAGCATTCCCCTTTGAGGGTGGTAGTTTAACAATGAAGTCCATTGTCAGATGAGTCCATGGACAAGAGGGAATGGGTAGAGGATGCAACATACTGCTTAGTTGAGTATGGCTAGCCTTGGAGGTGGCACAAATAGTACAAGCAGCAACAAACTCTTTCTGGATGGTCGGCCACCAGACTAACCATTGAAGGAGTTCTAAAGTCTTTTCAGGACCGGGATGTCCTGCCTGCTTGGAGCAATATGTTGCAAAATGGTTAGGCGACGTTCAGAGTATGTGAATTCCCTTCCAATAGGTGTATCAGAAAGAGAGGATAGAACAGCAAGGATTTGCTTGGCAAATTGAGGAAAGACAGAGGCAAAGATTCTGGCCAGGGGAATTACAGGATCTTGTCTTTCAGGGAGATGATCCACCCGAGTGAAACTACGTGATAGGGCATCAGCTTTCTGATTCTTGTAGCCAGGACGATAGGTCAAAATAAAGTTAAAGCGGGAAAAGAAGAGAGCCCACCTTATTTGTTGGGGGTTCAGTCTTTTAAGGATTTTAATAAATTCAAGGTTTTTGTGGTCTGTGTAAATGGTTACCGGAATGGAAGACCTTTCTAGAAGGTGGCACCACTCTTCGAGAGCTTTACAGCCAAGAGTTCACGATTCCCAACATCATAATTCTGTTTGCTGGCGAGAATTTCTTGGAGAAGTATGCACAAGGGTGAAATTTCCCATCAGTAGGATGTCTTTGGGAAAGGACAGCGCCAGCACCAACCTCGGAGGCATCTACCTCAATGAAAAAGGGTAACACAGGATCAGGATGTCAGAGGCAGAGGCAAAAGCATCCTTCAAGGATTGGAATGCTTCAAAAGCTGAAGGAGGCCATGAGTTAAGTTTACCCCCTTTCCGAATAAGAACAATGATGGGGGCAATGCGGGAGGAAACCCCCTTGATGAACTATAGGTAGTAGTACGCAAAACCGATAAATCTTTGTATAGCCTTGGTGCTCAAAGGAAGGGGCCATTCCTTGATTGTGGAGACTTTGGCAGGATCCATCTCAAAACCTTCTGGGGAGATGATATAGCCAAGGAAAGTAATTTTAGGCACTTCAAAGACACATTTTCTCTTTTTGGCCAAGAGAGAGTTCTTCCTCAGACAAAAGAGTACTTCTTTTATCTGAGAAAGATGACTTTCCAAGTCTTCAGAGAAGATTAAGATGTCATCAAGGTACACAACCACAAACTTTCCCAAGAGGTCCTAGAAGATGTCCTTCACAAACTCCAGGCAGACAGCGGGGTCATTACAGAGGCCATTGAGATATTCGTAGTGTCCATCTCGGTGTTGAATACCGTCTTCCACTCATCCCCTTCATGGATGCGGATGATGTTGTACGCCCAGCATAGATCCAATTTAGTGAAGATCTTAGCCCCTTTCAATTGGTCAAATATTTCAGTGATCCGGGGCAAAGGATATCGGTTTTTAACTGTGATTTTATTAAGTCCACGATAGTCAATGCAAGGATGCAGACCACTGTCCTTCTTCTCCACAAAGAAGAAGGCAGCCCCAGCCGGAGAGGTAGAGAGACAAATAAATCTCCACTGGAGATTTTCTTGGAAATAATCTTTCATGGCAGACACCTCTGCAGGAGAGAGGGGATATGTGAGACCTCTGGGGGGCGTGGTTCCAGGAAGAAGATCGACGGGGCAATCATAGTGACAATGAGGAGGGAGGAATTCTGCAGACTTTTACAGAAGACATTGGAGAATTCCTTGTAGAAGGATGGCTGACAATTCAGTCGAAGAAATAGTCTCCTAGCGGAGTGGAGTAGCAGGAAGACAGTGTTCTTGACAATAAGGACTCCAACAAGAAATCTGCCCGGAAGACCAATCAATAGAGGGATTATGTAGACGAAGCCATGGTAATCCCAACACCATAGGAGAGGAGAGACAAGAAATAAGTAGAAATGTAAATTTCTCAGATTGCAAAGTCCCAATCTGCAAGGGTAATTATCCCATTGTCAAGAACATAATGTCTGACGATAAGGGTCTGTTGTTAATGGCAAAGACCCGGAAGGGAGTAGACATGGCATACAGGGGAATAAATACCCACTAGTTTCACAAAAGTCAAATCCATAAAATTTCCTGCGGCTCCAGAATGCAGAGACTTGAATAGTCTTGGCGGCCAGACAAATCTGAAAAGAAATGTGAAACTGGTGAGAGTTCTCTTGGAGCTTAGAAGTGATGCCACCCACGAATGACACACCATTCTTACTTTGGCCTATCAGCTCCCAGTGGGAGTTGTCTGGACCAAGGAGGAAGCTAAGGGGTTAAAGTCCAAGTTCAAGGTACAGGAAAAGGTTCAGGCACAAACAAAGTCGAGATCCAGGCAAATATCAAAAGGCAGGCAGCAGGAGGAAAGGTCAAAGTTCAGGTAGGGGTCAAAGTCCAAAGATCAGCCCAGAAGTAATGCACAGCACCCAGAAATGCTAAGTTAATGGAATGCAAGCAGTATTCGGCATTCTGGGTTCCCTTTTATTACAACACTAGGCACAGTGGTGCATCATCACTCCGGCGTAAATGTGCCAGTGACAAAGAACCGACGTGTAGTGTATGGGCGCCGCCATCTTGGATTCTCGACTGCCGGGCAGGTAAGACATTTTTGGTCCTAGTTACTTGTAACCTCTGTTAACTCCATTTTGAAAATTTGGAATAATATATGACATGCAGAGCAGTTTGTACATTCATTGACAACCATTTCATTCTACACTAAGTAAGGATGAAGCTCAAACTCCATAAAATTAGTCATTCAATTGTATAAGAATGCATTTCTCTGGGATAATATAATTTGATTTTGCAATGGTACTTCAGAGGAGTAATTCTACTATCCCACAGAATGCACCATCCACTGGGAGATCTCATTATAATAAAGCAAGGGTGTACAAATGGAGTCCCATGGGTTGAATGGGACTCTCCAAAGTGTATGCATGGCTCCTCAGCCTTGTTATGGACTGCACAGATTTCTTTGTAGGGGAATCATCATTTTATCCATCAAACATCTGATCTATCTGGTAACCAGCTACCCTATAGATTTCCCTGACATACAGGAACACATTGTTTCTCAAACATTCATGGTTTGTACATATCCGCACAGCAGCACTGCCTAGTGACCTACTGGGCCAGTGTTACTGCTGTGCTTTTATAAAGTAACCAAGAGGCCTAAGTATTGGTTTAGAAACATCTTATAATAATTTGTCAAATTAAAATGGTTGGCAACCCAAAACCCAAGACTAGATGAAGGATCATCATTTTCTTCAGCTTGCATTCTATAATCCTGGTTGTCAGTTGTTGGAAAAACTATATTTTAATTGTATACAAGAACAAGTTCTCTGCCATGTTTAAAGGGGTGGTTCACCTTTAAGTTAACTTTTTAAGTATATTAAGGCCAGTTGTAAGCAACATTTCAAATAATCGCCATTATTTATATTCTATAGTTTTTGAGTTTTTTTGCCTTCTTCTTCTAAAAACTTTCCAGCTTTCAAATGGGGGTCATCGACACCATCAAAAAAGCCAAATGCTCGGTAAGGCTACAAATTCATTGTTATTTCTACTTTTAACTTTAAACCTCATCTTTCTATTCAGTCTGAAATTGCAAACTGGTGAGCTGCTGAATAAAAATCTAAATAACTCAAAAACCGCAAATAATAAAAAATGAAAAACAATTGCAAATTGTCTCAGAATATCAAAGGTGAACATATAAAGGCATATTTAAGGTGAGCAACCCCTTTTAAATGCTTTACTCAGAAAACATAGTTGCTATCAAAATTGTCATATGTGTTCTTCATGGACACAGTCAAGGAGCAGGTCACATACACAAATGATGTTTCTTGAGCTTAGAACTTAATTAGAAAAAAGCATAACTTGCACCAAAGGACACCCGTTCTGTGCTTGTTTAAACTCCTCTCATAAAGTGCAACCACCAAGTATTCTGCAAAGTGCTCCTCTTGACAGAACTTTTACTGATCTTGCACCTTGCTCGAAAACATTGTTTCCTGTTATTTAAACATCTATAACACCAACTCAAAGCCCCAGACTTAATTCCCAGACTGCCTCGCCCTGTCCAAAATGAAATTATAGTCGACAGGGTGAAATGTTTAAAGACATAATTTATTCATTACAGGCTGACGAGGCTTCATTCCTGTAAGCGAGAGCCAGGCAGGTCTTCTGGACACTCACCAGCACTGAGAGCTGGCACTGGTCCTGCTGCACACAAACACCATTGTCTGGAGAATGAAGCAGAATGTTCAGATTCTGTGCTCTTACATACAGATCCCATTTTAAAATGTTCTTAAGATATTTGGCACTGCCTCAGTACAAGACAACCACATTTATTTAAAAGAGAGATGAACCAGCGGTTAACTTTTGGAAGATACTAGTTTAGTGTTGCTCACAAAAGGTAGAGTCATAGGCATACTTACAATGTAATGTTAAACGAAAGTCCTCCAGGGAGTCGTGAAGGTTAGCCCAATCAATAATTCAAGATAAAAGAACTGGGATTAGTTGACTGTCTCCCCTATCAGAGATTAGGAAAACTATCTTAATCGTCTTTATTTCATAAGTCGCTTTGCTATCCTTAACATGCAACAGCCCACGATGTTTTCATTGCTAAAAGAACATATCCTTCCACCACAAAGTTACGACTATGTTACAGCGGGCTGGATTCAATTCAATAAGAAAATCTAATCTTCAATGGAAGTTTTTATAACCACGGGTACTGAATATTGAATCCATAATATTTGAATCCAAATTTTGTATCCACAAAAGATCCGCCAAAAAAGATCAGGCTGAATGTCGAGCTAAAGTGGAGCCCTGATTTGCAAACTGCAGTTTCACATGACTTCCAATCTACAATAAATAATGCAAAAAGTGCTTCAGTTGATACCTAACCAGTATTCTGCTATCCAGGATCACATCTAGTGATCATATGCTGCATTAAGGTACAGGCCCCTCTAATGGCAAGCTACTCTGCAATGTCATGGTGCTCTAACACATCCACTGGGTGCAATAAGTATGTATATTTGTAAACGCTGAAATATCACAACATACATTTTGTTACCATACATGCATGTTTGTTTTTAAGCTTTCCTGTGCTTTGTGCCAATGTGCATTTTGTTGGTAATGTGTGCTAGTTGCAGAGGCATTAAGTAACCTTGAAGTTTACACTTGACATCAATATATATATATAAAGTATATGGCTCTCTTTAGGCAGTAAACTTGCGCACTAAATCTTTGTAAACGTGATTTACTAACCAATGGAAACAAGCTTGCACTTGCACTTTTTTGGTGGAACATCTTCTGCTGGTTTGCAGCGGGTACAATTAAATAGAAATTCTGAAAAAAAAACTCTGCATTGGGGGGGAAAAAGCATTGACAGAGAGTGTCAAATTCTTACACAAAAATACCCTTAATCCCAAAAATATATGCTATAGTTTGGTGAGAACATAATTGAGAGCCAAGTACTAATTTATTATGGAACACATCATGCTCACTATTAATAAAGTTAAAATGCTTTGAAAAAAAATACTCTCAATCAAGTTCAGCACTTTGACACACACACTTAACTCCATATTAGTGGAAAACATTCATATTTGGCTATCCACAAAAACTCCAAATTACGGAAAGGACATCAACTATACACTCAATTGTGTTCCCTTGCAGGTGCCTTTTCTCCACAGAAAACAACCCCAACCTTGATCATATAAAGAAAAAATGTTCATTGAGTCAGTACTCTTTTTATGCAAGACATTATTGTTATTTTTTATTAGCCACAGACTGAAACTACATAGAGTTTCACAGTCTGTCATCAACAAAACTCCCCTTTTCAGTTAAGATGGCCCCAATATACTACTGTTTAGTGTATAACTAGTCTTCATGTCATTTATCAGTTTTCAGTCCAGTTCTCCAGATATTTCTACAAAACAGCAACATCCTGCCTGTAAGCTGTAGTTTTGCACAGTTTAGGATCATCAGCAAAGCAATGAACAAATTAAAATAAAATAAAAAACTTCAAGAGTAGATTAAAAAAAAACTAAACTTTAGCACCTCCTGTCCTCTGACCCATAACTTTCAACTTTCAATAAGGTAGGAAAGTGACACCCTAATTGCAGGGATCAACTCCCAATATTTCTCCCCCTTGTTTGTTTAAATATGTGACTCCATCTAGCATAGACAACAAAAGCCTTTGATTCACCCCATAACCAAACTAGATTTTAAGATTTGAAATCCTTTGTAATTGGCTGCATTGTGAAAGGGATACTGTCATGGGAAACGTTTATTTTTCAAAATGCTTCAGTTAATAGTGCTGCTCCAGCAGAATTCTGAAATACATTTTTCAAAAGAGCTAACAGATATTTTTATATTCAATTTTGAAATCTGAGATGGGACTGCCCCCAGTAATGTGACTTGTGCTCTGATAAACTTTCAGTCATAATATCACATCCCCCCAGCAGCCTAACAAAACAACAATGGGAAGGTAACCAGATAGTAGCTCCCTAACACAAGATAACAGCTCCCTGGTAGATCTAAGAACATCACTCGATAGTAAAAGCCAAGTCCCACTGAGAATGATTCAGTTACATTAAGTAATAGCCTGCCAGAAATGAATTCCATCCTAAAGTGCAGCACAAGTCACATGACTGGGGGCAGCTGGGAAACTGACAATATGTTTAGTCCCATGTCAGATTTCAAAACAGAATATAAAAAAATCTATTTGCACTTTTGATAAATGGATTTCAGTGCAGAAGTCTACTGGAGTGGCACTATTAACTGATGCATTTTGAAAAAAAACATGTTTTCCATGACAGTATCCCTTTAATTACTGTTTTTTGCAGGTTGGTCCAATACCGTAAATTTTACTTTACTTATTCCATGCCATGTGCACTGTTCCCCTGTGTTTCCTCCTAGCATAGTTAGCCAGTGGTTTATTTTTAGGGTACTAATTCCAGCATACAGGGGTTGGAAGGACAGATATATATCCCCCTAGAATACTGAGTCCAGATCCATATCTAAGGAGTAGGTGGTTGAACAACTGCATCTTTATTGTGTCCTGCCCTGTATGAATGTAAAAAAATATTTTAGTCTTTCTCATTTATTCAAACCTTTACTTAAAAAAGACTTCAAGCTTTCAACCAAGTAATTTATTGATTCTCACCTCTCTGTTCATGGGCACCACACCATTTCTCATCACTCTATTTTTAACAAACTCTTTAAAAAGTTAGGGACTGCAGTGAATCAGCGGGAGAGAATGTACTGAACAAATCATGCACAATCTCTTGGTATGGCTTAATGTGTCAACATTCAGTGAAAAAATATAATGTTCCCAGAAAGACCTCAAGAAAGAAAATGACTGCCCTCTAAAGCGTGCATTGCATCCACCCTTGGGGTTACCAAAACATTTTAGTGAGCCACAAAGAAGCCACTTTGGAATGATAACTTTAAATAAACTTTGGCTTTTCCATCATCAAACACATTCATGATAATGATTTAAAATATCGATGAGGTTTTCTAGTAAAGCAACGTCGAGCAGAATATTTAGCCAAAGATATGTAACCCTAGGCTAAACCAAGTCAATGATATTCAGTTAAATTCATTACAGAATGAAGAAGAAAAGCTTTTTGACTCTAGTCAAACCAAAGTTTCAACTGAAAATCTATGATTATTGTGACTGATGCAAAAAAATTTACATTTTTAATCCACAAAACTGCCTCTTGTATAGGGGCGTTTCAGTGTCCTCTGCTGGCCAAAGGTGGCCAAAGAAAAGCCAATCTTACCACACTAGTGCAGTTGTTATAGAGTCCATTTTGACCAAAAATCCAACGTGAAAATTCAAATCAAAATTTAAAATTTTTCATTGATTTGGTGTTACTATTCCTTTGATATACCTTTTGGCTTACTGGATTTTGACTTCTTGCTCCAATGGAACTTTGTTTCAGATTTCCTTTACATTGTTTCATAAAGCAAAATCCTCACTCCTTTTTGATTATAAGAATGGTTCCCTGCTGGTTTGTTGCTTGGGCACCTGCAGTGGGCCTGCTTGTTGAACAAATAACCTTTATTAAATTGTGTAATTGATTGTGTTCTCTTTTTGTAGCTTTCTCCTCTGCTTGTAATGCGTTTGTCCATACATGCTCTTCTGTCTCGTCACCAATCCCTTCAATTTGTGGCACTGTATGGTTATTTCAGTCTTAACTTATATTCTACCAGACTTGAGTTAAAATGCAAATATTCTTTCACTATACAGAGTTGCATTTAGGATAAGTTTTTTGATCAAATTGTTTTTAGCAGAGTGAGATTTCCTGCAATTAAGGAAAGTGAGAAACAAAAAACAACATAAATAACATTGACATTACATGATAGGTAATTATTAATATAATACATTTCTGATACATTTCTTTTTTTTCCCTGCTTTTCCCTCTGTCCATGGTACTTGAAGAACGTCTGCATCCAGGATTAAGTATAGTCATTTATTAATGGTTGCAACATATTACTGCATGAATAGCATACAGAACATACATACATGTTTTCATTGTCACTTATAGTAATGAATGTATACATTGCAGAACTATGGAGAATAAAACACAGCATTTTTATTAATACTTCTATAGCAAGCCTTATACTGCATATCTTTGTACAATTACACAGGCACAAAAAGATCCATAACCTGCAGAGCTTACAGTCAGGTGGCTGAAGTCTTGAGGGGTTAAATGTGATGTCTCGCCCCCAAATATTGGATAGGACACAACTATTGCCCAGGAAAGCCATTAAAATAATCAGAGAAAGAACACAGCATTCATAAATTGCTCATGTACCATTAATTCTGGGCTATCGATACTAATGTATTCATTTTATAAGCTGGATAAAGAAAACCTCTGTAACAAGGGTTATTACCAGTTTGAATATAAACTAAAATCTGAGAAAATGAATAGAATATTTAAAAACTTGTTACCTCTGCCTCTTTGCGTAAGTCATGAAAAAAGCAAGCTCCCTATCTTTTCTTGTTTTACTTTTCAAATGACTGTTTAGTGTCTCCTACAAAGAGGTTTTTGTTGGCATTACTCAAGGTTAGTCTTAGGCTTATTATTTTTCCTTTTAGATACTTTGCCCATCAACAACCTAATCTTGCCAAGACCAGTTCTTCAGTGATGATGGTCAATTGTATCTGTAGTCTCCTAATCTCCTCCCAGATCAGCCATTTCTACTTGACTATCCTTGTATAGCCTTAAGGTAAACTTGTCTAAGACAAGTCCTTGTTTCTACTGATTAATGTGATTAATTATGATTAAAGGAAAAGTAAATGTTTTTCTTTTTCTTTCTGTAAATTTGCTCTAAACAGCCCCCCAGATTAATGTACCCTAGTCCCTGCTGCAAGTCTGCTCTGGTTTCTGTGTTATCAGCAGCTTCTTTCCCTTCTTCCTGGTGCAGAGTGAAGCCCGGCCCCTTAGTTTACTGAGCAGTCCATTTGCTGCTGTTCCACAATAGAGAGGAAGAGGGAGCCAGTGTTTCATTAGTAAGCTAGTTTCCCCAAGCAAAAGCTGGTACACACACTGCTCTCTGCTATGTCACATTATGCAAATGATCTCCAAGACTAGTCTGAGAGATAAGGTCAGCTCAGAAAGCTAAGGGGCAGGGCTTCACTCTGCACCAGGAAGAAGGTGAAACAAGCTGCTGATAACACAGAAACCAGAGCAGACTTGCAGCAGGGACTAAGGTACATTAATTTGAGGGGCTGTTTAGAGCAAATTTAGAGATAGAAAAAAAAAACGTTTACTTGTTCTTTAAGTGTTTATGACAAGAAACCTGTAAGGAGAAGGACACAATAAATGTTTTTACTTTGCTTTGATCTAGTGGAAGACTGCCTTCTCCAAATTTATCTTCAGTCCTTAATGTTAAAACACCCATAACTTCCCAGAAATCTCTTTTTCAGTTAACTACTCCACTGTTACCCCTATCTCCAGGTTTGGAGCTTTATAGATTCTTCACGCATTCAGCCAATAACTATATCATTACATTTAAACTAAGAACCATTTCTAAAATACAATTGTTTGTCACACAAGAAGCCACCAAAATTTAAATTGGTATTTTTACAGTCTATAGTCAAACTCATGATGAATCTGAATTTCCACAAGAGGGAGTTGTGCTAGAACCAATAACATTGGGGGTTTTATATGTAGTGTTGATTTAAACCGTGAAGACCTATTATTATTTTTGTAACAAAGGAGAAAATTACATAAATTGACTTGAATAACATTTATTGACCAGGGAAATCAGTAGTAGTCAACAACCCGTGTTGAAACCATACCTAGGCTACTAACCTTCCCCATTCCCGCTGAATGGGAACACAGAGTTCAGTACAAAAAAACTTGACTTTTAACACCTTCCAGTTACTCTGTGTCCTATGTCCATAAAGTGTGCCTTTTTTGATCATGCACTTTCTTTTCTCATCATCCACCTTTTAGATGCCTAACTCTAACTTTGTTTACACATCCTTTGCATTAGTAATTCGGATATTTCTCTTGCTGAAAAACCATAATACATGGATGCATTCATACATGCATGTATTTCATCTAGTGTTAATAGAATCAACTTATGGTCTGTTTCAAAGAGATACTATAAAGACAGCTTGGCTGCTCCTGCCTCCTCAGAGAAACTTGCTTAAGAGGACAGATTTCATCAGAGATTCAGAGGTAACATGAGGTGAGCTGGCAATGAATATAACTGCCCTACTTTATTGTTCCTCCCTTTCTCTGCTCAGTGATGTGCCCAGGATCTACTCCAACCGTGTCCTGCTTTCTATTTACAAGCACAAGTTCTTCTACTGGAAACTCAGTCCAGGGGGTCAGAGCAAGGGAATGTGTCTCAGCAGGATAACAACAATCCTAGAGGTGATGAACCCCTCATTCCTTAGCCACTTGGTCCAAAATCTGACTATATAGCTGAGTAATGTAGTCCAAGAATGTCAAGTTCTGTATTCCCTGGCCAAGAGCAGCCCTAGAGGTGAGAAACTTTGTGTTCCTAAGCCAAGCAGCACTGGAGGTAAAGTATTCTGTTTGTGCAAACTGTTTCACTTAGATGCAATCAGTTTCACCTTACAGTGACAATAATTTGTGTGACAAGAATTTGTGTTTCAGCATTAAATGGCTCTAGAGACTTCATTTTCTGCATTAGTCCTAAAAGCATACTAATCATTCGTTTTGTTTGTGATAGACTCTTGTTACAAAGCAGAGTGTAGATATATTACATTTCTAAGCACCACAGAACCTTTTCTGACTTCAGACTATGAATGAGTAAGTGCTGCATGTGCACAGGATTTTATTTGTAATTTATAATACCTTTTATTTCCCATGGAGATTTGCCTGTAGAATGTATACGCAGGCAGCAGAATAACATGTTAGGAGAAGAAGTCCATCATGTAAAGGAGATTCAACATGTATATTGGAAATGGCGAGTAAGACGTTTTCTTTCCCAGATTGACTGGGAAATGTCATAATTTATCATTTATCACCCCCCCTCCTCCCACCTACCAAGTGTAGGAACATGATCTTACTAGGCCCAGGGAAATACTTTTATACTTCCTTCTTTTGAAAACACTTCTTTTTACCACTCTCAAGCTCAAAGGGTCCACTAAAGAGTTTTAGTCCCAGTGTTCTTGTCCCTCTGAGCATAAAGCATTAGTGACATTAATATAGTGGGTGGAAGAAGTGGCCACTAGTACTGCACCTGTTACCACTCCCAATTATGCCATGTGTCTAAAACCTTTTTTTTTTCTAAACAATATCACCTGGTGCATTCCACAACCTCAGTGCATTCCACAACCTCAGTGCATTCCACAACCTCACTGTCCTCACTGTGAAGAACCACCTACGCTGCTTCAAATGAAAGTTCTTTTCCACCAATCTGAAGTTGTGGCCTCTGGTGCGGTGATCTTCTTTATGGGTAAAATGCTCCCTGATATATATCTATAATGTCCTCTAATGTATTTGTAAAGTGTAATCATGTCCCCTCACAAGTGCCTTTTTCCAACAACCCCAACCTGGACAGTCTACCCTCATAATTTAAGTCTTCCATCCCTCTAACTTGTTTAGTTGCACGTCTCTGCACTCTCCCCAGCTCCCCTTAAGGACTGGAGCCTAAAACTGTACTGCATACGCCAGATGTGGCCTTACCAGGGACCTATGAAGAGGCATAATAATGTTTTCATTCCTTGAGTTTATGCTTTTTTTTATGCAAGACAGAACATTATTTGCTTTAGGGTAGGGGCAGATAAGCAGATTCGGGGAGATTTAGTCACCAGGTGACTAATCGCCTCTTCCGCCCGGCGACAATCTCCCCAAATTGCCTTCTTCCTGCCTTCCATGACCTTCAATGAGGAATCACCTGCACTAATTCACTTGTGTTGCTTTGATTTCCGAGTTGCCTCAGGAGAACACTTCGGGCGACTTCAGAAATTGAATCGAGTGAATTAGTGCAGGTGATTCCTCATTGAAGAGCACGGAAGGCAGGAAGAAGGCAATTTGGGGAGATTGTCGCCGGGCAGAAGAGGCGATTAGTCGCCTGGTGACTAAATCTTCCTGAATCTGCTAGTGTGCCCCTACCCTCAGTGACAGTTTTCTTTAGATGCAGGAACAAAACGCATCATCTGTAGTGATGGGCGAATCTATCCTGTTTCGCCGAAAAATTTGCAAAATGAGTTGCGGCACATTTTTCGACGCGCAAATTTTTTTTTTGACGCCAGCAAATTTTCGGCAGGCGAATTTTTGCTGGCATTTGCAAATTTAATCGCCGGCGGGGAATCGCGGGAATTCGCCGCGAATTCGCACCTGCCGAATAAATTCGCCCATCACTAATCATCTGACTTTATCTGATCTGATTAATATAGTATGATCTGTGCACAAAATAAGGAATTCCATTTAGGGGATGATTTAATTTCGGAGAAAATAAAAAAAATAGAAAATACATAAGTGTATATATATATGTGAATGTGTGTACAGGTATGCCAAATTATGCAAAAAGCTCTTACAGAAAAACCTCAGGTCTAGAGTATTTTGGATAACAAAATCACTATACTTTGTCTACGAAAAAATAACTTAAACATGAATTAAACCCAACAGGGTTGTTTTGTCTTCAGTATGGATTAATTACATCTTAATAGGGACCAAGTACAAGGCACTGTTTTATTATTACAGAGAAAAAGGTAATCATTTTTGAAAATGTGAATTATTTGATTAACACAAAATCTATGACAGATGGTCTTCCCATAATTTGGAACTTTCTGGATAAAGGGCTTCTGGATAATGGGTCCCATACCTACACTGCGTGTTTGTGTGCATGCTTGTGTATGTGGATTTTATTTAAAATAGATTTTCCTTTTTTTTATTACTGTATAAAATTTGGACTGGACTCTAACTGTAACGTTAGAGGAGAATCACTTTTCAGGCCAGACAGAGGTTGACCCTAAACAACCCTTCATGTACGGAGCAAGGCTCAGTGCCGAGATTTCAGTTAGGACAACTCCCTTCCCGTTCTTAAAAGCATAGTGGAGAAGAGAGGAAAGCGAGGGGCAGAGCCCAGCAAGTTGAAATTCTCTGATATCTCACGTTATGCAGGAAACGGAGTGCAGTTTGGGTGTGATCACGAAATATATGTTCTAAACAACATGCAGTCTTGATACTGGAAGTCTGAGGGTCATAGTCCATTTTTATTCCCACCAAAATGATTATGTCTAATACATCTTTCATTTAAGAATACAGCAAAGAAAAGGGGAAACCTGCTGCAGACACTTTTCATTCAATTTTACCATGACAACGTACCAATTTTTGCAGAGTTGTGTACTTGCGCTCCAGCTTTAATCGAATAAACAAAAGTGTGGGCTAAGGTGTCATTGACTCAGCTTTTAATATGCTTCCATGCTGTTCCTATTTCTAAGACAGTAACATTACCACTAACACGTTTCCAATGCACAGAATAACACCCTGACACTGACTCTCACACTATATTAGTTACTATAGCACAGTATCATTGCCGGTACACACCCCACCACAGACACCCGCACACTGGCCAATTCTCAGTCTTTTGTCTTGGAGACGCTCTGCAAATCTAACTGGAAATATTTCTCATATACATCAAGTAGAACTTTATTTCTTCCTGTTGTGTGCTCAAATCCTTCTGTACTGGGTGCCATGGTGTTAGCATATTATATTGAATTAAATGATTCACTCCAAAGCAGAATATTCAGCAGTTTATATTTTGGGAGCAGGCACACTTGCTAAATGGAGTTTATCATTCACTGTTTTATCTTTTTATAGTACTGGTATGGGACCTATTATCCAGAATGCTTGGATGCTTCTTTCTGTAATTTGTATCTTCAAACCATAAGTCTACTAGGAAATCTTGTAAGCATTAAATAAACCCAATAGGCTGGATTTGCTTACAATAAGGATTAATAATAGTTATTTTTATATATA
>CM044433.1:38280359-38301560 GCA_024363595.1 Xenopus borealis
AGTTGCACTAGTCTATCTACTTCGCTAGCGAATTTTCGCCAGGGACACTGTTAGTAAATCAGTGAAGTTGCAAAATGACGTCATGCTGCTGAATAAGCGCTAGCGTTAGACCCTTGCACTTTAGTGAATTTGCCCCAATGACTCTTTACCATGAATTTTGACCATGCACATTTTAACATCACTTCTAAACTGTGAATGGGCAAATTTTTTCGTCAGCCATGGATAAGCTGGGAAATTCCTCTTTTTTCGAGAGACTGCGAGAAAAATTTACAGAGGAAAGAAAGAAACAAAAAGAAGCGTAACAACATGAATTTGGAGCAACTTGTTGTGCATGTCGAAAAATTGCCTCACTGAAAAATGTTTTTGATGCCCATTGACTTCAATGCGTTTCACGCATTTTCATGCAGTTTCGCAATTTTTTCTACCAAGCAAAACAAGACAAATTTGCTCATCACTAGCCTAAACCTCCCTTGTCAGCATTCACATAAACACTTTGGGAAAAGGTTACACATGCTTCTTTTCATAATGCTGTCATCCACACATCTCCTGGGCGCTGGCACCAACATCAGCTTCACAGGTCTGTACATTTCTGTTACAAGCTGCAATAAAATCTAGCAGACTTTAATTATCATCACGAATTCAAGAAAGAATGAGTTGCTTTCCGTGTTGTAATATATTTTGTTTTCCAGCATACTGTTGTGAAGTACAAAGAATCATGGGTGCCAGCCATTCAAAGGGAATTCTTTCTTATTTGTCCCAATCAGTTATTGTGTTATATATTCCCAGCAGACCAATTGATTCGTAGGTTATTTTCTCACATTGTATAGAACTGGCAGCAGTGTAGACTCACAATAATGGTACCAATTAGGCATGTCATGAATGGAGAGCGTGAGCTCCTTGTCCAATAAGAGCAAGCTTTCTATGACTCATTTGCCCTGCAGCAATATATCCATGGAAATGACTTACAAATTGTGTAACAACACACTGTTGTTAATTCTTAAACTTCTGATGGCTGTACGGAGTTCTAATATTTCCCCTGGCAGCTCCTCTACTTTTGAGCGAACCCATTGTTTAGAAGCATACAGTAATCTCATGCCGTTTAGCTAGAGTAACAAGCTTTAAAGGGGGTGTTCACCGTCCGATGCTTTTTTTCAGTTCAGTTTGTTTAAAAAATAAAGACTTTTTCCAATTACTTTCTATTTTCTATGTGTGACTGTTTTTCTAATATTGAAGTGTAAAGTGTAATTTTTCACCTTCTAAAGCAGCTCTGGGAAAGGGGGGTCGCCGACCCTTTAAACTTTTCTAAATTGATAAATTTAGTTGATAGATATTTCATTTATACTGCTGAGCAGAATCACCAAGTTTCATTACAGGCAGTTGTCAGAATTGATACAATAGTTGCTAATACTCCAGAGATGCTGCTGAGAAATGGATCAACTAAATGTTGCAAAATTGTAAGTTTAGAGCAGGGGTGTCCAACCTTTTGGCTTCCCTGGGCCACATTGGAAAAAGAAAAATTGTCTGGGGCCACACATGAAATACACAAACACTTTTGTAAAAGTAAAGAAAATGCACAGAAAAGAACTACAATACCAGCTGGATAACCAGATGGAGCTATACACTGGAATATGGGACACCTGGACATTAAATAGACTCATTATTATAATATTATTATTACTACTAACTGGGCAATGGGCAGGGTTCCCCCTCCTGCCTCCTCCTATATCCTTTGCAACATGATGTTTCCTTGGGAACCAAGCCTTTCAAGCTGGGCCACATTCTTATCCATCCTGGGCCACAGGTTGGACACCCCCGGTTTAGAGCCTGCACCTGAATTACTGAGCTGCCAGACTCAGAGACAGGAACATTTAACTTTATATTTTGGAAAAACAGTAAAAAATAAAAAATGGAAAGTAACTGAAAAAAGTCTGGTGAACAATATGAAAAAAAAAATCAACTGAAAACGTGTTTGGAAGGTGAATAACCCCTTTAATAAGACTTCCAATTTCTTTCACAATAATTACCATACCAGTTAAAATCCAGGTATCCCAGGTATTCCCTGCACCTATAGAAAGTGGGGTCTTGCATAGTACAGAAAACATCGTATTCAAGCCCTGTTGGGAAACAAGATCCCTAACATAAATAAACATACGAGAAAATTAATCGATTATATCTTCATAGCGGCTAAATTAACAATAGCTAAATCTTGGAAATCACCTTTACTTCCAATCCAACAACTCAAAAATAAAATAAACTGGATCCTTGTGAATGAGAAACTAACAAGTATTTTACAAGACAGACAAATGCAATTTCAAACAATCTGGGACCCCTGGATTCAATATACCACCCCATTTGACACAGGCCGTGCCCTTCTCACCAACTGAATCAATAGACAACAACAAGGTACTAGGGAGAAAGATGGAGAAGCTATACCTAAAACCATAACTATTAATTAAATTGAAAAATACAAGTAAAATATCCTCCCTGACCACTGGAGATAGGCAAATGGAGACACCAGTCTAAGCTTAAGTTAAATTTAAGTTTAACTTTTCCACAATGTAATAGTGTTCAAGCTTGGTTAACCCGGAAATAAAACTGTATAAGATTTACTGTACAATTTAAATGATAATTCTGAGCAAAATATTAACAATGTAATTCTACGAACCATACCTTCAAGAATTTACAACACTTTAAAGACAATTATTGCAAAATGTATCTTTATTGAAAGTATGAACATGCATGCATATTTACAAACCGAAAACAACCATCTGTAACATATTGCTCTGTACCGAAATATTTTCAATAAAATGTTTAAAATGCAAAAAAAAAAGAAAACGTTGTATAGAGGAAAAGTACCAAACCTTGCATCCTCCTGTACTTCTACTTTTCATTCTGCCTTAAATGTTATAAATACTAATTAAAAACATACATCATTCTAAACTCCATCATTGGTCATAAATCTGACTCCCAGATAAATTTGGGTTGCATCCAAAAATGCAACAGTGTATGTAACAAGAGACAGAGATCACCTATATCCCAATCTGATTTATGGCTTTATTCTTCACATCTATTCAATTTCTAGTCACACTAATTACATGACGTGTAAATCAAATGCATGTGCTTGGATTGATGTTTGCATCAGTTGATTTCTATTCACACTGCATGTAGCAAAGATGTGGCACAGAACAGTGTGATTTGAGCATGGTACAAGTTTGCCGGGATGTGCCAGATCTCACACTCTGCACTTACATTCACCTCCAACAGAAATGAACGGATACAGGGAACTGCTAACAAGCCCTAGGACTTAGTAAACAATAAATTGTGCAACACAATTAAGACCATTTTTAATATCCGCAAACAGAGGTGACTAAAACAATTTGACAGGTTTTGGGATCTGGATGAATGTGGCTGCTTCAGAGATTCCTTTCACAAATGTGCAATCTGGAAAAGGATTGACTCCACAGAGGAGAAAAGGAGAAAGGTGTGACTGAAAATGACTTAATTAGATTTTATTTAGCATTTCTAGCCCGCAAGGACACTATTTAGGACTATTTAGGACATTAATTAGCAAACATGGCAGTGGCCCTTATATTCAGGCAAACTGCCCAAATATCTTGTCGCAAAAAAATATATATTTCCTATCCCAGTTGAAGGATGGTTTCCACATATCTATACTTAATATCTCATCTGTATGGAGCTATCCAAAGGCAGAAAACTTGAACGGAAAATAACAGTGGGTTGAATTTTGTTTTCTTTTACATTGATCAAAGTGATTTAAATTAACAGACCCTCCTGGGCCCCCATCGGGCCTGACCCCCTATCCCAATATTTGGATTCAATAAAAAAAAATTTTGCACTGCGCAGCAAATACACACGCTCACCAAGCGGCTCTGGCACACATGCAAACGCACTCAACAGACGGCACCGGCGTGGAGATTGCATCATAGGAGGGGGCCCAGAGGGTGGGCCCTGGACAGAAGTCCTGGTGGGCCCCAGTCCCCCCAGTCCGACCCTGTAAATTAATGACAATGAAATAGAAAATAACTGATTGTATCAGTATAAGTATACACCACCTTCAAGCCATTTATTAGATGCCCCTTTGGCAGCAATTCTGGCCCTGAGCTTGTGGACTTGTCTCTATCAGCTTTCATCAATCACTACAAGCATGAGTCCAATTATCCAGAATTCTTGGGGCCTGGGTTTTTTCAGATAAGGGATCTGTCCATAATTTGGATCTTTCAGCCTTAAGTCCATTAAAAAATAATTTCAACATAAAATAAACCAAATAGGCTGGTTTTGATTCCAATAGGGATTCATTATATCTTAGTTTGGATCAATTACAAGGTACTGTTTTATTAGTGCAGTGAAAAGTAAATATTTTTAAAAAAAAATGTAGAATATTTGGATAAAAAGGATTCTATGGAAGACAGCCATCCAGTAATTCGAAGCTTTCGGGAATCCGGATAACAGGTCCCATACCTGTATTAATATAAATAATTTAAATGAATGTGCAAAGATCTGTTTTCACTACTCGAGTAGAACGCTCTTTTTACATTTTTAATGGGACCAGAAATTTTTTTTTGGAATTAGTAGGACCACAAAAAATTGTGAGAAAACGTCAGGGTATATTAAATTGAGGTTTCAGTGTATTTCTGTTGATCAGTTAATAAAAATAAATCTATTTAATGTTAAAGGACAATAAAACACAACATAAAATTGGGCGAAAAAAATTCACCTTTTGCAATTAAATATTCTTCATTAGGATTTTATTGCTTTGTGAATCTTAATTACGCATTGTAAAACTTCCACACCTGCTCTGGAGATTTGTTAAATATGTTGTCGCAATAAACTGTTTGTTAGTTAGTTAGTAAGTTAGGTTGAAAAAAGACAAGTCCATAAAATTCAACCTTTTAACTTTATTTTAACCTGCCTAACTGCTAGTTGATCCAAAGGAAGGCAGAGGAAAGTTTGCGAGTGTGAAATTTTATTGCATACACTGCGGACATCCACAAAAAGCAATTTGGTCGCAACTTTGCGAGGTCATTGTGTTGAGGTCTTTAATCAGTTAAAAGTGGTACAAACACGATTATGTTCACAGGTGTCTTTGCAAATGTTTTTCGATCTAACAAAGTATATTACAGTCCCCCAAAAAACTCTTTATAGGCATTGTGCATGGGGTCTTAAGTCACATAGGTTCAAACTAAGTAATCTTAAAGGATTGGTTCACTTTTAATTTATTATTGTTATTGTTTGCCTGCTTCTTCTGACTCTTTCCAGATTCAAATGGGGGTCACTGACCCCATCTAAAAACCGAATGCTCTGTAAGGCTACAAATGTATTGTTATCGTTACTGTGTATCCATCATCTTTTTATTCAGGCCTCTCCTATTCATGTTCCAGTATCTTATTCATATAAGTTCATGGCTGCTAGGGGAATTAGGACCCTAGCAACCAGAGGGCTGAAACTGCAAACTGGAGAGCTGCTGAATAAAAAGCTAAATAAATAAAAAATCATAAACAGAAACAGAAATAAAAGAAGACCAAATCCAAAATGTCTCATAATATTCCTCTCTACATCATACTAATTACATAATTTAAAGGTAAACAAAAGAACTATATAGTAATGTTTGCCAACTCAGCAGGTATAATGTCTTTTTTTCAGCCTTTTTGTTCACAAACCACATTTGAACTCAAATCAGTTACTTGTGATTCATGAGCAGCCTATTGCACTGAGCCATTTGGGTCAGTCAGAAGAAAAGCCTCTGCTCGGTCTGACCTCCTGCAGAAACCTGAAAGCAGCCCATGTTCTAGTCCCTCACCAGACTGAGCATGTTCTAAAGATGAGAATCTAAACTATTATATGAAGCAATCTGAGTTACTAGCATATACTGTAACTGCATAACTTTGTCTGAATCATTACAGAATACTATATAATAATTACGCGGGATTCTATTACTCAGTTCATGGCTTGGTTCCAGCACAAATGCAAGATTCTTGAACATCAGCTCAGCATAGTGTAAATCAGCCTCATTATTCATTAAAAAAAATCAAAGTGAATTTTATATGTAAAATTTCCCCTTTTTATAATGGATTTGGCAAATATTTTTTTTTAACAATTTTTCAAACTCTGTAGGGCTTATTTGAGAAGTTCAACCAGAATTGTGGATGCACAAAGATGGCTGCAGTCATGAGCGAATGGATGCTACTTAAAGGTCTAAAGTTGCTCTTTGCACTTTGGCACAAAGTGCCAATGAGCCCTGCCAGCCTGTTAACAGGAACTGCCCTATTGGCCGTAACGCAGGGTATGACAAACTCAGAACAGACTTCAAGGACCCAATCACAGCTCACTCTTCTGCCTATAACAACCACTTTTGACTTTGGAGCTAGCCTGCCAGGTCTTAATGTGAGAGTCCCAAGGAGAGCTCTGAGCAAGCAAGGGAACCAAGCATGAGGTAGTAGAATGGGAAACAAGAAGCATAGTAAAAAGCAAGGCCAGTAACAGTCAGACAATGTGGTACAATACAGGAGACACAAGAGAGTAACTGGGATCACAGGCTGGGTCAAACACACCAATGTTGTGGTACAGAAACAGGCTCCAGGACAATAGTGGGATAACAGGCAAAGTTCAGGACAGGCAGCTTACGGGACAAAGCCAGGGACAGGCAGGATCAAGAACCAATGTAACAGACTTGAAAAACGCACCCAAGAACTATAAATAGATCTTGGGCAAAGCACAACTGACACCTGCGTCCTTAAATATTTGAATTTCACGCCAGAGAAATAATGTCTGGTGCCGAATAAAGTAAATGATTGATGAGCGATGCGCGAACTCGGAAGTATCTGTGCATATGATGAAGAGGCAGAAGAGAGAATAGTTGTAGCACACTTGTCTCTAAAGAATCACATTCCTATACATAAGCAGTTGTATACTGTATGCTATGAAAGGGCTGTTTTAATTGTTAGAACATTCTATGGAAGATCCAATCTGAAAAGTTACAGTTTTTTGACATGTTGGTTTTCTGAAGGAAAGTCATATTCATTACTGGAAAAATGTTTAATTTTTTACCATGAATGCAGCTAACGTTTGATTTCGGCTAAATGCCAAATCCTATTCAAAAGGATTGACCAAGTAGCTAGCCAAATCCAAAGCCCAATTTGCATATTAAAACTTGAGAAAAATACCAAAATTGTATCAACTGTAAACATAAAAATGTATGTTTTTTGCTACCCAAAGCTTTGCAGTAACACAATTTTAAAATCAAAAGTTCAAGTTTTTTCTCAATTCAAGTAAAATCACGGACACGAAAAAAGAAACCGATAGATTCCGAAAGATATCAGCATAGGGTCAAATGAAGATTTATGTTACAGGTTTTTCTGGTACACCAGCATTACAAATGCAGACAGATATTGATTTAAAATAAACATGCTTTGAGCATTTTATTGTGTTTGCATAACCTTTATTGGCATGGCTGAGCAATACAACATTGATATCACTGTAATAATAATAATAGTGAATACTTTACATACACAATGATAAACATAAAGTATTTTCATTAGTAGGGCTTGTCAAAACCAGAAAATTGCTTTCAGCTGTGTAAATTGTGTCATTTTCCCCCAGCTTTTCCCTAGACAATTTTATTTCAGATTGAACATGCTTAGGCTAGAATCATGGGTCCCAATGCAATAATCCATTCAGGATGTCTATAAAATCCAAAACATCCAAGAATAACATCTATAGATTTCAAATGTGAATGTTATGGGATTTATAAACAATCGCCAGAGGCTCAATTCATTGGAACGATAGTCTTCTATTATGGTTCCTGCTTACCTTTTTTCCTGCTTTTCATCCCTAGACTGTCCATGTCCCATCACAAAACAAAGCAAACATGCAAAATAAAAAAGCAAAAAAGCACACACTGGAAAGGTATCTTCAGGCAGTTCCTACTATATGCTCAAATATTGTGCAGAATGGTGCATAGCTGTATGGAAACTCTTTGCAATGCCAATGACAATCATAGGGAATTGATAATATTGCAAACTGGAGAGCTGCTGAATAAAAAGCTGTCACGGGTTGGCCTTCGTTAGGCGCCCAGGGGAGGAAGTGGACCAAGGAGGAAGCTTTAGGGGTACACAGGACCAATAACACAGCAAGGCAAGGATCAAACAGGAGTCAGACAGGTCCAGGCAAAAAGATGTATTCACAGGAACAAAAATAGAACAAAGTCCAGGCAAGGCAAAATACAGGAACACAGGAACAAAAGTACAGGAAACAAGGTCAAAAGGCAATATCAGGATCAATATACAATACCCAGGATCAAGGCAATGTGGTCCTATAATTGGGCGCCATAATGGCGTCCAATACACCTTTAAATATTTAAATTTTGCGCCAAAACGAGCGCGGTGACGTCATCGCGTCAAGCGTGACGCAATGACGTCACTATCCGGCGCCGCATATCCACGTGGCGGCTATGGGCGCCGCCATTGTGGATATGCCTCCGGAGGAAGAGGACGCGCCGCCCGGAGCTAAGGTAAGCCTCCGGGCGGCGCGATCCTGACAAAAGCTAAATAACTCAAAACCCACAAATAATAGAAAATGAAAACCAATTGCAAATTGTTTCAGAATATCTCTCTTTACATCATACTAAAAGTTAGCCCAAAGGCGAACACCCCCTTATGGTGTTTGGCCCTGTTTCTTTTAACAGCGTAATGTCAATTGTACACTTCTTTCTTCTAGCCTGAGCTCCATCACTGTTGAAAGAAATGATCACTCAGTTTATGTGAAAACTAATTGCACATTATGCATGCACATGAACATTATGCAAAATGAGTTCATACTCCTTACTCTATTTGAAATCTTGGAGCAAGTATGGAATAATATTGACCCCATTACAGGAAGTGCATAATATGTATATTCAGAGCTTTTTGACATTCCTTAACGCTAATACATTCTGATTAATTATTTAATGTTGGATGGAGTTGACTGATTCTTTGCTCTCCTGCATATTCAAAGCCTAATAAAAACCTTCATCTGTACAACACACTTGTGCATTTTAACAACAAATGCGGTTCTGTAGTGATGGGTGAAAAAATTCACCAGGCATGTTTTTGCTAAACTATGGCAAAAAACGTAAGCATAAAATCCGCCACAACAAAAACAATTTTGTCACACGTCAAGCTTGTCTCATGCATACAAAATTGTCACAACTCAAAATTATTCAGACACCCATTGACTTCAATGTGTTTTGTGAATTTCTGGTGTTTCACAAATTATTCGGCGAAGTGAAACGGGACAGATTCATCCATCACTACTGTTCTGTTCTGCTACATTATGAGCCAGATTCAGTTGCATGAAAAACTTTATTTTATGGATTCATCACTTGAAAACTGATGGGTGAAATTCAAGAAAAAACTTTTCTTCTTATTCAATTCCAATTTTTTTCATCGGTGGCTTAATTATAGGGGAAGCAGACCCCGAAGTCGCAAGGGGGCCCGGTGACCAGGGAGGACTGGACTGCAGGGTCTGCTTCCTCTATAAAAAAATAATAATAATAATTAAAAATACCCTCCTCCCCAGCTGCTCTCTTACCTGCAAGTTGGATGGGAGTTGGGTGGGGAGTGGGGAGTTTTTCAGGGAATGGGCAAGACAGAAGCTGGAGAATGGGGATCAGAGAGTGCCGGGCCCCTCTGAAGATTTTTATGCAGGGGGGGCCTGGCATACACTAGTTTAGCCACTGTGTATAATACAGAATACATACCGTACATATTTTTTTGCATTATTGTTATAGCCATGTAGGCCTTCAATTATAACCAAGCGGTGATGTCACAAAATATGTACACCTGCTTATCACTAACGTACAATAGGCCAGATTCAGTTCAGTGAGAAAAAGTTATCTCATGGTATATCACATGATTCATGGACAAGATTCAATTTGAGGAGAAAAAAAACTGTGTCCATGTGATTGACTATGATGCTAACATGGTAGGTAATGGAGACCCCATGCTCTGACAGTCCTTGGTCAAAACTGGACAGGTGGCAACCCTAAATATACTTTTATAGAGGCCTGCAATTTTAAGGTGTAGAGTTTCCCTTGAATGAAGCCACGTCAACTAATATATTGTGAACAAGAAAGCTCAGTCAATCCTTAAGTTTTTTGGGATGGTGCCGGTAATAAAATGCTTGCTCCAAATATTTTTTCTTCCATTAATAAGATGGCGTGGAATGGGGAATGTGCTGAAAATTGAGAAGGAAATCAGACAATGTTGTCGCCTGTATAAACGGTAAGACATTCGCCTTCCAGTGCCTGTATCACAAACTGGAGAAAGGCCCAAGCACTAACAAAAGAGTACCCTTTCCTAACTACAAAGTAGAGTAATGACCAACTGAAACCGCTGCTTCTTTTTCAGGGGGCTTGGTGTCTCTGTGCCAGTTACAATGTGAACGTTATACATAGATAAAGGCAATGCTGAATTTTCACTTCAAGTTTGCATAGAGCAACAATGAATTTGGAAATAAATGAAAAAAAAAATTCAATACATTGCAAATCAAGGCCCTAAAACTGGCCAATTACTGACCTACTAGACAATTGTCTATGTACTGTATCTACTTTTAGCAGTGAGTCTGGTATAGTAACTGTGTGTCTAAACCCTAAAGGGCGAATTTTAAGCATTTCTGATTCCCCTTTAACTCTCAGAACAGAACAGGCCTTACATGTCACCACAAAATTCATACAGACAAAGACAAGAGGTCCTCTACACTTAACTTATTATCAATATATTAAGTACACAGACATTTTTTCTCAAAAAATGTCCTCCTAAACAAAACAAGGTTTGTTGTCCTTAATATACATATATTATAATATCCTTAAAAAATTGATAATAGATGCTGATGGCCTCGTGTCTTTATGTGAATTTTATGGTCACAGCCTAGTTGCTCCCCTGCTTTACGGTTTAAGATTTAGTGATGAGCCCAATATTCCTGCTAAAGAAGATTCTCTGGCTTTGGAATCAGGCAGTTACATGATGAGAAGGAAATATTCATCAGATTCAATGAACATAAGCTAGTGGCACCTTTTCCTGGTCATTATTTCTTGTTGTGCCAGTTTATTCAAATGTACTTTGTAAACTGATTTACTTCTTGCATTTTGAGTGCCCAATCTTTAACGATAAGAAAAAAATCTAAATTATCAAATATTTAGCAATACAGGTATGGGACATCATCCAGGACACTGGGGACATGTTTTTTTTTTTCCAGATAAGGGTCTTTTCTGTAATATGTATTGCTGGCCATATACAGGCAGATAAAGCTTGTGTTGTTTAGACAGATTTGACAGTTTATGTCAAATACATATCCTATATCCATTGCACTAGGCGTAATCCAATCATTCCGCCATAGGGCCGGACGTTCGGATTACTCCGATATAGCCCTGCCAGTTAGAGGCATATCGAGGAAAGATCCGCTCTCGGATCTTTGCATCTATGGCCAGCTTAACTCTCTACTTTGACTACTAAAAAAATCTTTTGAAGATTAAATAAACATAAAAGGATTGTTTAGACTCCAATAAGTATTAATTATATCTTAGTTGGGATCATTTACAAGAAACTGTTTTATAATTACAGAAAAATAGAAACTTTTTAAAAAAAATTTAATTGTTTGATTAAAATGGAGTCTATGGGAGATGACCCTCTTGTAATTCAGAGCCCCTTATTAACCCTTATTAAACTCAGTTTCATTTTAAGGAATGTAGTCAATGAAGTGGACTTAGGTTATTAGTCGAAGTAAAAAATAATTGAAAAGAAGAAATGTGCCTGCAGTAAATAGGCCACACCCTGATTCACCCAATTCAAGCCCATTGTGGTTTTCAAGAACCCCTCCCAAACTGGGGCCTTGGCAGAGACTAGACTGGACAGGACTATCTCACCCATGGTGGCCCTAAGACGGTTATATCTCTTGCAACTGTACATCTAATAATTTCCATTTGTTTGGTTATGAAAGTCTAAACATATTTCAAAGTAAGTGCAGCTGCTTAATGTTCTGGGCTTTCTGCAAGTTTTAGAATCTTTGAATCTCTTTCTGGCATCAGTGCAGGCGATAAAAAGAAACTCTGGACATTTAAGTAAGAGACCCAGGACTGCTGGCTGAACTGTCAAAATCAGGACTGTCCTGCAGAAAAAGGGTTAGTCTGGAGCTATGGTAATCATGTCAGTAAGGAGCTCAAATAGCAATGCTGGAGACCCCCACTAATGTAAATGTGAATGGTTTTCTAGCATTAAGTTATCCAGGGAAGGATAATAAGTAAACATAACTTAATTAAAGGCTGACTTTACTGAAAAGACATGAAGAAATCCTTCTTGTCTGCAGAACAGTAATAGTGATCTCTTGATCAAAATACTGTACTGAAACACTGTGTTCCCTCTTCCCCTACCTTTATAGTGCCACCTTCCTTTACTGCCAGGTAAATTCATCTCTCAAATATGCAATCATTTATACCACTTCAGCTACACTTAAGCCAGTGTAACACTTGGTATTTTCTCAACTGGCAGCGGAGAAGAGGTCAGTATGCTCCTGTCCAACACATTCTGTGCATTCATTGATAGACACACGAGTAGCACATACATAAAGATCAGCCAGGACACTGGCCTTACTTCTCTTTTTCCTGCCGCCCTCTTATCAAGACTTTGGATGTTAGAAAGTCTAAGGGGGTTGTTTATCAAAATTTGGATTTTTCTTATGTTTTCTAAAAAAATCAGACCAAACTAGAATCCATTTACCCTTATTTATAATTTAAAAACATGAGAAAATTTGTATGGGAAAAACACAACTTTTTCAGATTGTCTCACAAAAACCACTACTTTTTCAGATTCTTGCATGAAAAATCTGAATTTTATGTCAGCAAAAGCCCAAGATGTTTGGATTATCGTATGAAACCCAGCACAGACCACAATATCTTCAAATTGCAAGTAGGACCTCTGCCTCTGACTTCTTCAGGACCTTGATAGGTTGAAGATGGAATATTTTCAGATTCAAAAAATGTGATTTTGTTTTCCACAAAAAATTGGATTATTTAGTGTTTTTGCCATTCTGACTTAATAAATAACCCCTTTAAACTGCATTTTATGATTTGCTAAGGTATAAACTTTATGGAACAGCACCATCAATAAACTTCTTGTCGTTTAAAAGCCTTTATCACAGCTGTGATGCCCATGAAGCAGAAATAAAGGCTTTTAAACCACAAGAAGTTTGTTGGTGGTGCTGTTCCATAAAGTTTCTATTGGATAGATGCCAATGGAAAGTGGCCATTGTAGAACATGCACCGCTTCAACAAATGAACGATAATCGTTGTGCTGATTACTTGTCTATCTTATGATTTGCTAAGGTGCCTAAGGGCTTACTTGCATGAATTATTTGCTTTGTATTTAATGAATGACCAATTTTCTATACAAACTTGCCTAAGGGAATACATTATCAGCATTTCTATTACCTACACTCACCTTTAGTAATAGCAAAAGCTCTGACATTGTATGTGCGTTAATCTCTTCAGGCATTAGGTCCACAAACACCCTTCCGTCCCTATGGGGACAAAAAAAAAATAATAAAAAGAAACATTAAATAATCCCAAAGTAAGACATATTATTGCCCTTTTTATTAATAAAAATTTTAAAATAAATACACTGGATCGCCAGATGAAAAAGAAATTCATAAATATTGTGGAGCGCACACTTCACTTTAAATTGATCAAGAGCAACTATAATAAATTAAATAGAAAGAGTTAAAAAAAACGTTCTCAGTCACTCCAATGAATTCAAAAGTTACTACATAGATTCCATATAGTTGTTCTTAAGGGATGTGTGTGTTGCTCTATATTTAGTTTTTATTAAAATGGTTTATTAATAAAAAGGGCAATACAGTATCTTACTTTGGGATTGTTGGGCTTCATTTAATTATATTACTACTCACCTTTAGTCAGCTTCAGTAATTTGTATATATTAGATATAGATACAAATGAGATTTTAGATATATTATTAAATATAGATATGTTAGCAAGCTTCAGGGAATCAGTCCATGTTTGGCCAGCTGTACATTTTCATATTCTCCTTCTCTAATCATATTAATAATACTGCCAAAACCTGTAGTTTCTTCCTCCGCAATATAGACAAGATAAGCCAGTTTCTTTCACAAACAACAGCCAAAACACTAATCCAGGCCCTTATCTTATCCCATTTAGACTACTGCAATCTCCTCCTAACTGGTCTTCCTGACTCCCATTTCTCTCCCCTCCAATCAATCTTAAACTGTGCTACCAGGATCCTTCTACTCTCTCCTAACAGGATATCTGCTCAACCCCAACTAAAATCCTTAGCATGGCTGCCTGTTAAGCAAAGGATAGCATATACAATCCTTCTACTAACATTCAAAGCCCTTCATTCCTCAGCTCCTCACTACAGTTCTTCTCTTGTCTTGCTATACATTCCTGGTCATCCTCTCCGCACTTCTCAGAGCCACCTTCTCTTCACACCATCCACATCCACTGCCACCTCTCATCTCAAACCCTTCTATCTTTCTTCTCCTTACCTCTGGAATTTCATCCCTGAATTCCTCCGTAAGAAATCCTCCCTCAATTTCTTCAAGAAAAAACTAAGAGCCTACGTTTTGAAGTACTAGAGCATTAGCCTAGTCCTGTACCTACTGACTATGCCTTACCACTTGCACTTTTTCATCTCCAATTTGTACCTGTATGTTATCCTCCCATCCACTTAGACTGTAAGCTCTACGGGGCAGGGACCGCCTTCCCACTATTACCACATAGCACTTAAGCTCTTTGTCCTATAATTCTTTATATATTTATTATGTGAATTGTTTTCCCTGTGTATACTTCTATAGCAGACATATGGTATGGTTACAAATTATGTATCCATAAGATCCCTTATCCAGAAAAACTGGTCCCAAGTATTTTGAATCATAGATCTTATACCTGTTTAAGGCACTAAGGCAGAATAATAGGCAGAATCATTTGTTTATAAAGGGCATTCTGTTAATTGACTTTGCTCTATTTCCAAATAACGGGCCAGATTCAATTTGATGAGAAAAAGTCTAAGGGGGTAATGTAATAAAAGGCACTAAGTTTGTCAAGGAGCAGTAACCCATAGCAACCAATCAGCAGGTAGAATTTACTGGTCACCTGTTTAAAAGCAAGCATCTTATTGGTTGCTATTGGTTACTGCTCCTGGGCAAACCTAGTGACTTTTATTACATATGGAGGTAAAAGTCTAAAAAGTCTAATGGTTTTTGCCAGATTCAGTTTTGGTTAGAAACACTTATCTCCACTTTCTTTTTCCAAAACTTTCAAAGAGTCAGATGCAATTCAGTAAGAAAAACTTATCACACTGTTTATCACATTAAAACTCTATTGAAGTCTAAAGGTGGCCATACACAGAGAGATCTGCCAAACAAGCGGAACAGGTGGTCAGATCACTGGACCACATCAACAAACCGATCCGGCCGCAATCCACAGGATTTTTAGTCCCGTCCAATCGACATCTGGCCGATGGCGACTATCGATCAGGAAGGCCCGTCGAGGGGCCCCATACACGGGCCAATAAGCTGCCAACTCGGTCTGTTGCAGCTTTTATTAGCCCGTGTATAGCCATCTTAAGGGAAAACACTGAACATATGTTAGTATTGATTTTTTTTTCTACTCAGATTGAATCTCACCCTTAAGTTTCACGTAGTTTTCTCATGGAATTGGATTTGGCCCTTCATCTCAAGAAATCTCACTAGAATTCTATGGAGAATTTTTGAATTGAATAAGGAGAAAATAAGATGAGAAGCTCACATCTGTAAAAAAAAAAAAAGAAAAAAGCAGCTTTTTCTAATTATACAATATTAATTGCAATAGTTCCACAAAGAAAATGTGTCAGATGGGGGAGATTAGTTTGTTAATGACAAACAGATTTATTACATTGAGGGGCCCTGTGTGAGCCCACAGTAATGCAGCTAATTCTCTGCTGGCAATCACTGTTTCAAGTTGGCAGACATAGCTGAAAGCAGCTGTAGCTTAGAATAATTGTATAGTTTCCCGCATTAAAGGTTTTAAGGCATTGTTATTTGATGATATGGTAGTAGTTGTGACTGATTTACTTTCTGACGATAATCAAGTTTGCCTTGAAAATGAGTGCTATATAAAAGCAGTGCTTCCAACTCATGCACAAGCAGCACATTCTGATATTTGTCATAAAAGTATTTTGGGGGTAGCGTAATAAATGATCTATGGTCTTCTATATATCTAGTAGCTCATAGACACCAGTCAACAAGGTAGCACATTCTGGTCAGCAGACTAGTTGCTATGTCATACTAGATGTAGGAAAATGTAAGGATTTTTATTACATTACCCTATTAATGTAGTAAAATGTAGTAGACACCCTGCATACAAAGAACACAACCAACACAAACAACACATTCAGATTTAAAAAGAGTTGGGAAGCAACACAAGCATGAAAAATGTTCCTGGGTGGTGCAAAATAAGTGCTGTGATTTGCCATTTGGTAGCCCCTATATGAATTGTCAGTCTACAGTGGGCTCTGTTTGGCAGTACACCTGTTTTGTATGCAACTTAAACTTGTCTCAAAGCAGACATTATAAAATGAGGACCTGCCTTGAGGTCAATGGGAGCAACATCTAAGTGGTTAGGGAGAAACATGTTGCTCACAAGCTACTGGTTGGGCATCACTGCTATAATATATACAGATATGCTGTTAAATTATACTCTTGTGGAAGAAAACCCTATGCAATTATGATATGGGAAGCAATGTAAAACAATATCAGTAAAGCACTAATAATCACCACAAGTCATTTAACTGAAACTGGAAATAGAACCAAGACTGCTATGATGGATGACCTACAATTGTTGACCTGAAACATATCTCAACTTCTCTAAAACTCAGTTTGCCTATTCATCATCATCATTTTCATCTGTGCCCACCTTTTATTACGTTTTCAGCCTCAGAGTCAGCGTGAACAAAGATCAGGTTAGGTTTAACACCTTTTGTGCCTCATCATAAGAAGTTTTTCTAGTCTGCAAACACTTTCAGTTTAAAAGCAATAAAATACAATTAAGATTTTAGAATAATAGTAATGTCTGAGGAAGTTCCTGTGTACACTTTGTGCATGCTATATGTCATAAGGGCCCATTTACAAATGCACTCGCAACTGCCGTTAGTCTAAAATAGACGCAATAGACAGTTCAATAAATAATTATTTTATATACATACACAAGCTCAAGCACTTCCACATGTTTGCCAATGTCTCCATCCTACCTGTACCTCTTATGATGAATGGTGTGCCACCTATTATTGCTGGGGAACCCTGGAGCTACTGCCATCATGAACCTGGTGGTAGAGATAGGGATTAGTGATGGGCGAATTTATTCGGCAGGGATGAATTTGCGACGAATTCCTGTGATTCGCCGCTGGCGAATAAATTCGCGGAACGCCTGCGAATATTCGCTAAAAAAAACGAGTTTCGTGATTTTTTTTTCCCGCAAATTCGAGAATTTCTATGGAAATTCGCGTATTTCTCGGCGAAGCGAAACTGGGTAGATTCGCCCATCACTAATGGGGATTCCACAGAAGGTTGCATCAACAGACACACCAGACTTGCGCCCAGTGAATCAGATGAAAATGTTTTGAACAGACTGTACACTCTGGAAATGATGCAACTTTTCCCCAATCAAATGAAAATGCAAACACAATGGAGTGTAGCTGCAATTATAATTATTATATTATGGAGGAAAAAACAGCATTTTGGCAACTTTGCAAACTGCACTTGCATACATTAATCTCTATAACAAAAAATAAATATATGTATACATTAATATTTATGGTACTTCTTATGTGATAGCAAAAGAAAAGCTATCGGATGTCTTGCACATTACTGTAATTTGGATGCAAAAGATCAAATTCTATCTGAACCCCTAAAATAGCTCTCTGTATTTTCAGCTTAGGCACAACAAAGGGTTTACCAAACATTCAGTAAAGGCGCTGCCATTCCAGGGGGTCAGCTAGCTTTGTTTACATGTAACCCAGGCCTTGTGTTATTGTTCAAATAGATAAAGTTTTAGCAGAGCACTCGCCCTGGCAGAACATGAGGGTAGGATATAATGCTACAGCCCCTTGGCTGTTGGCTATGTATCAGATGTGCCTTAGATTTCCATCATCTGTCTAGTGGGTACAGTCTGGTCCAAATAAGCACAAGGGAATGGTGGATTCCAAGAAACTTTATTAAAAAATATTATCACCCGCTCAGCATGAAAAAATTATAATCTGCTGCAAATGTGGCCTGATTACGAGATTCAGTACAAAAGTGCAAGTGTTCTACAGAACACAGTCAGGGACTGGAGGGTTCAGCATAGAAAATAGTTTGACAGTAGTTTACTTGTATGTGTAGTATTTACTGTAAATGGCAAGAGGGTTTATATATTGTTAGTTATAGTAACTTTCCCAAGCCCCATGAACAACTATATAGCCTTTCCATGGAAAAAAATGACCTAATTCTGACCATGACTTGATATCAAGATATTCCCCAGGTCTTCCTGTAAAGCTGTTTTATGCTGTTTATTGAGCATGATGAGAAAAAGGTACATAGTTATAAAGCCTGCTTTCATTTTCTTTGTGTACTCTTTGATTTGGAAACCGGTAAGTAACTGGGTGGGAGCAGGTGTGGCCAAGTAACGGCTAGATATAGTGTTTGAGCCAAATTATAAGAAAATAAAATAAATGTCTTGGTATATTTCCATCCCTAAAAAGTGTAGGGTCAGCATATTATTCATGCATGGCAAAGGATTATTTGTTACATTTCCTCTTAATGTTTTCTTGTATTTAGCATATCTGGTATAAAGGATGGACAGTAATTTATCCAATGAATTTGACACAAGAGACAACTTCTACTGGGGAAATTCACATTCAGGTGCAAGTCTAACTGGTAACTGGTGATTGGATGGTGTTGATATATAAATGTACAATAGTGAACAAATCAGTATTATTTCCTATAAGTGGGCACTTCAGTCTTTGCATATACACTTTGATAATGTTATTGGGGAGGTTAATAATAGTTGCAGAATTTGCTGTGGGTTTACAAATAGCTTTTATTGGTCTGTTGGGTGCTATGGGTTACTGATTACATCTATTATATGATACCTTCATTTGTAGTTATTTTTTTTTATTTTCAATAATTTTTTATTGTTTTATCTTTCGTTACATACATGTATTATTTAACAATATAGGTAGTATATTGTAAAACGTTACATAAAGGAAAAGCATTATCTTTTATATCAGTATTATGATGGTATGAGTTATAGTTTCTGAATACTGTAGACATGCAAACCTCGATTGTTTTTATTGCATTGATAGTTTAAGGAAAACTAATGAACAGAAAAAAGAAAGAAAAGAGAGATACAAAAAGCAAAAATAGAATCCACCGCAATAATAAGAGAGAAATTCACTTCGTCTGTTTGTTATTTCCTTATATTATAATTAATACCTGGAATGCCCTGTATGGTGTTTTGGAGGTTAAAGTGTCATTAACTGGGGAGGTAGATTTCCCCCAAATCTGTAGTCTATCCAGGGTTGCCATATTTTTAGGAACATAGGGACTTTGTCTAAAGCAATACTTTTTTAATTTTTCATTAACCATTATCCAGTCTATTTTGGGTTTGAGTAGGTTAAAATTTATTTGTGGAGTTTTCCACGCCCTTGCTAAGACCAGTCTAGCTGCCAAGAATATGTGGTTCACCAGTTTCCTTTGTATTACTGTTATGTTTTGGGGTGGAGCACCCATTAGTGCCTCGTAGGGATCTTTCTGTAAATTTACATTTAGTACACCAAAGATTAAGTTATATACTCTTATCCAATATCTAGTTGCACAGGGGCATTTCCACCATGTATGTGCCATGTCTCCGGGTATGTTGCAGCCTCTAAAACAGCTGTTGTTATGGTTTGGGTACATGTGAGTTAGTCTACTAGGGGTAAGGTACCAGCGAAAGAGAACTTTGTAACCCGACTCTAGTAGGATTGTATTTTTAGAGCATTTTTTTAAGTTATCCCAGACTTTGCACCATTGATTGACTGATAGGGATTTTCCTAGTTCTCTCTCCCAGGAGTGGATGTAGCCTATGTCTACTAGGGATGTAGGGGAGTTGATATGCCTATATAGTAGAGAGATCGATTTTGAAGGCAATTTACCATCTATGCACCATTTCTCAAAGAAGGTCCTATCAGGGGCGTCTGGTTGGTGTTGTTTCCAGCACTCTGTAACGAAATGTAGTAGCTGACTGGCTCGGAAATATTCTGAGTTTGGAAGATCATGTCTTTCTCTCAAGTAGTCAAAGTTGGCTGGGCCTCTCACAGTGAGAAGGTCCATTACCCTTGTGAGGCTGTGGTTTTTCCACCATTGAGTGGTTATGGATTCCCGGAGTGAATTGAGGGTTATCGAAGAGGGGTCTGACTGGGGTATGGGCTGAAACTAGTGGGTAGGTAGGCGTTACTGTGTCGAAGATTCTTATAGAGTGTCTTAAAGTGTGGCTGATAGTTAGTGGCCTATGTTTTGCTTTAGTCCATATCAGGGCACTTGCTGTAAAAGGGAACACAAACCAGTTCTCTAGCGATTGCCACAAAGGGGCTTTTTCTTGGGCGTGTATGGCAGGTAATTGAGCTAGTTGTGCAGCAACATAGTACTTCCAGAGATTTGGGAGGCCTAGTCCCCCTTCTAGTGTCGATCTTTGCATAGTGTTGAGGCGTACTCTGGAGGTCGTGTTGTTCCATACGAATTTCAAGATATTTGATTCTAGTTTTTGTAGGTCAGATCTTACTACCGGAATGGGTAGTACCCTAAATAAGTAAAGGATTTTGGGTAGCAACACCATTTTGATTGCTATACCCCTCCCTATCCATGATATATGGTATTTCCCCCAGTCCTCCAGAAGCCTACGTAATTTTCGATACATGGCAGGGTAGTTAGCGGCATATAATTGGTCGAATTAGTTGGTTATTTTAGTTCCCAAAACTGTTATATATGAGGTATTCCATTGAAACTCAAAATTTAGGGTCAATAGTTTGGTTAAGTCTTTGGGTAGATTTATATTTAGTGCCTCCATTTTAGCGTGGTTAAGTGTGAGCCCGGAGATGTCGCTAAATTTATTTAGAATATTGTATA
>CM044433.1:38305667-38322768 GCA_024363595.1 Xenopus borealis
ATATTCTGCGAGCGCGAACAGCGGATGTTCGCGCGAACAAGTTCGCGCCATCCCTAGTGACGGGTCCACTTTAATAAACAACTCAGTCTTCTGTATGGAAACACATGACATTGATATACAATGAAGTAGGTTTACAATGTGATTTTACCACAAAATGTTTTGCTGTTTTTTATGTATTTAATCACAGTGCCAAAAGAAGTCCTTTTTAGAACCTCCTCTTGTGAGATTATTGCCAATAACTCTTGTTTAACAACATCCAAAATAGTTAGGTTTGTAGATAGCATCTGGTACCCAAAAAACAAAACATCTGCATCCATGGAAAGTATGGAGTCAGAACCTTCCTTTCCAAACTGGCATAGTATCGAGACTTTGGTCATGTCATTGAAGCGTGGTCATGCATTGATAGCATACAACCATGGACAAACTGCCTGGAGGCATACACTGAATCGGGGTCATGTCCTCAGTTACCTTTTCCCATTATTCGCCATCTGCATTAAATAGAACCTTCTGATGTAATTATATGTACCAAGTTGTGAAAGACATTCTTGAACGGACTGTGTTAGCAACAACATAGCAGTCTTATTGTGGACATGTATGCAAGTTTAAAATTAAATGCTAAATATAAGAACAGTGTACGAAAAGCTGGACATTTTCCGTAGAAATGTGATTTTTTCAAAACAGGCTGTGTGTTTTAATACATTCAAATAAAAGGAAAAATTGAATATGTAAACTTCAGCCATCAAGCATGGTATGCTGGAAACTCTGGAAAACTCTGATAACTTGGAAAACCTTATTTGATTATATATGAAATTAAAAGCATATCAGAGTCTTAGGGAACCTGGTACCAAGCTTTCTCCACAAAACAGATGCGAGCCGAAAACCATTTTTTCCAAGAAATCTTTCTATCCTGTTCAAATGGAGTGGTTATTGTATTCAAGTATTACACTCTAACCCTGATTCTTTCCAGCTGGATATGTGTGTACCAAGGAAATGTTGAGTTAAATGTTAATATGTTTTATATTTCCTGGGAAATGAAGACATTTTTTTTTTTGCTTTAAGTGGGCTGGCATTAGTACTTGTACCTATCCATGCACTTGGTGCTTTCTGCAAGAGCTGTGTGCAAAACGCATATGTGCCTACATTCAATGTCTTTCATGAATAAAAACCTGTTTTTCTTATCAGAAAGAACTTTTTTGCAGGAATTGAGAAGGAGGTCACATCCCAGTATCCCATGATACAGTATGGAGCAAATTTACTATTTTTCCCCAAAATTAGTTCCACCAAATTCGATATTCGATTAGCATTCGATCATCGAATTCTAAACGAATAGTTTTAGGCTACCTTTTATTTGATATTCGATCATTCGACGATTAAATACAAATTTATTCGATCAGTCGAATAGTTTATTCGATCAGTCGAATAAATCATTCGATCATTCAAATGATTTGAACGATTCGAACGATCGAAGAATGATCAGGAATGATCCCATAGGCTTCTATTGCAATTCGGTAGGTCCAACCTGCCGAAGTAGGCAATCGAATAAACTTCAAAAATGAAATCCTTTGCTGATCGAATGATCAAATGATCGAATATTCGTTCATTCGAATCTATTTGAATGTATTCAGTCGCTCGAACGCTAGCGAAGCCTACTCATCGAATTTTCGGATCTTAGTGAATCTGCCCCCATTGACTCTATTTTATCTAAATAATCCGAATTTTTAAAAATGATTTCCTTTTTCACTGTAATAATAAAACATGTACTTGATCCAAACTAAGATATAATTAATCCTCTATGTAAGCAAAATCAACCTTTTGGGTTTATTTCATTTTTAAATGTTTTTCTAGTAGGATTTTATAAGATAAAGTCCCTTGACTGTACTAAAAAAATGCTAGTACCAATAAATCGGGGTAACATATTTGCATCAATGGGAGAAGACAGATTTATCCACTATTCTGGATTCTTCAAAAATATTTTTAAATAATCCTTAACACCTGGAAAATTAATGGCTAATTTTTTTTACTGCATCTGCAATTGTGTTTATGAAAAAATGGATGCAATAGATGTACATTTTTGGTGAAGCAAAATGGGTCAGATGCTCCCATCACTATTGTCAAGTACTAGTCAAATGTCAAAAATGATAAAATCCGGATCAAGTAAATTTTCACTACAACTATGTTTGACATGATATTTCTTTCATCAGGAAAAATCATGCATTTTGAGCAAAAACATGTTGAGTTGCACCAGAGTCCTGCGCCAGTCAATTTTTTTAAATCTGTACCCACAACCTACAATCCGCAACCCGGACCAGCGACCCGCATTCTTATCCGCCTGGACCCACTACCCAACCCCGACCTGCTAGGCTGAAGGGGTGGGCTCTGGTGCGGTTTTCCTCTTTATGTGTAAAAAGGTCCCCTGATATTTGTCTATAATGTATTTGTAAAGTGTAATCATGTCCCCTCGCAAGCGCCTTTTTTCCAGAGAAAACAACCCCAACCTGGACAGTCTCCCCTCATAATTTAAGTCTTCCATCCCTCTAACCAGTTTAGTTGCACTTAGTCTCTGCACTCTCTCCAGCTCATTTACATCCCTCCTAAGGACTGGAGTCCAAAACTGCACTGCATACTCCAGATGAGGTCTTACTAGGGATCTATAAAGAGGTATAATTATGTTTTCATCCCTTGAGTTTATGCCCTTTTTTATGCAAGACAGAACTTTATTTGCTTTAGTAGCTACAGAATGACACTGCCCAGAATTAGACAACTTGTTATCTATAAAAAAAAACAAGATCCTTCTCACTTAAGGAAACTCCCAACACACTGCCATTTAGTGTATAACTTGCATTTATATTATTTTTGCCAAAGTGCATAACCTTGCATTTATCAACATTGAACCTCATTTTCCAGTTTGCTGCCCAGTTTCCCAACTTAGACAAATCCCTGTGCAAAGTGGCAGCATCCTGCATGGAACCTATAGCTCTGCACAATTTAGTATCATCTGCAAAAATAGAAACTGTAGTTTCAATGCCCACATCCAGGTCATTAATAAACAAGTTGAAAAGCAAGGGACCCAGTACAGAGCCCTGCGGTACCCCACTAACAACACTGGTCCAATTAGAAAATGTTCCATTTACCACCACTCTTTGTAGTCTATCTAACATTCTAACACCAGTGGAAAAATGTGAATATCTACTGTATATTTTTCCATATTAATTTTTTTTTAGCATTTTATCCTGGGTGAAAAAAAGAGATTATTAATAATAATTGTTAATTATTATGTGTTATTAAGTATTAGGTGTTCTAATACATTTCCCATAGTGTGAAACATTTTTCAACACTATTATTGACTTTGGCTTATATGATAAAATTGGTTTTGCTTTCTTAAACCTGAAGAACACTTTCTATACTACTGGATACTGGATACTGGATTATACTGGAAAAAGTCAGAAAAATATTTCACAGAATTATTTGTATCTATATCATGGTCCATGATTATATATCATATATTTGGTTACAATTTATAATTTGGGTTACAGTGTTGATTATGAATGTTTCTATAGCATCCCACACAGGGCTGACAGTGCATAGCTTAGTAACATATAGCTGAATATCTAGATTCCTCTCAGAAACATCTGTTAGCCATCTGGTTACAAGAACCTGTAGCATGTTACAGACACCTACTAGAGAAAATATGTCTGTCGGGATTAAAGCTTCATTAAATATGCAGTTTTACCGCCTAGACATATTTCTATCTGTGATGCATGTGAATATATGTCTTTTAAATATTAAAAACAAATTTGTCTTCAAATGATATTTGCCCAGCTAACATAGCTGAGTTTAATTCTTGGATCTCCACCATTCTTTCAATATATAAACATATATAAAAGCACATACTTTGCACATTTTGATTGTTCCTCTCCTAGAAGCCAGATACAGCAAATTCAGAGTGGACACCCTTCCATAAACCCAATGATTTTGTGAAGGAGACCTCCAGCGTATCAGTTTATTTTAAAAAAAAGATTCTATTAAAGCTTATATTGATGCCATTTCAAGACATGAGCTGTAGTGATGTGAGGATTGACCTGAAACCCATGGGACCAGTGTGCTTATCTGCAGGTTGGGCTTGCTTAGGTCGAACTTTGTGTGACTATTGCTGGTTCGGGTTGTGGGTTAGACTGGGGAACTGCTCCCCTGCTCTCAAAGATGCACTGTCCTTGTTACCAGACGTGCACACAGAGGTAGCATAAGGAGAGGGATAGGTACAAGTTTGGTGCAGGTTCTACAATGGTAACATTTTGAGGGTTAGGGTTGGGGCAGGTTATGGTTTTGCATATTAGGGCTAGGCATGGGTTTAAGTCACAACTTGATGACACAGAAGGTATGACGGGGAAGTCAAACAGGGATCCTAGAAGACAGTAACACAATCAAAACATTTTATTAGTACCTGTAAGCAAATTTGAAGTACACCATGGCCAAAGGTATGTGGACACATGATCATCACACTCTATATAGTTGTTGAACATTTCAGTTGAAAACAATGGGCAAAAATATGGATTTGCAACACTCCTTCATGCTCCTGTAAAGGCTTCAAACTAGTTTTTAGAACAAAAGTATAAATGATATTTGGTGATGGGTGGGGCTCACAGTGTGTATTCCAATTTATCCCAAAGATGTCCTGTACACTTAAGGTCTTGGCTCTGTGCAGGCCATCCAGTCTCTTCCACACTAGTAAACCACTTCTTTTGGGACACTAGTTTGTGCAAAAGGTAATTATTGCCATGCCTAAACAGAGCCTTCAGCATACAGTTGCCATAATGTTAGAAATGCAATTCTCTATATTGTCATTATATGTGGTAAAATTAAGATTTTTCCTCAGTGAAATAAAGAGGCCTAAGCTAAAACATTAAGACCATTATCCCTCTACCAACAAACTTTTGTTCTCCTGGCATCCATCAAACTCAGATTCATCTGTTAACTTTGCAGATCGTAAAACAGAATTCGTAAACTCTAGAGAATGTGTTTCCAGTGCTCCAGAGACCTTAGGCTTGTGTGCAGCTGCTCAGCCATAGAGGAGCTCATGATGAATGGTTCTTTCTTGTGCTGATGTTGCATTCAGAGGCAGTTTGAAACTTGAGAGTGAAGTTGCAACCTGGTGCAGGTGATTTTATAGGTAACATGCATCAGCAATTGGTACATACTAATACATACTACATAGTACATACTAATTTTTAGTCAAATGGTAGAAATGTGACTAATTGATTTGTTGGAAACATTACACCCAATAACAGAGCCTCGATATATCCTGTAAATGACATGCTTATAAACTGTGTTTAGCGATGACATCAGTTATAATTGGTGCTTAGTGATGTAATCTCTATCACATGACTCGCTGAAACTTGTATATATAAAAGTCTTTCTTTCCCTGCCCTCTTGTCATTCGATTAAGTAAGGGTTATAACATCATACGTTGGTTTCTAAGTAAAACTATCTGGGAATAGTCTGTCTTTAAGAGAGCTATTATTATATTTAATGTATGGGGGAGGTTTCCCATTTCTTTAGCTAACCTTGACTTTCTGGTTCTTCCATTTAAATACTGAATATTAACAGCAAATAAATGTACACCCCATTAACAATAATGGTTCATGTAATAGAATTGTTTTATAAGCTTTGCTGACAGCTGGATCTGCAGATGGACAGTCACAGCACCTGTTGAAGGCTGCCAAGTAGGGGATCTGAACAGGAGCAATATGCCTTTTAGACCCTTTACAGGAGCAGCAGACAGTCCTAGTGAGCTCCTAGTTGGAACACATATGGAGAAGCTTTCCATTTAAATGGAGGTTTTTTGCACTGTTGATAGATGAGGCTCAGTATTAAAGTGCAGAGGTAATGCTCTAAGAAACGACTTTATTTGGCTGGAAATTTTGTTAAATATTTATATAAGAGTACAGCTAAAAAAGTTTACTTTTAGTTTACAATACATTTATGGGAAATATAATATAATGTCACTATTGGAAGAAAAAACAGGAGATTGATAAAAAATAGATTGCATGGAGGTTAAAGGAGCATTAGGAAGAGGGCCTTGGGGTGGCATCTACTTCAAAAAATGATCACTTCTATAGGGCAAACCATGGCTGTGCTATGTCACACTTTGTCTGATTTTAGTTACTGAAACAATAAGGTTAGAAATGTTGACCATATAACATCAGCAAAACAATTTCAAATCCTTGGTGTTGCAATCCAGCTATTACAATCAATATTAGTAAAGCCTATGTAATAGCCCTGCATGTTGTACTTCTACCACGCACAATGTTTTAATGAGAATATCTGTGGAACATCAGCCAACTTTAAGAGAGAAAACACGCTATATGCAACAAAGAGGAAATGAAAAATTTTATAGAACACATCCTTGAAATTGAGGATAAATGTTTTGGCCATGCAACAAATCTCGCCTTGAGGGCAGTAAAGTTAACTATATGGAAGTCAATCTGCAACATAGATGAGAGCTACAGCTGAGCTCTGAGTTCTCTGACAATCTACAGTGTGTGACACTTTAAACAGATTTTGCATGCAATGGTTAAGAAAGGGGTGTTATTTGATGATGAGTGGGACCAGTTTTTAATGCATCCATATTGCCTAAATGTGAAATGGAGTAAAAAAGTCTCTGGGAAATACTTATTGTTAACAGTAGACCATGTGATTGCTGGTATTGGTAGCAGTAATTAAAACAGGATGGGTTGCTACCCACTGACAGTGATGGTCCATAGTCGGTGATAAAACCAGGCCCATTACCGTCATTAGAAGTAACCCATAATCATCCACAACAGGCAATGCCTTGTGTTTTAGTGCAAGTGGTCCATTTTTGCCCATAGTACCATTACAGGTATATCAGATATCAGTACCCATGTCAACACTGGAAACCATCCAAAAAAGTACGTTTTAAAAGTCAGTTATTGGCTAGTATAGTATAAACCCATTTAACATGTTTATATTGACCAATGGCTATTAAGATTAAAATATTTGGTTGGGAAATTCCAGAAAACATGATGGAAGGAGCTTGATGCCTTTATAAGCATTTGTATTTGAACATTTTAACAATCATAATATAAACAAAAAAAAACCTGAAACACCTGAACACAGCCTAATTATCAGGAATGCAGAACATATTAATTATCTAATAAAAAAAACGTTCTTTCCTTCTTCTTTCATATACAGTATTAACTTTTGTTTTTTTCAGCTATTCAAATTGTTTTTCTGAGTGTTGTATGTGGAACAAAATCAGTCAGCTATCCTTAAAGTGGACCCGTCACCCCAAAAAAATATTCAAAATCATATTTTATCGCATTCGTCAAGCAAAATGAACATTGATTACACTATATAAATTATTTTAATCTTATTTTTTTCAGTCTGGGTATTCATAACTATAGCAAGCAGGCAGGAGTCATTTTGGGGACACTGTTATTAAGACAAGCCTTGCATCATCTCAGAATCTTGTTTGTGCACCAGAATGGGGGACCCAATGTCTATCCCCATGTCCTGGCTACAAAATTAAATGGTTAAGAGAACTGGGGGAATGTGTGGGGAGCAGTGGCATCTAGGAAGTGCTGAATGGAAAGTGAAAGTAATTATCTGCCCCGCCTCTATGCCTAAGGCATAGAGAAGTGGCAGACAATATTATATAGACAGCTGAGGCTTTTAAACGAGGTTAAAACAGCTATGAATGCTTCAATAAAATTTTGAAATTGGATTTCATGTTTAACTTGAAAAGGACTTTTATTAAACAGATTTTTGTGGCTGGGTGACGGGTCCACTTTAATTGAACATGTGTGCTCTTAAAAATGTTACACGCCCCCCCAAAAAAAAAATACACTTAGTATTATATACATACACAATTATTGTCACCATAAAATGGATTAAAATATTAAATATGCTCTACAAAAGGATAGGCAGTTAGAAATCTGAGCTCAGACAAATCTCATAGTAGCAGAGCCCTAATATCTTATAGTGTTCCCCCACAATACACATGGACATACAAGTGCATAGAATATGGATTTTAATGAGGAGGAGAGAAGCGGATCAGTTCAAATCAGCAGCCTCCTCTATCTGCACTAAAAAGTACAGCTTCCACCTGTATGTGGCTACACGGAGTGGAGAAGGGACCAACCTAAAGCACACAAAAGCAGGCATTTTCAGGCCCATCCCCCACTCTGCTTTGTGAGGTCATTTGTTCCACAAACAACACCCAGAACAATTTGAATAGCTGAAAAAAGTTAATATATGAAAGAAGGAAAGATTGTTGGACAGTTTTTCATTTAATTTTTTTTAGATACTGTAATAAATGTTATGTATTCCCGATAATTAGGCAGTGTTCTGGTATGACATTTCCGCTCAGAAATTGTCAGTCTATATTATGATTGTTTAAGTGTTCGAATACAAATACTTCTAAATATGGATATGGATTCTCATTGTAGGAGATCTGCATCTCCATCAGACTGCTATGTCTTTTTCTTGCTGACTAAGGCCTGAGCTGGTGTTCCCAATTATATTGCAGATTTAGGCACCGCTTTTGTTGTGCCCTAGCATACCCATATACGTCCACAGGCCCTCCCAATTATGCCCTCTATCCAACCCAGCACTCCTCCATTCCCAAAATCAATGTGTTTGCTGAGCCTTTGAACATACCATAAGCCAGTGACCCCCAACCAGTAGCTTGTGAGCAACATGTTGCTCTCCAACACCTTGGATGTTGCTCCCAATGATCTCAAAGCAGGTGCTTATTTTTTATTTCCAGGCCTGGAAGCAAATTTTAATTGCATAAAAACTAAGTATAGTGCCAAGTAAATCCTCCTGTTGGCTGTCAGTCCATAAAGGGGCTACCAAATAACCAATCACAGCCTTTTTTTGGCACCCCAAGGGAATTTTTCATGCTTGTGTTGCTCCCAAACTCTTTTTACATTTGAATGTGGCTCACGGGTAAAAAAGGATGGGGACCCCTGCCATAATGTGTTCACATTTTATAAGAATGCAGTGCTCAAGTACAGTGTAGATTTGTGGTGATCTCTGGATCTCAGTAGTGAATAGCAAGGCAACCAGGTGAAGTGGATCAGAAGTCCTGGAGAACCATGGGAAATACAGGGAAAGCTGAATGTTTAAGAAATATCCATACAGTATATTAATAAATGAAAGATAACATATTTTCTTATTAAAGTTGATGTTTTCTGTAACTTCCAGTTACACCACTAACTGTTATTGTGCATTTAATTATGCATATAATTAAGGTAAGGAAGGTGTTCTGTGTATCATTGCCCAGCAATTTATTCTAAGGGGAAGGAGGGAACATATTTGACAACACAGAGTTAATTGTTTCCTTTTTCTTCCTGTGATCTTAGCGAACTATATCTAGTTAATTTATTTTATTGTATCACACAGCGTTCCAGACAAACATTCCACCAACACCAAGGAAACATTTATCCATGTTGTTATTCTCTTCTTCTGACTAAACATTTTTATTTAATTTCCCATTGGATTACCATCGTATTCTGATGCTATTAATACTTTTTTCCTTAGTGGTTGCCTTACTCTACATGGGTGATCATTAGATCTGTAGCTATCATTTGGAACATTCCTTTTGGATGATTGGGAGCAGATGCCCTTAACGTTGTGTTCCCTGCAAGACATTCCATAAGTACTCATAAGGTCTGATTTAAAATAAAAATATTTTATCTTCCTATTTCATCTGTGTTGTCCTAATTCATCTTTATGTGTTGAGTGTGATAACAGTTTTGAATCTATCACTGATATTCAACTTATTTGTGCAGAAAATGATTCAACTCAAAACTGTTTTTAATCATCATCTGTTAAAGGCACAACTCTTTGGTGTTTTTTCAAGATCTCTGATTTATTTAGGGAGCATAATGCTATGGTTTCAGGTGTACATAGAGCATTAAGACAATTTAATACACAAAAACAAAGAGCAAGTAAAAACAAGGAATACAAAAATGAGCAGCAGAGGAGGAGGGTGAGAGGAGGGTAATAATATTGGGCCCAGCTTTAGACTGGCCATACACAGCCGCATCGACCCATTTGGCTAGGTTGCCAAACAAGCATACAGTATTAGACCAGCCATTTACCAGGTAGAATCAGGCCAGCAGGGACAATGGAGAACCCTTTGAATCAGACTGCATTAATGAGTTGATGCTCCCCTAAGTTGATAATGTAATATTCAAATGTACCTAATTGATATCTGCCGATTTTGGGACAGAATTCAATTGAGCAGTTTGGCCAATAAGTTGCACACAGTCTAGAGGGATGAAGTCAGATGTCAATATTAGACAATATACTGTATCGCCACCTTTAACATTTCGGATGCTGGGAACAAAAGGATGGATACAGTACAGCTCCAACATTGCTTGATGTACCCATTGAGAAATAAACTCCAACCAAGGGTTTGAAAGACTGCCATCTGAGTGAATGTAGGAAGTACTGGAGTTGTGTAATGGCAGCATGAGCCTGTTAATAAAGCACTGTTATGCTCTCCTCATCCTCAGCTACCAAAACAGAACACCATCATTTATGTCAACAGATAAAATAAGCCAATGGTATTTTCAGAAATGTTTCAATATCTGCTATGGGATAGGGGGTGTCTGGGGCACTGTACACCTTTGATGTACGTTTTACTATGATGTGGAGCAGGGCTGTCCAACTGGACCCCCCCCTGCTGTGGCCCCCTACCTGCTGTGTTTGCTTACATGTGTAAACTTTAAATGGTACCACTACAGAGATTACCTGGTCCCTGCATTGTTTTAACCTCAAATTCAGAATAATCCCCTGTATTGTTCACAGCTGTGATCCCCCTTCACACTCTATTGTTCACACCCCTAAAGCCTTGTACTGTTCCCACCTGAGACCCAGACTGAAACTGCCCACATTGTTCACCTGTTCACACTTTATACAAAATGCTAATGGGGCACCATTGCATGTCATTGCATGTAGTACATCTCCTGCTCTATTCTGCCCTCCTTATGCTCCTTGTGTGCCCTGCTCTGCCATTGTGTGCCCTACTCTGCCTGTGTGTGACATACTCTGCCTGTGTGTGACATACTCTGCCTGTGTGTCCCCTGCTTTGCTTGTGTGTGCCATACTCTGCCTGTGTGTCCCCTGCTCTGCCTGTGTGTGACATACTCTGCCTGTGTGTGCCATACTCTGCCTTTGTGTCCCCCACCTGGTATTCTGGAGGTTTGTTAGCATTTAAAAATAAATTATTGTTAGGGGCCCCTAAGGTGTTTAATCATGTGCTGGGGGTGCTGTGTTATCCACAGGGGAAGAGGAGGCATATGGATTTAAGGGTATGACAATTTTTTTCACATATGAGGGATGATTACCCTGCAGTGTGCTACCACAAACAATTCATTTGGACATGGTCTTGTGGTAACATGGATGTGGTTTAAAGTGGGTGTGGTTTAAAAACAGGGAGTGGTCAACACTGGCTTCCATTATCAGCCCTCGACTATGTAGGCCAGAAAAAATGTGGCCCTCAGTAACACAGAAGTTGGACAGCACTGATGTAGAGAGTGATATTCTGAGACAATTTTTTTGGAATTATTTCGCTTTTTGTTCAGTGCACTCCAGTTTGCAATTCCAACAATCTGGTTACTAGGGTTCAAATTACCATAGCAACCATGCATTGATTTCAATAAGAGACTGGAGAATGAATAGGAGAGGCCCTGAATAGAAAAATGAGTCAAAAGTAGCAATAACATATTTTTTTTTGTTTTATAGTGGTGTTAGTGACTCCCATTTAAAAAGCTGGAAAGAAATATGCAAATAATAAAAAATAATTATATAAAAAAATAATTACAACCAATTGAAAAGTTGCTTAGAAGTGGCTTAAAGGTGAACCCCCCCCCTTTGACGTTAGGCTGCCATACATTAAAGGGTCCCTAATCATGTCATTAAAAATTAAAATAAGCATAAATAAATAAGCATAAAAAGTGTTTCTTTGTTGGGGGCCAGAAGAGATTTTTTTATGCAACATTTTAATAATCTAGCAGTTATGGGTGTTGCAAGCAGCTAGTTACTAAATAGGCAAGGAGATCATGCAACAAAGTGGAGTATTTAAGCACCTTGGGGTGAGGGAATATTGTAAAAACATGAAGTTCATCTCTGTTAGGAAGCAACTGCCAATTTCACTGTTCTGTGTGTTTTTATAATCCAATAGTAGATAATAGATATTCTAGGTAAGATCTGTCTAAAATTGGTGAAGCTCCGAGTCTTGTGAATTGATGGTTCAGTAATAATTTTGTAATTAATTAAAAAATGCACATTCAGAGACCTGGCTGTGTTTAACGATATTTACATTCGACACAAAACAACAAATATTTTATAAAACTTTCTGTTATGTTGGTGTCATCATTTACGGTCAGCCTATACAGTAGTTCCTGACAGTGTCTATCGTAGCAGTCTTCACAGTTAGCAGATGTATAGACTTACTGTATAGCGCATGAGAGTGTGTCTCAGCTAGCAATTCTTGGAAAGGAATTTGCTGTACCTCCCTTGAAAAATGAAGCCTGTGGTTTCCCTGCTTTGGCCACAATGTGACCTTGACTAAATAGTTTTACCTTCCTGCACTTTCCTAGAATGCATCTAAAAATTGTATTTTAAAGCAGATTTTTTTAAGCCTTTGGCTCTTTACCAGTGACGGCTGCCCTAGTGATAATCTTAAAAAGCTGAGGTCATGGGGGTGACGTACGATCCAATTCCATTAGAGCCCCCCTCCTCCCTTTCCATTTCTTCTCTGACAGAGGCAGACTACATGATTATTGTAGGCTGGTGCTTATCAGAGACCCATTTGTCAGGAGGTCCATGCTGGACCTGACAGAACGTGAGAAAATGCAGTGATAACAGATCTGGGTACCCTGCCAAGTCAGGTGCAGCAAAAAAATTGCAAGCCAGTCTGCCATATGAACTGCTGAAAGAATCAGGCTGTTGGATTTCAAGGCGTAGATGTTAAATTGTTACTTATTTTAAAAGGGTTCTGTCCATAAAGTTATGAATATAAAATAACAGGGAGCTGCTGTAGTTTAAGTTCCATGTATAGCTAAGCACAGGGACATCAGTGCATCACTAAAAGGGTGCCTATAAACTGTGCTGGAATTGGGCAGGGAAACACAGGGATGCCATCCCTTTACTTATTTAGTTTGTGAAATAGCATCCGCTTAGAGGGGATGCAAGAGTTTTGCATCCCGGAACTTTCTTGTGCTCCTCTCCACTTCTGCATGCAAATAAAATGCAGAGGTAAAATAAAATATAGATAAATATATAGAAGACAAAAGGAGAGATACAATTGCTGGGAGAGAAATAGAAAGGAGATAGAGAAGTGTTAAACACATAAAGCAGGTGGAGGCATCAGAGGTGGTTATAGAGAAAAAGAGAAGAAAACAGGGGAAACAAAAAGAGAAAATGAAGGTATTAGGCTGAGGACAGACAGGGAGATTTGGGGAGATTCAGTCGCCTGGCGTTTAATAGCAGGCGACAAACTCCCCGAACTGCCTTCTCCCTGTCTGTCCCCAGCCTTAAACAGTAGCAGATTACAGAATAGTGAGAGAATGACATATATGAAATAATCTTCGGTAATCTAGAATATGATGGGGTTGTGCTATGTTATGAAACAATACACAGGCAGAAGCTGGATTGACAGCCAAGAAAAGTCATATGCACAATTTTCATTTTGGGGTCCCTACAGGTCACATACTTAGGTAAGTCTATGTATACTGGGAATTAAATTAAGCATTAGAAGGAAATACCAAAATGGAAATAGCAAAATGGCTTTGCTTTAAAGTGGGAGAAACCAGAAAGTATTGGCGTGTGAGGTTTAATATGATAAGTAGTAGGGATGCACCAAATCCAGGATTCAGTTCAGGATTAGGCCAAGATTCAGCCTTTTTCGGCCAAATCCTTCTGCCTGGCCGAACAGGATTCACATCCTAATATGCATATGCTAATTAGGGGCAGGGAGGAATATCGTGTAACTTTTTGTCCCAAAAGAAGGAAGTAAAACATGTTTTGCATATGCAAATTAGGATTCGGATTCAGCTGAATCCTTCGTTAAGGATTCAGTGGATTTGATGCGTCCCTAGTACCTATCCAATTAAGCTCAATTACCTAAGTTTGAGTTAACTTTTTGTATGATGTAGAGAGTGATATTCTGAGACAATATACAATTGGTTTTCGTTTTCTATTATTTCAATTTTTTTGTTATTTAGTTTTTGTATTCAGCATTTGTCCAGTTTGCAATTTCAGCACTGTGGTTGCTAGGGTCCAACTGACTCTAGCGACCATGTATTGATTTAAATATGAGACTGGAATATAAACAGGAGAGGGTCTTGATAGAACGATGAGTAATAAAAAATTAGCAATAACATTAAATGTTCAGTTTTACAGAGCATTTGTTTTTCATCAGCACAAGTAGTTCAGAACCAACTTTCGCTAACATTTGTTTCTGCCTTTCAAAACTTCCTTAGTACTCTTACACTTAGGTCGGTTTGAATAGGGCGGGTTCATATAGGTCTTATATATGTATACAGATGTTGGTGCAAATGCTTATATTAAAAATGTTCAAGGTAGCAAAATTAAGGCAAGATCCTCTGACATGAGCTTACCCTAAAACAAATGTGGCATGCAAATGGTAAAAACAAAGTTAAAGCAAACATTTTTAAAAGTTACAACTTTTAAAGACAATCGCGCTTTGAAATATGAAAAGTCACTGGCATAAGATTGAGGAGGATGCAGCTTCACCTTATCAGTTTCAGTGGTGAAAAAGGTAATATTCTGTAAAATAAGCAATTTAGTGAATTTGCAGCGTAACAATCGTTCGCTTGAGCGAAAAATGCACCTGGCGATAGAGAAACTGTGAGAAGAATGGTCTCTTTTGCTAACGAATAGTCATCTATGCCTGTTAGTAAATTAGTGATGTCCCTGCGGATTGGATTTCTGGTGAATTTTCGCTAGCATTGGCCACTTCGCCCTTTTCTAAAACTGCCCCTTTGACTACCAGCAGTCATAGCCTCTTTCTAAGAAATATAGAATTGACATACCTGACATCCACTGCTGGCAGTTAAAAGGTTAAAGCCAACACATTAGCCAATAGCAACCATCAGCATCAGCAATGAACTCTGATTGGTCAAATGCATTTCCACTAATGAGAGCATATCAGTGAATGGCAGTCATGGGTGACATGGGTTCTTTGCCATGTGCAGTTATATTCTGGGATGTATTTAAAGGGGTTGTTCACCTTTGAGTTAACTTTTAGTATAATGTAGAGAGTTATATTCTGAGACGATTTGCAATTGGTTTTAATTTTTTATTGTTTGTGGTTTCATAGTTATTTAGCTTTTTATTCAGCAGCTCTCTATTTTGCAGTGTCAGGCATTTGGTTTCTACGGTACAAATTACCCTAGCAACCCTGCATTGAGTTGAATAAGAGACTGGAATATGAATAGGAGAGGGACTGAATAGAATGATAAGTAATAAAAAGTGGCAATAAGAATACATTTGTAGCCTTACAGAGCATTTGTTTTTAGATGGTGTCAGTGACCCCCATTTGAAAGCTGCAAAGAAACAGAAAAAAATTGCAAATCATTAAAAAACAATGAAAAATAAATAATGAAGACCAATCGAAAAGTTTCTTAGAATTGGCCCTTCTACAATATACTAAAAGTTAACTTGAAGGTGAACCACCCCTTTAATACTCATATTTGTAGTAAGACAGCCTGCTTTGTTTTGGAGAATTCATTCTTCCTTCAGCTATCTTTATATCTTTATAAAATAAAATCTTTCATTTGATGAAAACCATCTGAAAAGAAAATGATTTTATAATTCTTAGTCCTCGGCTCCCCTCCATTGTAGGTTTGTGTCTCTGCTCTACCATTAAACTTTGTTCACAGAAGATAATGGGAATTTATCTCGAATCGTTGTGTACATGGAGGAGTGACTCTGCAGGGGTACTATCTGTCAGCGAAGTGGAGATGGACTGTAAGGTGATGATTGCCTAATCTTTTATTAGGGAAAGGGTTAACAGTAGTGGTCCAAAGTGAGTGAGAGTGAAGAAGCCTAATGACTCTCACATTCCCTGCGTGGGAGAGCATGGCTGGACTCTGAAGCCTCTCTCTGCTCTATGGCCTTTTATGGACTTCTTGGAGTAACATGTTTGGCATTTTTAGGGCTTCAGACTGATGCAGGAAAGTGAGCCAGAAGTACAACGTCCTGTCTGCAAAACAGGGCTAGACACAGCCTATACTTTGCTCTGCTACATGTGTGTAATGTGCTGGCACGTGCCACTGGCTTTATGTATGTTTATACAGGGCAATGGAATGGGCCCCTCGTATGAGAAACCTCTCTCCTGTCATGCACTCAATATAAAACAGCAACAAATCATTTACTCTGCAAATGTAAAGAGTCAACTTTGTTTATATCAGAATAAAAGGACCTTGTAAAATACTCTTTTTTTCTACAATAAACCCATGCGCAATCTCATTTTCTGATATGAGGTATCTTATTCCAGTCTGCAAAGGATCAGCTCAGAACATGTGGAGACTTCAGTGCTTGTATTATATGTGGGCCTATATATACATGGCCATGAACATTTAATGGGGAACATACGTAGGTGGGTACAACTGCAAACACGAGGGGCCTGATGATTATGTGGAAAAAAACCATGATCTCATTATTTGATTATACTTCAAAATCAAGGTGCAGCAATAGTGCCACAAAACATTTGCCAAAAAAATTACATTATGTGATACATAAAGGGGCAAATTCACTAAGATCCGAAAATTCGCTAGCGTTGGCTTCGCTAGCGTTTGCCGCACTTCACTAGGTGAATTTTCACCAGCACTACGCAAATTCACTAAAGTTCAAAGTTACACTCAGGTCGGCGAACGGTAGCGTAGTTGCGCTAGTGTTACTTCCCCAGGCAAAGCGCAGTTACACTAGCGATGCCTAATTTGCATACTGCGGGAACTTAAGTGTATAATAGAAGTATATGTTACAGCCACTACACAAGCTCAGGAAACCTTTAATAAATAAAATAAAGTTGTCCTATTGCCCTACA